>OZ038501.1:86652665-86770165 GCA_964036315.1 Acanthosepion esculentum
AATACCGCTGTTTTCTAATTACATGTTTTATTTCTATTCACAAATTTCTTTATTTATCACTTCTCTTTTGCGCATGCGTGCACATGAGCGTGGGAAACTCGATTACGTTTTTGAATTTTTAGTTTCTCGAACATATTCAAAGTAATTGTGTTGATATTTTTTAATGCCAAATTCATTCAGGACGTAGGCGATTATGGCTCTCCACAGATTCCTTTTCCTTATTTTCTGTTAATAGCCATGCATTATTGGGAAAGATATAGGAGTGATTTCAAGTTACCTTCTCCACGGTTTAGATTTTCTTTTAATCAATTCACCCCATGGCAGGTGAAAATGCCACTCAGGTGCAAGCGGCTACTGGGAGTGAAAAAGACTAGAATAAACCGGAAACCGAATCCAAAACAGGAAACAAGAGATAAACCTCTACTCCTGCTCAAAAGACCGGGGAGGAGTGTGAACCAGCCGATAGGCAAACCTATCTACTCCTATTGAGGAAAATAAATAAATAGAGTTTTAGAGTTTAGACGGAGACGTTAAAAATAGAATGGAGACTTTTAAAAGAACCGGAAATCCAATCCTAAACCGGAAACTAGTGATAACACATCTACTCCTGTTAAAAAAAATAATTGTCCTTCTCTTAGATTGGTTGCCAAGAAAGATTAGAGAATCTAGTCTACTCAGATATTTAATCCATAGCTATGGGGAGATTAGACGGATTTATAGTAAGGACATTTATGAGCAAGTGAACGCAACAGATTAGCCCAGAATTTGAACCCGGCTCCTGAGTTTTCTTTTAGTGCCGATATCAGTTATACTACCCCCACCCATCTTTATACAAGCAGAAAGTAAACCTTTTTTTTCTTTTGTTGTTGTTCTTCTTTCTCGGCACAGATTTTGCTGATGTTTACAAAGTAAAAAAAAAGAAGAAAAAAAAGCCAAATGGCTTCATTTAATATTTATCGCACCCAAAAAATGTACGTGAATGTGTAAAATGATGAATTATTTACCCACACGTGAAAAACCAACACACGTACATACACAAGTAGAGAGTAATAGACTCTGCAAAGAACGTGCAACAAAGGAAATTTCATATATGAATCGATTAGGGAGTAAAAGAACACAGCGTACGAAGGGGAGTTGAAAAGTCCTCAGCCTGACAAAGAACTTCTGTTTAGTGACTTATTCTGGTTATGGGAATTTAGCCAGGCGAGAATTTTTCAGTACCCCACGTATGCCATCCGAAGTGTACTTTCTACAGTCATCATGAACAGAAGAGAAACGGCATATAGAAGAAGAAGAAGAAGAAGAAGAAGAAGAAGAAGAAGAAGAAGAAGAAGAAGAAGAAGGAGGAGGAGGAGGAGGAGGAGAAGAAGAAGAAGAAGAAGAAGAAGAAGAAGAAGAAGAAGAAGAAGAAGAAGCTTGTGTAAACTGGAGGCTGAGATAGATAGATAGATAGATAGATAGATAGATAGATAGATAGATAGATAGATATGAACAGACTGAAATAGATAGATAGATAGATAGATAGATAGATAGATAGATAGATAGATAGATAGATAGATAGATAAGAACAGACTGAGATAGATAGATAGATAGATAGATAGATAGATAGATAGATAGATAGATAGAAACAGATTGAGATAGACAGATATGAGACAGACATTTAAATACTGAGATATTAATTAATATTTTGATTGATATATATGACAAACCTAAAATAGATGTCAACAGTGAAAATAGTCAAATATAAACAGACTGAGAGTGATACATATAGATAGAAAGGTAAACAGAGAGAGAGGGTGAGAGAGAGATTCTGTTTGACAAAATATAATGAGCCCTCCTCAAGGACAAACTACGAAGACCTTAAGCGGAATATTTGTATTTTCTTCTCATCACACTTCAATTTTATCAAAACTTCCACGTTTCTCTTCATTCATTTAGTTTTTTCAATTTTTTTGCTACATTTCTCAGCAGGGTTTTACGCTTCGTTGCAAAATGTAAACAGGAGAACGTAGCCTTCATTTTGTTTTAAGCCAGGCGAGAAACACTTAGATTTTTTTTTTTTTTTTTGATTTCTCATTGTTCCTTTAAATGCAGTGACATAGAAAACTGTTCTGGGAGAGGTAATTCCTTCTCTGTCAACCTGATTGGCATCCATCCCTGTTGAGAAAAAATATATATTCCCTTTCTTTTCTTTTATTCTTCAGAACCAAAATCAAGTTTTTGATCACATTTTTTCCAAGAGCTTTTAAAATAGAGATGTTGGGTTGCGCAATGCAAAATAAACTAGGATTTGACGTTTCAATTCATCAATAACAAAAAATATTTTCTTCTTTAATTACTCTTGTGAATTCATTGTTTGTCAGTGTTTTCCTTTTATTGCCTAAGTTATTTCTTCTTCGGCATTCCCATTTTTCGGCCTTCTTGTTCTTTAACCTTTTTTTTCTTTTTCGGCTTTATTGTTCTACGGCCTTCTTGCTCCTTTGGCTTCCTCTTTTTAAACCTTGTCTGAAGCTACCATGCAAATCCCATAAGTTTTGTGTGGCATCCGACAGTCTAGAGAAACATTGGTTCAGCGTCCAAACATGCCACAGCTGCTAATGGCGGTAGGGCATCTGTCATGGCTGTACAGGCCCACACGGAAGTGACAGTCTCGATTGCAATGAAGCCCGTGAAGATGCTCTCTCCCGATGTCGCCTTGTGGTTTTCTTTCCGTCGAGCACCCTTATCCCCGGCGGCAAGCCTTCATTTCTCCTCTCCTCGCTCCAGCCCTTGGTGTAAATCGCATCTCTAGCGTAACCGATCGTTGGCGACGTCTTCCCACCTCTCGATGTCCACTCATTGACCACTTTGCAGACGTCCTTGAAGCGAAGATGAGGTCACACTCTTGCCAGAATTTCCCTCGTCAAGGACCTTCGAAATACCCCCATTTACCATACGGTGTACATGTCCAAACCAGCGGATCCGGCGCTGTTTGGAGAAGGGCGTATAGGTTGGGCAACTGGGAACGGGTGAGAACTACGGCATTGGAGACCCCCATCGGACCAATTGATGCCCAGAATGTCTCCGTCGGCAAAGATAAAAGGCGCTAAGGCGTTTCTCCTGTCTGGAGTAGAGGCTCCAATTCTCGCTGCCGTAGAGCAGCATGCTGACGACGCTTCAATCAATCAAGAAGGCCTGAACCAACGCTTGTCAAATTTAAACTAAATCCATTTCAACCCTTGGATAAAATCTCTGTAGCGGATGTGGTTGAAGACGTTGCCAATAAATTATGACGTGTATGATTTACATATATATTTTTACATAAAAAACAACATTGATCACAAAAGAAATGAAATAAAAAAATATGTGGTGGTGAACAGCCCCGTAGAAGCAAGCGAACCAGAGTGGTTTGCATCTAGTGCATAGGAAAATAAGGGTTTTACCTTAACGAGCGGTACGTGACATCGGCAAGTTTGCCCGTGAAAATGGCATTACTCTCCCGTCTGGCAGTATGTGCGGTAACGA
The DNA here is from genome assembly GCA_964036315.1 of Acanthosepion esculentum. Classification (NCBI taxonomy): domain Eukaryota; kingdom Metazoa; phylum Mollusca; class Cephalopoda; order Sepiida; family Sepiidae; genus Acanthosepion; species Acanthosepion esculentum. Next base: position 86,656,170 of record OZ038501.1, read on the forward strand.
GGGTTTTTGTACAGTTATTGTACCAATAGCAAGTCGTGTGCTGATTGCTCGAACTGGAGGAGGCTATTTGCCTGGGTAACTGAGAATAAAAGCGAAGAACGCTGATTGGTTGGTCGACCGCAGTGTTAGCCTGATAAAAGAGGGCTGAAGCAGTGAAAAGAGCAGAACGAAAGATGGATATACGTTGTGACGTGTTCGGAAAGTAAGGACGGCGAATTGAACCAGCTGTCATTTGATTTGTACAAGTGACGTCGTAGCAATACAAACTTATTTAAACTACAAAATAATAATTACTTGTCTACAAATAGCTAAAAGGAAAAGAAAAAAGAAAAACATTTACGTGATTGGTGACAGTGAGTGCCTGTGTGAATGCGCTATGTGGTTTGGTAAAGTTAAGTAGTCGGCTTGCTCGGGAACTAAGAAGTCACCTTGGAGGGGAATAGTAACGTGTTGTTACTACACGCGGAGCAAAAAGTGGAAGGAAGTGTGAGTCCTTTCTGGTTTTACTACTGATTTCCTAGCGACCTAGCGGCGTTAGGCAAAGTCTGTTAACAGACAAGTTGGGAAATAAATAACACAAATAAATAAATAAACAAGCCACTCCCGCCAAAATAACCGCCAGAATAGATTACTCACAATGCACCACTGACACATATATATATATAGTCGAGGGAAAATCCAACACTTACGGCCTGACGATTGCCCCTGAGTGTTGACTTCAATATTCACTTTTATATTTATATTTACATATGCTCTATCTCTGATATTGAGCACTTTAACCCATAAACATATCACACATTAAAACTATATTTCTTCATATATATATATATAGCTCTGGCTGACACCAAATTAGTTGAGTTTCAATCCTGGCTTGAGGCATTCGGAAGTCTAGTCGCACTGAGGAGCTGTGATACAGCGAAACAGTACTGTCTGTGAATGACATATATATATATATATATATATATATATATATATATATATCCTCGTCAGCATCCGTCCGTCTCGGGAGACGATGGAGTAGCGCTGTAGATGCTAGGACTTCCCGTGTTGTGCCGATGTCTTGCGACGTCTCTGGTGTGTCCTCTCCAGTGAGCTACGAGCCTGGGCGGGATGTATGAAGAACTAGGACTGCCTGGACGTCTAGTTCCCCATCTCGGCCTTGCTAGCAGAGTCCAAAGAAGAGGATGAATCAATGCAATTTGGTACCAACGCGGCTGCAGGAGTTGCCGGAAGGTAGCACAGAGTGCCGTCCATCCGCCTTAGGGGCTCCACTCCGGATTTGTGTAGGGTTTAATCCTTAGCCTGTTCTTCTCCCGAAGATTTCTACAAGGCAGTGGAGCTATTTAACCCATGGCTGGGGTTTGGTTCATGGGCACCAGGGCGTGTCCACACACCGGTGGGCCTGCATGCCGCATGTTAAGGGGGCCAAAATTCTCCCCCGTCCCCTGTCCGCAATATGCTCGGTTGCCATGTGTCGCCAGGAGGAGGCACTACATAGGGCTTGCTGATGGAGAGGCTATATACTGGCAGGGGAAGACTTACGCACTCGGCTCCCCTTTTCGCATTGCTGCTAGCCAGTGGCGGTAGCTGAAAGCGAGAAGCGACATGTACTACCACAACAGACTACCACACTAGACGCATCACAACAGCCGCTGACACACACACACACACACACACATACACACACACACACACACACACACACACACACACACATATATATATATATATATATATATATATATATATATATATATATATATATAGATATAGATATAGATATAGATATATATACTAGTAATAATCTCATAAATATAAGAAATTATACTCGTTCGGAAAACCTTTGGTACCTTGATTTGTAAATAAACAAACCAATACCAAAGGACAAAAAAAGGTACAAAAAAGAAAGAACAGAGAACATATACATGACCCGAAACTAATCGTCTAGCATCCAAGTACAGAGTCCAAAGAAAAAAAAACGATACGAGTAAGTATAATAACTAAATAAAGTGCTCGATACGCTACGTAGAGCAAACCTAATTAAACCTAAAGAGCCAGACAAACCTACCACGGTTTCACCTAAGCGGATCGTCTGGCTAAAGAGGTAATGAAAGAACGAAATATATAGCCTACAAACATAAAATCATGACCACGTGACGATCCGCTTAGGTGAAACCGTGGTAGGTTTGTCTGGCTCTTTAGGTTTCATTTATATATATATATATATATATATATATATATATATATATATATATATATATATATATAAAATGAAACATGGGTAATGGAAAGGATCTTCCAGATGCTGAAAGAACAGGAAATAAAAGATTTTTTAATGAATGAATGTCCATTTTGGAGATATCAACGATAAAGAAAACTGTTGAAAATATAACCATTAGAATTCCTAATTATAAGGAAAGTGAAAGGCTTCAAGGACATGTCTCCGCGCGAGGAGCAGCTATAGATTTCTTCAAGGAAAAATATTCCCAGAAATAGATTTTTGCAGAAAAACATTACCAGCAATAAAATTTTGTCGGCATTAAATAACCCATTGAGTTTGATATGCTGTAAAACAAAACAAACCAAACCAAACCAAAACTGTGGTCAAAACACTATGAAAGTATAAAAATAGATTTCTATAGTAAAAATACCAGCAATATACTTTTGAAAAATAAAATATTTCCAGCAATACATTTTAGAAAAAAAAATATATTACCAGCAATACATTTGACTGTCGACAAAACCCGCTTTACAAAAATACGTCAAGAAAACCTGATCTACAAACTGATTTCTTACAAAGAATAGGTATTCTATTCAAACGAGCCAATCCTCAAAATCTTGTCAGCATTAAATAACCCAAATAGGTTGATATACCACTAAACAAAATCAACAAACTTGAGGAACGCAAACTAAATACAGAATTAGAAGCAAAGGGCAAGGCTTTAAGGACTTGTCTCCTCGCGAGGGGCGTCAAATAAAGGGTTAACGAAATAACCAACACACAGATGTTCGAACAGGCTGATATCCAGGGATGAAAATGAGACATATTATATGGAATACGGTGTAAATTGGGATTTGTCATAAAATCTCCTTTCAGCCTAGTTTGGTTTGGTTTGGTTTGTTTATCGTCTTACCCTGAACGTCTTTTCAGCCAAGCAAATATTTGAAAGCTTCAAAACTGTGCGCAGAAGCACATGAAAATTGACATTTTCACACAAAGGATATCGGATGACGCCCGATAGACCTGATAGATGGTCCACAAGAATAAGTTTTATCCGATAAAAAGATGCCTGCGGCTAAAAGAAAGCAACCAAGTGATTATGGTGTAACGGCATAGGATGGAAACTAAACCATTACTGGACCATGCAAAGTCAGTGAATGAGTGAAACTTAACAGTGATTACATGAGCAAGAATTTTATAAAATTAATTTAATTAAAGATTTCTCTTTTAATCGTATAAAAAATGGCCTTCCATCAGCATGACTGATGCTAACCTCCGTGAGAGTTGCACCTTGCGCCTTCTTGGGCTAACGTCTTCCGCTAACATCTATTTTAAACATTATATTGAATCTATAGTGGGTTAGCCAATCTGTATCGGTTATAAACGCAAATAAAACTGACCCTCTACTATTTTTACTATATCAAAGACAACAAGAAGAAGAGAAATAATCAAGTAGAAGAATTTGTTCAACAATAAATATTTTTTTATAAAACACAACAAATACAAAATATATGATGCTTAAGTTGTTAAAACACTTTAGAGTTTTTGATTGTGTTAATAAAGTAATATTGAAAGATTTGAAGTTGTTGAACTCTATGTATGAAAATGAGAAAGTATGCTCAAGTATTATTGTTATTGTAGGAAAATTAAACAGTTCTGTTTTTGTATTAAAATAAAAAGTATTGTTCTTGACTTACTGTGATTTCTACAGAGTTGTTGCTCTTTGGCTGGAGATGTTTGTCGTGAAAAAAAATAAATTGTTGGAGTGAGCGTTCTTTCGCAAGCTGGGTTTATGTTAATTCAAGTAATTAACGTTAAGCCTGGCATTGGTTTCATAGATTTCGTATGACGAGTTAAATATTTTAAGGACCCACTGACCAAGTCGCGTCGAAGTTTCGTATTTATGAGTTCTCTTGGTCATCACGTGGGGGCTCGAGAACATATTTACATTTTGTGGCGTCAACTTGAGGTCAAAATTTGGGTCGGTACCTTCGGACATAGTTGACGACACCTGATTGATATTTTTCAGCCAATCAGAAATGCATCAGTTGTTATACACTTGGTTGGGAGCCTTTGTGTTTAACTTGCACATTTTTGAGATTTAAAAAAAATAAATGTAGAAATCTGATTCTATAAATCAATTACTAGGTCTTCTGCTAGGAAAGTTGGTTCCCTATGTCGTGCTAGATAATTTTTTTTTTCGCCAGAATATATCTTACACATTTATAAGTCTACCATTCGTCCATGCATTGAATATCGCTATTACAATTGGGCTGGTGTTTCTGCTGTGCATTTACAAATTCTTAATGAAATCTAAAGAAGAAGCTGCAATGTTATTGATCCTGTCCTGGCATCCCAGTTTCAGTTACCTTCCTACCTCTGTAATGTAGCTTCCCTGCGCCTTTTTTTTTATAAATGCTTTCATGGTAAATGTTCTGATGAACTTTCCTCTATGGTACCTAGACTTTGTTAATCTTGTAGAGGACCGTGTGTTTATGTGTTGTTGAATTGGGAACACGTGCTGTTTATTCCTGCTAGAAGGTCCGACTAAAAGAACAATGCGGACTCAAGTTGAGTCCAACCGAAGATGAAAAGAAAACAAACAAGACCGATATATATATATATATATATATATATATATATATATATATATATATATATATATATATATATATATATATTTCTGTTTATGTCAACAAATATATGTATTAAACAACAAATTTACAAGTGACAAAGGCGTCAACATGTGTGTTTGTGTGTGAACATAAAGAGTTTGTATTTGGGTGAATGTTTGTACGTACGTGTATGCGTGTTTCATAGCGCTACCCCCATAAGTGCGCGAAAACGTAGATTTCTAGGAGATCACATTTTTAAATGCAAAGTGAAAAAGAGAACTAGGCAAGAAGTTGCCCAGTATTTATAGTGTAGGGAAAACAACCCCTAGTGAACAATTAGGAAATTAAGGAGGAGCTAACTCCGATAATCTAAGCACAACACTAGATTGGCGGTAAGGTCTCATCATTTTACAGTTGAAATGGGTAGATGTATCCGTAAGTTCTATGCTAACAGATTTTTCTCTTGCATTTCTCGCGTGTGGAACTCTCTTACGGCTTCTTTCTTCCGGGTCAAATTTGATCTTCAAAAATTTAAATGTCATGTCAATCATTATCTTCTGTCTTCTTAATTCCTGTTCTTTTATTGTTCTTTATCCTTAATAATATTTTTCTTTTTCTCGTATTCTTTCATATTCAGTAACCACTTGCGTTTTAGTGACTTTATTGCCTTTCTTGGGATGAAATGATTAAAACAAATTTCTTTGAATAATACAAGTCCCAGCCTCGGAATTTAAAACCGAAGTGTGGATTTATGCACAAGAATGTTCCTTCTCGTAGATCTAAGGCGAGATTCTTTAGCGTAAAGGGTTTACACGAGACTAGATAATGGAATGGCCGCCATAATGTCCCGATGTGAATCCGACGGAAAATCTATGGTCAATTGTGAAGATGAAATTACATGAAGGTGGAAAACAATATGACAGCAAAGCTGACCTCTGGGAAGCTATTAAAACCACTATGTCGGACATCGAGCCTGCTGGTGTCAAGAACTTAACAAAATCAATGGATAATAGATTGCCGACTGTGATTGAGAAGGGTCACTACATTAACTTGTAAATTCTCCAAAGATTTAACATATGTGTTTGTTATTTTTTCTTTTATAAACGTAGACGCTTTTATTACTGAGTTGTTGAAGAAAAAAGTGATTCTTTGGTTTTTGCATGTTGGTTTTTATTTTAGAATAAATTAAATCACATCAATAAAACATCTGTCTATATCTCTGAGATGAGGTATTAGGATTATTTGCATTATTTACATTATTCGGACTGTTATCCTCAACTTCATTGCCATATTCACAACGTTTCGGCCTCTATATCTCTGAGATGAGGCATTATGATTATTTCCATTATTTACATTATTCGGACTGTTATCCTCAACTTCATTGCCATATGCACAACGTTTCGGCCGTTGTACGCCCCGGCCTTCTTCAGATGATTAAAATTTCGAACCGGACCCTTTATTTCATCCACCGGGTAGTTTGTTCTAGTTCCACGTGCCATGCTTCTTCCTCAAGGGCACATTGCCATGGCGCAGCGGATAAAGACGCTGGTTAGATCCAGTGACTAGACCCAAAGAGGTGTGAGTTCAATATCAGGCCACAGCAGTGGTGAACCAAAAAAAAACTTGGAGAGTTCACTTAAAGGAAAGTAACTGAGACATCTGGAAGAGGCATGGCACGTGGAACTAGAACAATCTCCTCCTCCTCTCTCTCTCTCTCTATCTCTCTCTCTCTCTCTCTCTCTCTCTCTCTCTCTCTCTCTCTCTCTCTCTCTCTCTCCCACACACACACCTCGGTGGACGAAATGCAGGGTTCAGTTCGAAATTCCAATCACCTGAAGAAAGGCCGGAGCGTACAACGGTTGAAATGAGGATAACAGTCCGAATAATGTAAGTAATCAATAAAACATGTTAAAAATATCTAAAACATTCACTCAGTATTTGTTATGACGCCTAAATTAATCATTTGAAATTTGACAAAGTTTTTTCAAAACCAATTTCGATTATGAGTAATAACAAGATAAGTTGTGTTCTTTGGCATTCTTCTTCTTAGACTTCTTGTTTTTTATTATTTCTTTTTATTGATCGGCCATCTTGTTTTTAAGCCTTCATCTTTTTCTGCTTTCCTATACTTCTTAGCCATCTTATTCCTCGGCATTTTTGTTCTTCATGACTTCTTTTTATTGCCATTCATGATGTCTTTATTAGGCCTTCTTCTTTTAAAAACTTCCTTTTATCAGTCTATCTAGATTTCTTGGCCTCCTTATTCTCCGGCCTCCTTGTTATTTATGCTTTATTTTTATTGATTGGCCTTTTTCTTTTAAAGCGTTCCTCCTTTGTGGTATATCCATAATTCTTAGACTTCTTATTCGCGGCCTTCTTGTTTTAAAGTCTTCCCCCTTTTCACCTTTCTCGTACTTCTTTGTTTTCTGGCTATTCGGCCTTCTCGTTCTTCTGCCTTCTTCTTCTTCTTCTTCCCCTTTTTCAGCTTTCTTGTACTACTTTGTTTTCTGTAATTACTTTTCAGGTTGGACTAAATGAACGAGTACTTAAAACTTTACTAAATTTCCCCGTCTATGCTTCATTCAATTATCTATTTGTAATAAGTACCATACCAGCGATAAATAATATAAACTGTCAATAATTTTTACTTGTATAAAAGAAATGTTGCATTTATTCAAATCTATAAAAGTAATCTCTCATCCAGTGTTATTTGTCTGTGCGTTGTTTTCTTTCCTTTGTTTGTAAGACAGAGGTGGAAGTAGTTTAAACTGTTTTTAGTCTAGTTTAGTTTACTTGAAATTGTTACAGAATGGATAGGCTGGCTCAAAACGGCAAACTCTATCCTAGTGGACAGAACTCCGACGACCCAAACTAATTGAGAATGATTTGAATCCTATGGGCGAGGAATTAACAGTGATGGCTTGTTTTTGTTTAAATTTGAGTACAAAATTAAAAAGTGTAAATGTGCCTCGCTGTTCCCAGATTCCTTGATGAGACAGGCCAACATAGGCTGATGGCAAGTCGCTGACCGACATGTTGAAATTCATCCTCTCCCCTCGCTTTCTCGAGAAAGAATGCTACTACTACTATCCTTTAGCAAAAAGATAATTGTCAGTCATTGCTTCATTCTGTGATGCAGCGTTGGGGTTTGAGGAACTGCAGTCAGAGACGACACCAAACGCAACAGAATTATAGTGGTAAAGACGTTTGTAGGACAAAGCAGGATTTTAAAAGTATAGGACTAGTGCATTAGTGGACATGTCCTTTGAATAAAAATATATATATATTTCACAAGAATCATTGGTACGATGTTAATGACAATATTAGTCGCTTCCTCATAAGAAAACGTTCAGCATTTTTTCGGGTGTTGATGGGGTTTCCTTCTTAACTTTTTGTTCGAAGTAGTGTAGAATGTCAACATCTTATGTCATTACTTCTTTTTTATTTAAATTTTCAATCCACTTTAGACTTTGCATCTGTTGAAAGTCCTTAAGTGATGTGGTTTCCGTTATCTGGCGCAGTTCTTTGTTTGAAATTATGCAGCACCAGTTCACAAGGTTCGAAGAAGGATGGTCCTTTCTAAGACTTCCAGGCTTCAATCGCAGGAAATCATTTTTAATCATTGATCTGAGAAGGTGCCTGTATTCAGCTGACGGTTTAGACATTTCTGTAGGAGTTTGGCGTCTTGTATGGTATCCACATGAATGTCTCGAGCTGACGAAGCTATTTACGATCATGACTCGAGTTCTTGTGTTAATGCTTTGATTTCGTAGCAATTTGAGGATGACTTCCCCGCCGCGGCAACGTACCTTCGCCGTACCTTTTCGGCAAATATTTTCATGGCGATAGTTCTGATGAGCTTTCCTCTTTGGTGTCTCCACTGCATGAATTTAAACGTAATACTAGATTGGCAGTTAGGTCTCATCATTTTATTTTTGAAATTACTAGATGCGACTGTAAGTTCTATCCTAATAATTTCTTCTCTCGCAATTCTTGCTTATAGGACTCTCTTCCAGTTTCCCGCTTTCTTGTCAACTACAATGTATAAAAAAATTAATTACACGTCAATTCTCATTTGTCCCCTTGAATCTTGTTCTTTTTATCGTCCTTTCTCCTCAGTAACGTTTTCTCATTTTCCTTCACTCCATTGCCTTTCACCCTCAGTAACCTCTTGCGTCTTAGTTGCTTTATCGCCTTCCTTGGGCTGAAAAGATTTTTAAAAAGTATCCTAGCGGAGTTCATATTTCATGTTCAATTTTTCTATCTCGCACACAAAAATGGTTATAACTGATCCACATAGACCGAGATATTTGAAGTGTTTAGTGCTTGTCAATAAGATTTTTAAACCCAAGAAATATTATGTCTATGTTGTCAATCTTTGCTAGGTAGCAAAATACAATAAGGGCAGAAAAGTGCAATCAGCTGTTTGTAGTTGAGAGATTAGGAACTGTTTGATTGGTTCGTCGTTATACTGGTCGGCCAATCGGAAGACAGGAAGAAACTACATTTTCTTATGGGAAATAAGATTGAACAATAGGGTTTTTTAAATAGCAACCGAATCATATTCAAAACAATCCACCCCCACTCCTCACTATTGGCGATAAGCCATTGTTTGGTGAGAAGTTATATTCTAAAAACTGGCAATATTTAAAGGGATTAATTCATGGAATTTAAAAGAATTTATTCATGGCATTCTTAAATTGGTAAAACAATCCTATCCTGTTTAGTATTTCATTTCCTAAATGAGTAATTGTCAACATGTTTGTATTATTTCGAACTATTGTTCTGATCTTGGTTAATATAGATGTTACTATAGACACAGCGTTTCGACCAAGTACCTTCTGGTTATCATCAGGTGATATGGGATGTCTAATAATGATTGTGATATTTTGCCCCTGTGCTGTCAGATATTGTTCCCTCTGAAAGTTCTCCACTGCCTTAACCGGGTATTGAATTCACACTCTTTGGGTCCTGTCACTGGATCTAACCAACGCCTTTATCCACTGTGCCATGTGTCCTTGAGGAAAAAATTAACAGGAGATAACTGATAACTGACATCCATTAAACATGGCACGTGGAACTAGAAGAGTCTACCCCAGTGAGCGAAATAAAGAGTTCAGTTCGACATTCCAACCACTTGAAGAAGGCCAGAGCATACAACGGCCGAAACGTTGCAATAAATATGGCGACAAAGATGAGGACAATAGTCCGAATAATGTAAATAATGTACAAGTACTATTAGTGCGAGTGTTATTCGAAGGCGTCTGACACCAGTATTGTTCAATGGCGTTACTTTTTTCGTAAAATACATCAATTGGATGCTTTGGTACACATCACGAGTGATGTTTCTAGCCGAGTTTCATTAAGAGTTTCGGGTCTTTCTACATCATAACCACTCTCCACAGTGAAACAGCCGATACTGATCGGGTATCGACATGTGTACCTTCCGATAGTTATATCTGCAATTAGGTCTCTGCTACAACGAGCATCACAAAAGTGGCAACGAGTGTTCGTTGTCATCAGAAAAGTGGCAACGAGTGTTCGTTGTCATCACAAAAGTGGAAATGAGTGTTCGTTGTCATCACAAAAGTGGAAAAGAGTGTTCGTTGACATCACAAAAGTGGAAATGTGAGTTCGTTGTCATCACAAAAGTGGCAACGAGTTTTCGTTGACATCACAAAAGTGGCAACGAGTGTCCGTTGTCATCACAAAAGTGGAAAAGAGTGTTCGTTGACATCACAAAAGTTGAAACGAGAGTTCGTTGACATCACAAAATTGGCAACAAGTGTTCGTTCACATCACAAAAGTGGAAATGAGTTTTCGTTGACATCACAAAAGTGGAAACGAGAGTTCGTTGACATCACAAAAGTGGCAACGTGTGTTCGTTGGCATCACAAAAGTGGCAACGAGTGTTCTTTGGCATCACAAAAGTGGCAACGAGTGTTCGTTGTCATCACAAAAGTGGAAATGTGTGTCCGTTGACATCACTAAAGTGGCAACGAGTGTTCGTTGTCATCACAAAAGTGGCAACGAGTTTTCGTTGACTTCACAAAAGTTGCAACGAGTGTTCTTTGGCATCACAAAAGTGGCAACGAGTGTTCGTTGTCATCACAAAAGTGGAAATGAGTTTTCGTTGACATCACAAAAGTGGAAATTTTGTTCGTTGGCATCACAAAATTTCCGTAATATGTTAGGTTTGATTTTTAGTGAAGCGAGATAAGGATTATTGTAAATATTATTTATATTTATATCAATCGTTTCTCTAACTGGATATTGGTAAATAAACTTTCAACATTAAGTGAGGATTTGGTTTCATTATTAGGTCTTTATATTTTTAAGATTTGAATTAGTTCGTGAGTTGATTTGATACTGTATTTAATAGGTATGTATGGTGTAATGAGTTGGTTAATGAATTTGGTTAATTAATATGCCTCTGTGGGTATTTGTAATATGATGGGACGAAGAGGGAAGTTAGGTTTATGTATTTTAGAGTTCCATACATGTATCCTGTTTTGTAATCACCAATTATATTTGGAAGTTTTAAATTGTCTTGTTCTGCATTGTTGACTTTGATTAGCTTATTGTTTTTCAATTTCAGTTGGTTAATAGGATTTTTTTGGACTTTTTAAAATTTGGTGTAATCGTCGAGTATTTATCGTATTGAATCATAATCAGAGTATTTATTGTATTGCATTATAATCATAGTATTTCTTGTATTGAATTATAATTGGTGTATTTATTGTATTGAATTATAGTCATAGTATTTGTTGTATTGAATTATAATCATAGTATTTATTGTATTGAATTACAATCAGAGTATTTATTGTATTGAATTACAATCAGATTTACTTAATACAACAAAGCTATTGGTTTTATCTGCTTTTGTTTAGTTTTATGAGTATTTTTACGACGTTTCTTGACAGCGATTTTTGATTGTTTTGTTAGATTGGAAGAGATTTTTCTTTTGTCATGTCAGTCTTTTATTGATAATACAAGTATACGCCACCATGTTGATAAAAAACAAGAAATTAAAATTCTCCAGGCCCTCTATATAAGTGACACCCAACCAACACTAAAGAAGGTTAGTTATGAGTATAACAACAATATTTTAAAATGTATATAATAGCAATGTTTTTAAAATTATAATTCTATAAAAAATAATTATATAAATTAAAGTTCCCGCTTTTAGATCGAAACATGAAAAAAAATCATAATTTTAACAGTTAATTTTTAAATTAATTATAACTGACCACGTTCATACGTGTTTAAAATAATTATAGCAGAATGCGTTTCCTGCGTATTTACAAAAAAATCACAACAATCAATTATATATATATATATATATATATATATATATATATATATATAATCATTTATTTGAATATTATAACATAAATATGTTATAAAATCACTACAAAAATAGCCATTTTGTTTCAACACTTCTGGTGTCTTATCAAGTGATGATGTAGAATATAGAATAAATGGTTTTAAAAGTTTCAAATTAATTAACGATCCTTAGCTAGGAGTAAACGCTGTTACATAAGCTAGAATGACCAATCAAAATACAAGTATAGGGTAATTCGAAAAATTAGACAACTAAGCAAAGTTATCATAGATATTAAAAGATTTATAAAATTGGAAATTAAGATTAAAAGTAAAAAATTAAAAATTACCTATTTAGAAATCTAAATCAAATCTCTATTAAGTTTTAAATTGTAGAATTACCGAGGAGATAAAATATAAAAATATAAAAATAAAAGATATATATGCTATTTAATTTATATTTTCATTGAAATTATGTTAAAAAGGATGTTCAGAGCCCCAAACAAAAATGTATACATTTTTATAGTTTCATTTCAACATGGTAGTCGCCTCTCACGCGAAATCATTCGAACATACTCAGGTTATAATACATAAGCGCTCAGACATATTTAGATATATTTTGATTGGTCATTCTAGCTTATGTAACAGCGTTTACTCCTAGCTAAGGATCGTTAATTAATTTGAAACTTTTAAAACCATTTATTCTATATTCTACATCATCACTTGATAAGACACCAGAAGTGTTGAAACAAAATGGCTATTTTTGTAGTGATTTTATAACATATTTATGTTATAATATTCAAATAAATGATTATATCTGCTCTACTCTGTATTGAGCACTCTTTAAAGAATAATAATTGTTGGTTATTGGAATTTACTCCGTATATACCAATCCCACACTTGGGTATATATATATATATATATATATATATATATATATATATATATATATATATAATTTAAAAAATTAACAAAAGGATTAGCTAAAAACCTTCTATTATTTTAAATAAATACATAACCGCTACACAATTGCAGTCTTGTTTCGATGCATATCAAAGCATATTATCAGGCGATTGTAAATTACTGGCGAGTGAACGATTTATTTAGATTTAGATGACATATTTTCGATATAATATCCTAAAATAAAGAATATTGCTCTACTTTGTATTGAGCCCTCTTTTAAATTAAATGTTACGAACGTTGGAATTGTACTCTATTCGTTCTCATCTTACCTGGATATAAAATACATATGTGGTGTGTGTGTGTGTGTGTGTGTGTGTGTGTGTGTGTGTGTGTGTGTGTGTGTGTGTGTGTTTAAAAAGGAAGGATAAATCAAAGGAAATTTATAATTTGCAGAAAATTGCAGATGTCCATTGATAGCTTAAACACGCGCTTGATTTTTTAAACATATTTACCGGAAATTTTGATTCACCAAAACTTTAATTCATTTACTATTTGATTGTTGTCTTATTTATGGTGGCCAAATTTATTAGTCACAAATTTAACGCAAAAATTACTTTTAAAGTCATTTCCCTTCTTGGTGTATTTTTGACATTCATGTAACAATTTTATTGTTATTGCCAACAATTATCTCAGAGTATCTATGTAGAATAGGATTCACGTCAGGACATACCAAAGGTCTGAATTTAATGTCCATCAGGAACCTTTGATCTCAAAAGAATTCATCAGTGGTGACCGCAATATGTACTGGCTGACTAAGAAATAACGAAGTAGGTTTGGTAATTGGTGTCATCAGAAAGGCAAAAGACCTAAGAACCCCGACCTCGGGTTGACCTAGAAGATGACTTCAAGACAAAGTACAGAATCGCGCACCAAAGGATGTCGGTAGGTGCAACAACTTAAACAAGGAAGTGAATCCAACTGAACTTAGGATACAAACCACATGCCCTTGATTCGGTTGACGTTGATGGAGTCCAGAAGTGAATAAAAATAATTTTACAAATGAAACGCTTAATCTCATATTCGTATCATGAACAGAAATGTACTGTGCCCAACCGGAGGGGACATGCCCAACTGGTTATGGTCCGGCAACTGACAATCAAATGTGTGGTACTGAACAAGATATCTACTGTAGCCCATCTTAATTCAGCAAGACAAAAAAGGTACATGTTAATACTTCTAATCAATTAAGATCTGAAGCCACGAGAGACATATCTGGTGTAGCATTAAGCAATTGTTTCATTTTCTGATGTAATGGAATAACCTGTCACCCTCATGAATGACTACACTATAGGTAGTAACTAACTACAAGTATCTGTAAGTCAACGAACTACAGAGGCTAGCTGAAATCTTTTTCGGCTGGTCGAACTCTCTGCCTCCGAGCAGAGAGGTATCCGGAGGAGGCTATGCCGAAGGGCAGAGTCTCGTTCGGGGTGGTAGACCGACCCGATCCCATTTATGCGGGGTCTACGGGGATTTTTTGGCCGAGCCTACGGGCTCGGGAATCCCACTTTAAATTCGGCCTTGTGCCACAAGTGACTGCGTGGGACAGTTGCTAAATACACTAGCTGGGATCTTTTTCAGCTGTGCTGGTCAAACTCTCTGCCTCCGAACAGAGAGGATCCCCTAATGAGGCTATGCCAAATGGCAGAGTCTCGTCGACCCCATTTTATACGGGAATTTTTGGCTGAGCCTACGGGCTCGGGTGCCCCACATTAAATTCGACTTTGTGCCACATCTGATCGCATGGGGAGGTTAGTAAATACACTACCTGGAATCAGTTCAGTACGGCTTATGCGAGAACTACTGACCTTCCAATAGTAGCACTGACTACTGGATTTACTTGCAACAACCTTGTGCATAACTGTTACCTTTATTCTTATTGTACTGTTTTTTTACAATAAAACTTTACTTATTTTATCCACCATGTTTTTCAAGTATATATTCCTATTAGTACGGAATATAACATTTTCCTTTCAGGCCGTATTTTGATAGGTTGAGTTTATGATTTGCAAAAATGAGCAACAACACCAACCCCTTATTAATCAATTGGTTGGTGTCTGAAACTGAATCTACGAAACAATTTTCATTGTTTTGTGACGAGAACACCATTACTCTTCCCAGGGCCGGTGCGCACTACACCCGAACCCCCCGGCCGATTAGGTGCCTCGGGCAGTTTTTTGTGACCCTCACTATCTTAGCAACATTTGTTTTGTTTTTTTCTACCCACATTTATATACGTTATAAATTAAACTAAGCACGACTGACAATTAAAGAATGAAAAATTTTCGCATATTTTGGTAATATCCGTAATGTTTAATGCGTTAAAATTATTCAACTGTTTAATAAGAAAAATCTAGAGTTGATGTTAAAAACTGCCACAAAACATTGTTAATTTATTTTAAATGAAATGATCTATTATGATGAACATTTGAAAACATCCATAACAGCTCTTATTAATACCCTTCTCCGAGCTGAGATACCCCAACATGCTCGCGACTTAATATTTTCAGCCAACTTAACGGCTTTAAAAAAAAAAAAGGATGGTGGTATCCGCCCTATCGCTGTTGGTAACATTTTTCGTCGACTCGCGGCAAAAATTGCTTGTAGAGTTGTTATGAAGGAGATAGGGCATGAATTGCGACCTGTCCAGCTCGGGGTAGGCATACAGGGCGGATGTGAAGCCGCGGTTCATGCCACAAGATCATTTTTCGAGATTACATCACCTGTTTCCCCCAGTATCTTATTAAAATTGGATATGAAAAATGCTTTCAATAGCATCAGAAGGGATCATGCCCTGGAAGTTTGCCATCAACGGGCTCCTTCCATATTTAAATTGGCACATCTTTCGTATAGTCATCCAAGTTTGTTGATCGCCTCCGATAATATTATCTCTTCTGCTACTGGAATCCAGCAAGGTGATCCACTTGGTCCGCTAGTATTTGCGATGGCTATTGACGGGGTAGCTCGTTCCATCGCTTCTCCTTTCAATATATGGTATCTTGACGGTGTAACGCTGGGAGGATCCGTCGAGGCCGTAGCTGCTGACCTCCGACGAGTTATTCCTGCTTTATCGCTGCTTGGACTTGAGATTAACTCGTCCAAGTCAGAGATAATAAACTTGAATTATAGTGCAGATGATTTCGAGAGTGCTATCCGGGATATCAGACACATCCTTGAGGATATAAAAATAACACCTAAGGAGGAATTACACATTCTTGGTTCTCCAGTCTTTCCAATGGCCATTCGAGAGTGTTTGGATACTAAACATGTCATTCTAACAAGAATGACTGAGAAATTGCAACTAATTGATGCACATCCTGCCCTCTTCCTCTTGAAGAACAGTTTTTCGCTACCGAGTTTCCTCTACACTCTCCGAAGTGCCCATTGCTACCTCGAACAGGATTTCTTAAATGAGATAGATATCACAATTAAAGGATGCGCGGAGCTAATTTGCAACGTCAATTTCGACGACACAGGCTGGTGGCAGGCAAAGCTCCCTTTGAGTTTCGGAGGCCTGGGCCTTCGATCAGCGGTAGATTTGGCCCTTTCAGCATATTTCTTCACTTTCGTCCAGTCGCGAATTAATTGATGAAATACTCAGTGGATCGTCTCAGTGTTTCTCGGATAGTTCTTTCGAACAAGCTTGCAGCGTCTGGACCCAAGAATTACTTTCTATCCCACTAGACACATCAAAACAAAAAAGCAGGGATAAAAGGCCAATTTTACTAATTTGAGGCTCTCTCTGGATCAGCATCGCCTCACTTCTCTACTATCTGCTTCACAACCGAGTAGTGGCGCCTGGCTCAACGCAGTGCCCTCTTCATCTACCGGTACCCTTTTAGATGATGAGTGCACTCGGGTCGGAGTCGCGATCCGTCTTGGACTCAAATTATGTGAGATGCAGATGTGGAGCCTCCATCGATGAGTTTGGTTTGCATCCTCTCTCCTGTCGTCGTAGTGCCGGCCGCTTTCCACGGCATGCAGCAATTAACGACATCATCAGAAGAGGTTTGGATGCAGCTGGGTTCCCTTCCCAAATCGAACCCGTAGACCCCGACCGTGGTGATGGAAAGCGGCCGGATGGCATTACCATCTTCCCTTTTAAAATGGGTAAGTCGTTGATTTGGGATGCGACCTGTGCAGATACATTTTCGGCCGGTAATTTGATCAGGTCCGCGGTTGAGCCGGGGTTCGTCGCCCGAGACGCAGAGATAAAAAAATAGCTATATATTCTTCTCTTGCTGATAGATTTGTTTTTACTCCTGTGGCAGTGGAGACTTCAGGGGTTATTGGCCCTCGTTCGATGGTGTTCCTTCGGAGGATTGGCGCGATTGCGTCTCGATTAAGGAACGAGCCTCGCGAAACGGAGTGGCTCTTGCAGCGTGTCTCACTGGCAACGGTTCGAGGTAATGCTTCCTCCATCATAGCGGCTGGCAGAGGATAGAAAAAATTGTTTATAGTTACGTTGTTCTGGAATTGTCATCATTGGTCGACTGAACTTGCTTTGTTTCAATGACTTTTGTTATGTTATTATTAATTACTTTATACCCATTATTATTTTTTTTAAAATCGGCTTCCAAAAAAAAAAAAAAATTTAAACGCTTAGTTTTATTGAATTAAAATTTGTAATGGACCGTTTGACTTTCTTTTCTGATGGATCAGTTCTGTGAAGGAGCTGCAAAGACTTCGCACCAAATTATTTCTATAGATTTTTGTTAAATTTATTTAGAAAATTGAGATATAGTAGAGTAGGAAACCTGTATCATCGATTTGAGAGCTGCATACCATAGATTCATAGGTTCGGTGGGGCCTAAGCGACTATCCATTCGGTTCTGATTATTTTAATTTAGAATAAAATGGCCATTAGCAAGGGAAGTAACACTTGTTTAAAATCTAGAGTTACTTCCCTTTAGAATCGCTTTCTGAAGGTTTTCTTTTACTAATACAAGTGTAATTTTAAATAATACACACAGACAGGACACATTGAAGCCAAAAGAAACAGAGGAAAACAACGCATAATCTAGTTAGCGAGCTTAAGTATGATGGTGGAGCACGTTTAGGAGAGTTAACAAAAAGACAAAATTTATTAAGAGCTACAAACAAAAGGCATGAATTTTTGGAGAGCTACGAACGCCTACATCCTGAATGAACACATCACAAATACGAAGAAAATGTTTAGGAAAAACACGTCGATTTAAAAAAAAAATCTGCCAAATATCGAATGGTTATTGGATTTTAATAAAATTTGACTCTTTACTGAATAAAGTATTAAATTATTTTAGGTACCTTCATGAGAGCGTGTATTTTTTTTTTTTTTTGAATTTTCTTTTTAATGGGAGCCGTTAATTTTGAAAATCTTGTAAAAATAAAAATAATTGTCGGATTTTCATGAAACTTTCAGAAACTATTCACAAATGATGGAAATTATTATAAATGTGTTTTTTTTTTTTAAATCATGGTACTTTTTTTATTTTATTTATTACACCCCCCCTCTAAGTAATTTCATGAAAACTCATGAAATTCTAAGGTGTTATGATTTAGCGATTAATTAGTTAAAAGCACAAGGCTTTGACCAAAGCAAATCCATTTTACTTTTTTTTTTATTTCGGACCCGTCTACCTTAAAATCAGCTCTGAATTGTAACATACAAAACTCAATAAAACAAAGATATTATTTAATTTCAAAAACTTTTAGTTGCTTTTACTTATTTGTATGACTATGGATAACATTTCCTGAAAGCAAAAAGCATTTTCGATGAAAAATAAATTTTTACAACAATTATTTGTTATTTCTTATTGTTAAATTTATGTTTATAAAACTTTATTGCTTAAAGTTGTTAAATATTTTAAAATTGATCAAAATCGTGTTGCAGTTAGTCAATGGTATTATTAAGTAGATAAATATCATTTACAGATTATAAAATAAACCTGGTTACAATCAGAAAGTTGCTTTTAGGTAAAAATCTAATATAACATGTTTTTTTGTGTTAAAAATAGCTTAAATTCAAATATACGGAAGACCGGAAACGAAACATCATGAAAACAAAAGAAAGTCACGTGGTTTGCATGACTAAATGTTGTTCTCCACTGTCAGTTAGCCTTTTCATTTCAAAATTAATAAAATGAAGGGAAATACAAATAATACCATGAAATAAAATATAATAAATGTATATATTTATATTCTACACTTAGCCTTCCATAAGAAAGATACCTAATTAAAGTAATTACAGTGTAACCCTGACATAGAGTTGTCGGGGCCGGGAGACAAAGTCTCTTATATCCAGGTTTCTCTTATATCCGGGTTTGATCTATTTTGTTTAGGTAAGTATGGCTCTAATTTGGGACCACATAAAATCTCTCTTATATCCGTGTTTCTCTTATACCCGGGTTTCATATCTGAGTTACACTGTAATTAAATTATATTAATTTGTATGCACCTTATGAAATTTTTTCTGTCAATACTCAACAGTCTTAGTTAAAAAATTTTCATAAAGCATCGTACGTAAAGATGGAAAGCTTTATTTTCATAAAGCATCGTACACGTAAAGATGGAACGCTAAGAAACAATTAAAAATTAAAACGCTGTAATTTTCCCTTAATAACTGGTTACGTAATTTGGTTCAATAAAAAGCTAAATTATTTCCCTTTTGTCCATCCGTACGATGAAATTAGGTTGCGTAAGCTGTCAATACTTGATGACAGCATCAATCAACATATCGAATGTGTCGCTACTGTTCAGACCCGCTGTCTTTTTTTTAAAGTACACTTTTCAGCGCGTAAAGTAAGTAATGTTTTCTTTCAAAATATGTTAAATAAACATTTAAATTTTAAATTTTGTAAAAATAAATTTTTTTAAAAAGTGTAACTATTTCTTGGCAGAATTTTAAACGGAAAAATTAACTTTTTTTATAAAATTTTTAAAATTTTAAAAATGTCTGACAATCAAAAAAAAAAAAACATGATTTTAAACGACAAATTTGGACGTGCTCGAAATGATAAAAAAAAATTAAAAAATAATCAAAAAATACTTTGATCTTTCCTCTTGATTATAATATAAACAGTTAGACAAATAAAAATTATTTTCGTCAAGTTTAAGGCCATTTTTATCATGCTATGGCTCATTTTCTGGCAATCTCATGAAGGTACCTAAATTATTTTAAAAGATATTTCCCTTTGTTATAACTCGCTTTTTTATGATTTGACACATTGGTGACTAAAACGGAGAAACTAAACTTCTAATGGTGATGTGAATAAACATGGTCACTTATAATCCCGGTTTGTGAATCACGTGTTAAATCCGTGTTGCTTGGAGTTTTATGATTTGAACAGGTGTAAATGCTGATTGTGTTATGCGTTGGGGATATCAAATGTGGTTGCGTTTTGTAAGAGCATTTAACTATTATACATTTATAATTCAAGAAAAAACAACGAGACTCCAATTTGGATCAACAATAAAAATATATATTAAACAACAAGTACAAAACAATTGTGGAAATGTGTGGTAAATAAGGAAGAATAAGTAGTTTACCTTTAACTGTATCCTGAATAAGATAGCATGTTCTTGAGAATATTTCTTGGATAAGAATGTTCAATGTTCTATGTTGAAATAGAATGTCTGATGAAGAAAGGAATACAGTCAATTTAGATATGTCTAGTTTTGTGTCGTTAATAGAGTGCTGGTTCGTAAACTTGGCTTAGTCACAGAAGTAAAAGAATAGTGTAATGTGATACAAATATCTGTGTCTGTGTGTGCGTTGTGAGTAGAATCGTGGATTTGTGTAGACAAGCGTAAATTGCTGGACTCAACTGGAAATTGTGGAACAAACTACTGTTTATATAACTGCTGGTAGGATTCAGGCAACAACGCAGGAAAGTTGAATTAACGCAAAAATGTATGATTGGATAAAAATCGACCAATCACTGATTTTCTAACAAAAACCGACTTGAGCAAATTCGCGACAGATAAATTCAAGGTGGTGACTGCGATTACTAAATTGTCTTGTGGTAAAATAGTATTCATTTATTAACCAATCACAGGCGAGTAAATTGTAGGCGTGGAAAGCGTAGCAGTCGCTACACAGGAAATAACATCATAATCGTTCTGTAGTCTGGCCGATCGTTGTTTTATGGACACGTTTCATTTGCGAGACGAATAAATGTGCATTTAGTTTTTCATTGGGTTTTAAGAACTCTAATTGAATAATATTCCGACGATCCCATCACACAAATAATTTTTCTACTTCTTCTTCTCCCCCTCCTCCTTCTTCTTCTTCTATATGCGGTGTCCTTTCAGGACGTTGGCACAACTTCACTGTTCTTTGTTGCTCTCAATAATTTTTTTCTTTTCGCCATCTCTTCCAAAATCTGAACTGTCTTCCATTTACACAAGCTAACCAGGAAGGTTATATGCTGTTTACCTCTGTCTCTCATGCCTTCGCTCTATCCTGTGGGTATCACATTTTCCAAACATTCTTTCCTCAGTATGTACCCTAGAAATTTTAACTGTCTCTTCCCGATGTTATGTATTTTCAACGTAGGACCACGTTTCTGCATGTTTCTCATTCATCTTTGATGAGATTACGCAGCATTCACTGCCATATAGGAGGATTGATATTACTTAACAGTTCAGTACACTTTTCTTTGTTTCTAACGAATTTTTTTCTGTTTCTTAATATTTTACTTGGCTTTTGGAAGGCATCTTTCGTTATCCCAATGTACCTTCGGATTTCAGTGTCGCACTTTCCATCCTCTGTTTAAAATGTTTCCCAGATATTTAAATTGTTGTACTTGTTTGGTTTTAGTATCTCCAATTTGTAATTTGTATTTTGGGCTCTTCCTTTTTGCTCGCAACCATGCATTCTGTCTTCTTGCAGTTGCTGTTTAGTAATTTCTTCTCGTTTTCCTTCACTACCTTTTGTGGGAGTTCTTTTACTTTATTTTCTATGCCTGATATCAACTCTATGTCATTTGCGTATCTTGTGTTCTTAAGATTACGGCCGCTAATAACGAATAAAGGTTAGATTCCTAATTCTTTCAGAATCGCCTTGCTGTATAAGTTGAATATATCCGGTGAGAAGGCACATCCTTGTCTTACACATCTTTCTATTTTAGTACATTTACTGAACTCATTTTCTATTCGTTGCTGCCTATATAGGTTATGGATTATTCTAATCTCCTTCCCAAATGTAGAGATTACCTAGCGGTTTCAATAGTTCTTTATGAATTACTTTATCAAACGCTTTTTAATCCTTACCTATCTCGTATGATTAAGAATTAGGAGGATACATTCCCCATTACAATTGGTTCCACCTGTCGGAATTAGCTCCTCTTTAATTCCCAAATTCTTCACTAGGGATCATTCTCCCAATACTATAAATACTAGGAAACTTCTTGCCTCTTTCTCTTCTTTCAGCGAATACTGCTACTATGTGAGCTCTCACAAAAGACAACGTTTCCCATTTCTGGGAAGACGCTATGAACATTACAAACATACACGTACGTACGAACATTCACCAAAATACGAACATTCACCAAAGAACAGACACAAATGTTCACACACACACACACACACACACAAGCATGTTATCTGTCTATGTGCTTTGTAATTTGTTGTTAATACATATATATATATATATATATATATATATATATATATATATATATATATATATATATATATATATATATATCTGTCTTGTTTGTTTGTCTTCTTTATCTTCAGTTGGACTTAACTTGAGTCCGGCAATTTTCTTGTAGTTGGACCTTTTAATATTCTACCAGAAGTTACACGCGTGTTTCTAATACAACAACAACAACAAACAAACACGGTCTTCTACACACCAAAACGGAAATTACTACTCATTATTTACACTATTTACATAAGGATTATTGTTCTCATAAATGTTTTTGTTGTCACAATGTTTCGGCTGTTGTACCCTCCGACCTTCCGCAGGTGCATATAGATCCACAATGAATTCTGAACTAAACCTTTTTAGTTTTATTTTTTAACCTACGGAGTTAGACTGTTCTCGTTACACTGCCCATGTCAGGTGATATCTCGTCTAGTTCTTACTTTGGTTATTGCTCGCTCGTTGCCATTGCATCCAAGTATACACCATCCGACCCAGGGATTGAACTCGCGATCACTATGCCACTAAATTGTCCTACGGGACAATAGCCTAGTTTATTAAAGCGTTGGCTCGTGTTTTCAGAAGAAGAAAAAAGATCAACAAGGGTAATAACTCTGTAAATTGCAATAGTAGGAATTACTTACCTTTAAACGAATTATTGATATATGTGATTTACATGGTGATTAAGCGTAGAACAAGACCGAACGTATAGGGCACCCAGTGAGGGTCGAACTCACTACTCAGTCACAAGCAATCTAGCAAGACAAGCTTTGTAACCATTATACCATGTAGAAGTGCCCAACGTGTTTGTCTGTATAAAGTTCTTGGGATGGATTAAATATATGAGTTTTTAGTTTGTAGGTTGTATAGTAAATGTTTGTCCCGCAAACAATATGGGAGGACTAATGTGAGTCCGGGTAAAAATAAAAATTATCAACCCTTTGCAAGTTATTTTAACGTCAAAAATATTTTTAGATTTTTGAGTGATAATAATGGTTTAGTGACAAAAATCTTACTAATTAATCCTTAGCTGGGGGGAGAAGAGGTGAATCCATACGTCTCACAACGGTATTTGAGCGTAAGTGAACGACGTACAGTGCGTAACAGCAGACCTTTTTATAGCCTTATGATTATAGGGACTGACATTTATCATTATATTTCTCACCTTATGATTATATTCCTCGCCTTATGATTATATTCCTCGCCTTATGATTATATTCCTCGCCTTATGATTATATTCCTCACCTTATGATTATATTCCTCGCCTTATAATTATATTCCTCGCTTTATAATTATATTCCTCACCTACACATAAACACATACACAGACCTTTCTCGTCTCGTTTCTAACATGCACTTGGCAATCTCCGAAACATGATTTGTAATAATGTAAATGAATTAGTTTGATATTTATTTCACATATATATTTCTTCTCCTTCATTTCAATTTAACAGCTATGTTTTCTCGCAACATGATTTTTTTTAGTAATCTCGTTTTATGTCAAATTCTTCTCAGTGTTTGCCGGTCGAGTTCTTCTTTTAATAATGGCGGTAGAATGCCGAAGGGCAGAGTCTCGTTCGGGGAGGTAGACCGACCCTGAACCCGTTTAGGCGGGTTCGAAGGGAATATTTTTGGCCGAGCCTACGGGCTCGGAGAACCCACGATAAACTCGGCCTTGTGCCACATACGACCCTCGTAAGGGAGAGCTGTTAAATATAACTAGCCGAAATCTTTTTCGGCTATACAGTCGAACTCTCTGCCTCTGAGCAGAGAGGAACCCGGATGAGGCTCTGCCGAAGGGCAGAGTCTCGTTCAGGGAGAGAGACTGTCTCGATCCCGTTTATGCGGGTACTACGGGGATTTTTTGGCCGAGCCTACAGGCTCGGAAGACCCACGTTAAACTCGGCCTTATGCCACATTTACCCGGGTGGGGTGGGGGTATTAGTAAATACCGACTAGCCGAAATCTTTTTCGGCTTGCTGGTCGAACTTTCTGACTCTGAGCAGAGAGGAACCCGGACGAGGCTCTGCCGAAGGGCAGTGTCTCGTCTGTGGTGGTAGACAGCTACCCGACTCCGTTTTTTACGGGGTCTACCAGGAATTTTTGCCTGAGCCTACGGGCTCGGATACCCCACGTTACATTCGGCCTTGTGCCACATTTGACCGCGAGGGGCGGTTGACAAATATCCTAGCTGGGATCTGTTGAGAACTACCAACCTTCCAATTGTGGCACTCACTACTGGATTGACTTGCGACAACCTTGTGTATAACTGTTACCTTTGTTCTTATTGTATTGGTTTTTACAATATCCTTTACTTATTTTATCCACTGTGTTTTCAAGTATATATACCTATTAGCACGGAATTTTCCTTTCAGGCCATATTTTGATAGGTTGAGTTTCTGATTTGCAAAAATGAGCAACAACATCAACCCCTTATTAATCAATTGGTTGGTGTTTGAAACTGAAGCTAGGAAACAGTTTTCAATGTTTTGTGACGAGGAAGCCTTTACCCTTCCCAGGGCCGGTGCGTACTACACGCCTCTACCTATTTAGGGACCCGGGTATTTCTTTGTGACCCTCACTATTTTATCAACATATGCTTTTTTCTACCTACATTTATATACGTTATAAATTAAACTAAGCACGGCTGACTATTAAAGGCTGAAAAATTTTCGCATATTTTGATGCCATTCTACGATAGTTTTCTTTTTTTTAACTTTTTTTGTGCTCCAAACCCGTGAATTTATTTTCCTCATGCAAATTGTTCATTAAGCATGCCGTGGAATAGACATAAAAAATGTGTTCTTGTACTCTACAATATAGATTGATTGATTTATTGGTTGACTTGTTTTTTACGGCTTGTCAACCCTTTGCAGGTTATTTTGAAACAAGAAAATATTTTTAGATCGTAAGAAGTTTTTGGAGACAATGATTTACTGATACAGGTCATAACTGAAGGAGAATGTATTAAAGATCATAGCAGTAGCATTTGCTTAAACTTGCATATTTTTTCAGGACACGCACTGATCGATGGACTAAAGCATTATGCCTAGTAACAAATGACAAAGAATGACAGATACTGTCTCGTAACAAGTGCGTATGACAGTGTCAGAAATATGTAAGCCATAACTGAGACTACTGTTCGTAAGTATTACGTTCGATCCAGAAGCAGAAATTTAGATCTGGAAACCCGAGAACGTTCCGGCAGGCCAGAAGTCGTTGATGAAGACCAAATTGAAACGCTGATTAAAAACAGTTCCGGTCTCACGACAGGAGACATCGAAGAAATATTCATACAAGCGTTTATATTATTTGGAAAGACTATAAAAAATTCATGCGAAATAACACGAAGTAAATAATAGAATTTAAACACCTGGAAAGTGTTTTAACAGGGGACGGGAAATGTGATACCGAAATCCGAAGCCCCATTGGAATAGCGAAACATGCTTTCCAAAATCTAAGTAAAGGGATTAAGAAACAGGAAAGTTTCGTTGGAAACAAAGAAAAGAGTATTGAACTGCTAGGTGATATCAGTCTTCCTGTATAGCAGCGAATGTTGGACAATCTCCTTAAAGATGAAGAAGAGACTTAAAGCAACAGAAATATGGTTCTACAGAAGGATGCTGAGGATACCATAAGCCGAACATGTGAGAAACAACGAGGTTTGGTAGAAAATAGTAACAAAAAGGAAACTTTTACTTAACATCAGGAAAAGCGATTGAAATTTCTAGGACACGTAATGAGAAAGTTGGGCTTGGAAGTTCTGATATTCACAGGACAGATAGAGAAAAAAAGCTTAGCTTTTGGAATGTGTCTTTGGTCATCCCAATACGTCTTTGTATCTCAGTGTTGCATTTTCCGTCCTCTGTTAATTTAAAATATTATTTAAATATTAGATATTAATTTAAATATTTAAATTTCTGGACCTGCTTTGGTTTTAGTATCCCCGACCTATAATTTGCTCGTCTTTTTGCTGATGATCATGCATTCTGTTTTCTTGTAGTTTGTGCTTAGTCCTTTCTTCCCGCTTTCCTATCATCCGTAGGAGGTTTTATATTTTCATTTCCGTGTCTGCTATCAGCACTGTGTCATATCTTACAGTGTTAATATTGTGGCCATCAATAATGAATCCTGGTAGAACTTCTAATTCATTAATCACCTCGCTGTATAAGGTGAATAAATCCGGTGAGAAGACACATCCTTGCCTTAAGCCTCTTTCTATTTTTGTATATCTGCTGAACTCATTATATGTCCATATGCAGGCGGTTTACTACCAATATAGATCCTTGATTATTCTAATGTCTTTCTTGAATATGTCAAAGTTGCTGAAAATCTTTTGTGGAATATTTTGTCAAACGCCTATAAAACACCCCCATGAGTGACTACATTATAGGTAGTAACTACCTATAGGTATCTGTAAGTCAACGGACTACAGAGACTAGATGGGATCTGTTGAGTACGACTCAGGCTTATGTGAGAACTACCCACCTTCCTATAGTAGCACTCACTACTGGATAGACTTGCGACAACCTTGTGCGTAACTGTTACCTTTATTCTTATTGTATTGGTTTTTACAATAAACCTTTACTTATTTTATCCACCATGTTTTTCAAGTATACATTCCTATTAGTACGGAATATAACATTTTCCTTTCAGGCCATATTTTGATAGGTTGAGTTTATGATTTTCAGAAATGAGCAACAACACCAACCCTTTATTAGTCAATTGGTTGGTGTTTGAAACTTGATCACGTCTTTCTACATTTGTATTGCTCTTTCTGGTAACATTCTGAGGATAAATATCGCGTTCCTTGTTCTGGTGTCTAACTAACCCACGCTGTTCTTGTCTTATCCCTGGCCTGATTCTGCTGTGCGTTCTATTAATCAAAATTCGGATGATGAGTTTTGTTATGTGGCTTATCTTTCGTTGAAGTTAACATTCGTTGCGACTGGTGCTATGAAAATAGATCTGCTTTTATCATCACTGTTGTAGAATTCATTTACTATTTCTGTAACCTTGTCTGTGCCGAAATCATGTAATGCTGCCAGCATCTCTATTACAATTATGTCTAGCCCTACCGCTTTGTTTCTATTCAATTTAGCAACTTCCGCTTTCTGGGGTTTTAATATTTCCGGTCCGTCGATAATCTTTGTATTTTCAGTTCTCTTTCGTCATGGAGGAGATTTCTGACATATTCGTTCTATCAATGAGGTATTTTTTTCTTTCTACAATATGAGCGTTCCATCCTTGGATTTTATACAGCCTGTTGATGAGCATCTATTTTGTCCTGTTAGTTATTTTGTATGGACCTCTCCTTTATTTGTGATTCTCATTCTTTCTATTTCTGCATATTTTTCGTTGAGCCATTCGTTTTTAGCCTGCTTGCATTTGGTCCTTACTTCTTTGTGTAGTTTTCTGTATTCCGTTCCGTGTCTTGGCATTGTTTTCTGTCTTCATTGCATCATGTCGAGAATCTTATTTGTCATCCATTCGTTATTTCTTCTTCGTCTATTTTCCTTTAGGATGAAATCGTTTGCTGATGTCAATAAAGCTTCATTTCGTGGATTCTGCATCGAGTTTCCATTTCCATTTTATTCTTCGTTTCTTCTTTTCACATTGTTCATTTATTTTTCCTGTAGGTTTATGTCGTTCCAAAGTCTGTTGTGTTGAAATATGGATGCTGTGCGCGGGCTTCTTCACTTCCCGTACTTTCATTCTTACTTTAGATATAACATGGAGATGATGGCTTCGAGTTTCCATTTCCATTTTATTCCTCGTATCTTCTTTTCACATTGTCCATATATTTTTCCTGCGGGTTCATGTCGTTCAGAAGTCTGATGTATTGCAATATGGATGCTGTGCGCGGGCTTCTTCACTTCCCGTACTTTCATTCTTACTTTAGATATAACATGGAGATGATGGCTTCGAGTATCCATTTCCATTTTATTCCTTGTATCTTCTTTTCACATTGTCCATATATTTTTCCTTCAGGCTCATGTCGTTCAGAAGTCTGATGTATTGCAATATGGATGCTGTGCGCGGGCTTCTTCACTTCCCGTACTTTCATTCTTACTTTAGATATAACATGGAGATGATGGCTTCGAGTTTCCATTTCCATTTTATTCCTCGTATCTTCTTTTCACATTGTCCATATATTTTTCCTGCAGGTTCATGTCGTTCAGAAGTTTGATGTATTGCAATATGGATGCTGCGCGCGGGCTTCTTCACTTCTCGTAATTTCGTTCTTAGTTTAGATATAACATGGATGTGAGCGCTTCTAGTTTCCATTTCCATTTTATTCCTCGTATCTTCTTTTCACATTGTCCATATATTTTTCCTTCAGACTCATGTCGTTCAGAAGTCTGATGTATTGCAATATGGATGCTATGCGCGGGCTTCTTCATATCGCAAATGAACAGACTTCTAGAGAGAATTGTTTTCTTCTTTTTCAATTTTAAATACAAAATGTGATAAAGTTGTTAAATATTTTAAAATTAATTTTGAATCCGTGTCTTTTTGGAAATGCTGTTATTAAAAAGATCTATTTTATAGCTCGTCAATTTGAAAGCTTATTACAATTTGCGACACGAATGTATTTTAATTATTTTTTTAATATGCAAAATAAAAAAATGTATGAAAAACGTTTTCTCCAAAACTATGGATGCCTAGTTCAGAAATAATAAGTTACGTGTTTTAAGAGAAGGTCCTTAAGAAATTACTTTGCTAGCACGTATCAAATTCTCTCATAGACCATAATCGTCGCACATTGAAACTTTTAATTTTCTTTTTTACATCCTATTCCACTAAATATTTTAATTTCATTTTTTAAATATAATAAATTTATTATTTTTTTGTGAGAGATATACTGCAATTATTAATTATTTTCTTTTTTAGATTAAATTTTAGGGACGGAGACAGTGCAGCCTTTGGATATATCTTCATTTTTAAAAAAGTACCTAAAAAATCCACAAAATATTAAACGTTTGAAAGTAGTTAATTTTTTAAATATTACTATATATTTAAATAAGCTGTTTCTCTTGAAATTCGAAAATACTTTTACTTCTGCCCTTCCGTCCGATAAATTCCCTTGAGGTTAGTTTTCGATACATTGACATAAACGTCAATTCACACCTCCAAAATCAATCACCACGGCTAGACATGCTTCTCTTATTTTCAACTAATTTTTTCTGCTAAAAAATTAAGTAATGTTTGTTTCCAGTTACATTAAGTAAACTTTAAATTGTCTAATTTTCCTCAAATAACTTTTGAAAAAAGTATAATTGTTTTTAAGGGAATTTTAAACGGATAATTTCACTTTTGTTTTACAAAGTTGTAAAAAATAGCGGACATGATCAATTATATGACAATTTTGCTGACTCAAAAGCAAACAATATTTTAACTAAAATCTCAGACATGCTAACAAGGATTAAAAAATGTAAAAAATAAGAAAAAATACTTTGGTCTCTTTCCTCTTTTAATAATAACATAAGCATATAGACGATAAAAATGTTTATCAAGTTTGGAGCCTTTTTTCATCAGGGATTGCTTTTTTATAGCGAATTAGTGAAGATGCCTAGTTAAAATGGAATGTTCTTGGTGAAAAAGAATTTAGGGTAAAGACAAAATAATTATTAGACCACTGGATGCAATATTGGCCGTTATGCAAAAATGTATTTGATAAAAAAAATTTTAAAAAATAAAAAACAGAAGAAAAGATAGATAAAAAAAATACAAAATGGGTTATTAACACCACCAGATGCAACATACCTGTGAAGTAGATCTGACGTTGTGTTGAAATGTCCCTGTTATAAAAGAAGGGAAAAAAAGCGCAAATAATTACTTTGTGAGATCAGCAGACGAAAAAATTTTCAAGCAAGGGAAATAACTCTGTAAACATTGTATGAATTACTTACCTTTAAACGAATTGCCATTTAAATTAGACTGAATTGGAATGATTCGTGGCTGTTCGTTGGGTGAATTTTACCGCTGAACAGAGATGCGTGCAGTGCTCAGTTAATTATCATTATTACCCAGTCTACTGAGTCAGTCTGTCAATAGGCTTCATGCTATCTACTTCATTTATTATGCAATAATTTGTATGGTTGTGTTGTGATGACTTTACAGTAAAATTTAGTTTGGTTTGTTTTACAGCATATCAACACCTTATGGGTCATTTAATGTCGAAATTTAATTTTCTTGGAAGCATTATTAATTTCTTTTACAAAAAATGTATTGCTGGTGATTTTTTTTTTTTTTTGCTACAAAATTAAATTGCTGTTTCTTTGGTTGCAAAAATATTGTTTGTATTATTTTTTTTTTTTGTAACAAAAATAAATTTTTGGAATTTTTTTTTTTTTGTTGCAAAAATGTATTTCTGGTCATCTTCTTTTTTTTACATAAATTAAATTTATTGCTGGTAATTTTTATTACTATGAAAATATATTCCTGGCATTTTACTATAATTTTTTTTATACTTTCCTAGTGTTTTATAATCCCAGTTTGGGGGTTAACTATTTGCCCATAGGTGGGACACTAACAGGTGTTACTACCCTGGGTCAGGGTGGACCTGGGAACAACAGTAATTAAAAGGTGGTTCTACACTCCTTATAACCTCTCGATCAAATGTACTTTATTGTCATACCCAGAACGATTACAGTAAAGTAATGTGCATGTTAAGTATCAACACGGGATTCCTACAAAAAAAAAGCATTTTAAATAATTAAATGTTTCCTTAGAAGTTAATTTTTTTTTTCATTTGAAAGATAATAATAGCATAAAGCTAATTCATAGAAAAATAAAAAAATAAATTTACATATTTAAATTTTTGACATTTTTAAATCATTGGTACAGTCACTCATCACTCATTAAACTGCTATTAATGACGAAAAAATGGACACAGCAAATTTAAAAATCTCTTAAAAATCTAATATTTGTCCTAGAGATTTGTTGAAAAATAAAGTAGAAAATTTAAGCATTAATTAAATGAACTTTGTAAAACTAATACTTACTTTTTGCTTAAAACAGTGTAAATAATGTTTATTTATGCACAGTAACAGATGAGTTGTTATCAAGGTCATGGGTCACCAACAGTCGTCTTATACTGTCACCCCCTCTTTTTAAGTGCGATTTAAAAATGACAAATAAATCTGAAGGATCAAGAGTACAACAATCAAGAAATTGTTATTGTTTATATTCAAAAATAAATTATCTTTAACCTTATATAACTAATAATTTAAGAATATATTTTTTTATTTCATATACTTTTATGAAACTTAGTAGAATTAATATTTTACATAACACTACATTAGAAGTATAAAAGAAGTGATGTGGGGGTGTGAATGATATGAGACCCTGTTCTTGGTTTATATCATCCGTCCAAAACATGTTAAATTAATATTCGTGCACAATATTACAGGAAAACAGGAAATAAAATGTGAAAAGTTTTTAATGTGCATGCAAATGATATAACATATTTATTAAATGATTGATTTTTGATTAAACATACAATTTCTTACATAACTGATTCATATTATTCACAAAACATGTATTTATATATTGATTTGCATGCATATAGTGGGTTATCAGTTATAGTAAAGTGTATGAGTGATGAAACAGATTGGTTTGATTTGGCCTTGTTAGTTAGATAGCCCACCATAAGAGGGTTATAAACCAAGAAAATCAAATTGTAAAGTGAAACAACAAATTTATATACATATAAATCAATTAAGGTCTCTACAAATAAAATTAATGTATTTTGGTTGATACAAGGTCGTCAAAATGTTCGTAGTAGTCCTTGCAAGAATGAGTTTATGTGTACATAAGCAGGAACGTATGTGTGGATGTATGTATGTATGAGCGTGTTATCGTAGGGTAGGAATGTCTTTGAAGTAATCGCTCAGTCTTAAAATGTTCCGTTCGTTTATCAAGTATAAAAAAGGTGAGGGAGAAAGGTAGAGATAATAATAACGATCGCTTGACGTTTGTCAAGGGACGTGTTAATACGCTCGTCTCCTTCTCTCTGGTGACAGGCGAACTTGCCCGTCTTTTATATTGTTTGTGGGGCTTGAAAAGATCATTTGGGAATTCACTCCCGGATATGATTCGGGCCGTGAAAAGGTCCGTAAAAGAATTTGTTTCTGCGATTTGAAGATTATTTGAATTCTGTTTTTAAATGTTTCCTAGTATTCTATTGTCCGAAAAACATTTCGCATCAAGGTGTGAAATCTCACGAGTTTTGTTTTGGATTCGCTTTTGCGTGCGTGTGTGTGTGTTAAGCAAAGTTTGTAAATTCGAGTCTTTTTAATTTCTAACAAAATCAGTGAGTCAGTGTTTAGCATTTGAATTTTAAATGTAGATCTTGTTTAGTCCACTATAACCTCATCAAACGGCAAATAAGCACATCCACAGAAGAATTACAACAGTCAACACTGAAATTGTACGTAATTTTTACTGAAAAATTCAAGGAAATATTGCATTTATTACATAATACAACACAAAAGGAAAATGAATCCCATTGTCGTGTCCACTAAAATATCAAATACAATATTTATAAACCAATCACATTCAAGAAAACACTTACACCTTAAAACACACCAATAAAATCATAGAATACAAATCAGAATGTTTGTTGTATTATTCATCATTATCTTTAGGTAGATAAAACCAAATATCGTGCGGACGTAGTAGAAGACATACTGCGCGCCCTTTTAGGGTCAATTAGGAATAAATAAATAATTTAATTCTGGAGCCGATTTTGTTACGAAAAGGTCTATAAAAACATACGAAATCCGTTCCCAAACAGTATACACACAACTGTCACCAAACTCCACGCGACTCTCGCTTATGATCTTCACGAGCCGATTTTGTTACGAAAAGGTCTATAAAAACATACGAAATCCGTTCCCAAACAGTATACACACAACTGTCACCAAACTCCACGCGACTCTCGCTTATGATCTTCACGAGCTCTTGCTAAAAGCGACAACGTTGACAAACTTCAGACCACGGCAACACCGCCAACAGTAAGAAACAATTCCTATCTCTCGTATCCACTTTTACTATGAATCACGCACACACATGTTGACTTTTTCATACAAACACACATATCACAACATTTTATTGTTTCTCACATACGTACACAAAGACAGTTTATATTTTATTTCAGAAAGACATTACTTTCCAATCTATCATCGACAGCTTGTATTCTTGTCGTTATATTAAATTAATGTTTATTTGTTGAAACTACGTTGCCTGAATTTTATTTCTTTAATAAAAATCGTGTGATTATTCTAGACGGCCAAATTACGAGCGACCCTGTAACGATATTGTATCGAAATCCGACACTCCAATCTTTAATATTCAATGAAAACCGAATAGAAGGATTCCTACACCATAAACAAGCCATCAAAAAAGAAAGCTGAACAAATTATATAAGGGGAAAATACTTCTACCAAACACCAACAACAACTTCATTAACTTATCGGATTACCAACTCATCCTAAATGAAATGGAATTCCTGAATCTTGGACCAAATTTTCACGTCACAATAAAACTTAATCTAATGTTTAAACAAACACAAATTTAAGCTTTATACCAACAAATACTTCTATTGCAACAAGATAACCAAGTTACTACACGGGTAGGTTTAAAAGATTTACTTAAAGCTGAATCTATCAAACACCGATACCATAAAAATCCGAATGGTGTTATAAATACTCGTTTAGCAGCTAAACAACTAAAAAATAACAACATTATTGTTATCCAACGAGCTGATAAAACTAATACTTTCGTTATTTAAAACAAACATGAGTACCACTAAAAATTATAGGCCATTCTAGACGATCATAATAAATTAAAAAAGTTAACTAACACCTCTCAACCTAAAAACTATATCAATAAATTTATTACTGCTAACAATGCTGAACTAAGATCCTATAAACTTCAAAAGATTATAGGTGACTATCAACCTTTACGGAAATGTAAAAATCCACAAAAAGATCATCCCTCCGACCTATCATTTCACAAACACCTACACCAGTATTACCTTTCAAAAACCTTTAACAAATTAATTACTCCCTACCTCCCAAGTAAAAACTTCACAAATGATTTTATACAAATTCTTCATGCTGTAAAACCAAACAACCAAATAGTCGCATCTTTGGATGTACAAAATTTATTTACTAATGTCCCATCCATGAAACGATTGAGATCATTATCTGTGATGTATACAATCACAATTCTCTCCCACTATTAAACCCACTATTTTGAAAAACATTATTAGCATGTGCCACTCAAATACCTTTTCGTAGACCCCTAGATAATATTGTGACGGTAATATCCATGGCAACCAGGAAAAAGAGTCTTAAAAACGCTCATATCCATGGCAACAAAGAAAAAGAGTCTTAAAAACGCTCTCCTGAAAAAAAAAACGGTTAGAAGAAAACGCTCTGCAAAACGAAGAAGATGGATTGCAACTAACGGACAGAAAGCTTAGTAAAAATAATCTTCTTTTATAGAATATTACCTTCTACATTGAAATAACAGAACTGTCTGAGATATCGCTCTCTATAACTTTCTTCCTTATGTGAACATTAATTCACTTGAACATTGATTTTAAAAGCATTTTATTTTATTCCGTCACACCACAAAACTATCTCCACTCTTAAATCTATTTCCCTCAAGTTACAAATTAAATTGTTTTGTTATTGTTACGATGTCTTTATCTTAATCATTTATTTGGATAAATCGTTGCTACCTTTATTTTGGTGTTTTCTTTCTGTTAACCAAATTTTATCTGAATCCATGTTTATAGCCGAACCACATCCCTTAGCCACCCTGGGTATAGAATATCCGACGTAAATATAAATTATTTATGACACAGCAGCCGGGGTCATCAGAGAAAATTTGATTATACTTCGAAGCTTCGCCCCGCTCGTGACATAATTTATACTCAAATAGACGGTATCGCTATGGGATCCCATTTAGGCATCTTTTTTTTTCAAATTATTATATGGCACATTTAGAAAATAAAATACTTAATAGCACTAATAAACCGCCTATATATGTAAGATATATAGATGACATTTTCATTTTAGCTAAAAATATTGATCAAATTACACAACTTAACAACAAATTTGAAAGTCACTCCGTCCTCGAATTTACACTAGAACTCAAGAATAATAATAAAAATCCATTCCTTGGTGTATTTATTGATTCCAGCACAGATAAATTTACTAGTTCTCTCTATAGAAAACCCACTAGCATTAAGTCGTGTCTTCTTACTTATAATAGTGAATATCCCAACGATATAAGTTAGCAGTTATAAAAAAACTTAATTCAACGCACACAAATGATATCTTCTTTCAAAATCATGTTCTATAAAGAATTACATAACATCAAACAAACCATCATTAATAATGGATTCCCTAATTCCGTCATTGATCAACAAATTAAAATGTATCTCAATAAACTTAATAATACCACTAACAAAATTGATAATATTAATAATAATTATAACCAAAATAGTGTAGGTCAAAATAAACATTAATTTATTCTATTGTAACCAAATGCATAATAATTACAAACATGATGAAACAACACTCAAAAACATGATAGGTAGAAATGGTAAACCCATTAATAATAATAAAAATTTAAACTTATATATCATAAAAAATTTAAAACGATTGACTTCATAGTCACCAATAACCCTACCACCACACAACTAAATCCTCTACAAAAAATCAATGTAGTGTACTAATTTACATGCCCGTTCAGAGATTGTATATCTGATACAAATAATAAACCCACTATATACATTGGTTTTACTACAACCACGCTCTCTTGTAGACTTACTTGTCACCTTTCTGATCTTAGTCAAAATTTCTTAGAAAAACATAGCTATGTACATAATATTAGACAGACATTAGTTGATAGCACAACAATACACACAGTAAAAAAAAAATTAATATATTAGAGGCCATCTACATTAAAACAAAGCAATCCACACTGAACAAAATTACATTTCAAACCACTCACAACGTATTAAAATGCATTTAAACGCGTGGTTCTGTTGATAACAATTCTTTCTCTCACGTGGTTTTGTACGACATCATAGAACCGTATTATGAATTTACGACCTGCGTCTGTTATTCTGCAACCGTTATCGTCGCATGGCAAACTTCTATGTAAACAAAACAATCTCTGTTGTAATGTCCATATAACCATTTTGCTTATGGTTCAGGTGAGCCGAAAGCTTAGATCGACGACCAAAGTTATAAACAAATATCCAATTTTTGTCTTTATTTTCTCTTGAAACTAAAGCCATTAAACGATGGTCGGAAAGGCTCATGATAAAACATAATAGACATTCGGTGTCTATTATATTTAACAATATATGTTTGAAGAATGATCTGTTGCCCATATAAACAATATAACTATATATGCGTAAAGATTGCGAGAGTATGAAAATGACGTAGTGATTCGATCTATGCGTTGTTGAGGGATGACGTTGTAAAGTTTGTTTTTGTGGATAACCTTAGAATTTAGCCCTTTAATTTAATGCTTGGATAGGTGTTTGCATTTTGGTCTATTTTTTCTTTTCTTTCTTTCGTAATTTTTCATGTCTAAGATTTTAGATCGCTTGGCAGGTCGTATATATAGCTTTCAACTAGCAATAACTATGCTTCAGAAAATCCTCATAGGCTATCATATTACTTCTGCACAAAGCCGATTTCATTTACATATATACATACATATATATATATATATATATATATATATATATATATATATATATATATATATATATGTTTGTTCTCATTTTACCTATATATATATATATATATATATCAAATATGTGGTGCAGTTTAATTTATATTACATGAATCATTCATGCAAAAAGTAGATTAATAAAGTTAATGATATAAATGGCGAAAAACATCTTCGCAAACAAATTTATTCGTGGTTAATGTAATCTTAATAAATTTGTTTGCGAAGATGTTTTTCGACATTTATATCATTAACTTTACTAATCTGCTTTTTGTATCAATGATTCATGTAATATATATATATATATATATCCAGGCAATATATATATATATATATATATATATATATATATATATATATATATATATATATATATATATATATCCAGGCAAAATAAGAACGATTGGAGCATAATTCGACTGTAGGTAACATTTAATTCAAAAGAGGGCTCAATACAAAGTAGAGCTAAATATTATTTATCTTAGGATATTAAAACAAAAACACGTTAAAAATTGCTACACAATTACAATCATGTTTCAAGACTACAAATGTATATATATATATATATTAGCGAATATAATTATTTATTCGAAAATTATGGCATGAATATGTTATAAAATCGCTACAAAAATAGCCATTTTGTTTCAACACTTCTGGTGTCTTGTCAAGTGATGGTGTTGAATTCAAAAAATGTCTATTTTTGTAGTGATTTTATAACATATTTATGTTACAATTTTCAAATAAATAATTATATTTGCTCTACTCTGTATTGAGCACTCTTTTAAGAATAGTATTTGTTGGTTATTGGAATTTATTCCGTATACGCTAAACCCAATACTTGGTATATTAGTGAATATATATAATATCCAACATTGATAGCACAACTCAGAGTTTCATCCTCTTGATATATCCTTTTGAATCCAACTTTAAATTTTAATAATTTATTTATTCTTCGACTTTCAAACTTAAAACTTTGAATGATATTAATAGTTAATTCTAATATTTTATACAATAATAATTAAATAAACAAGTCTTAACACACAATTTCAAATCATCCACACGAGAATGCGAACTATATAACGGTCAGATTATATTTGCACCTGAAGATTGCAAGAACTGCATGAAACTCCGAGCCGTGCTATCAACATTACATATGATGTATACTCACTAATATATACTTATAGCTCTGTTTCACAACATTGAGCACTGTATTTATAACACATGAAGAGGATATATATATATATATATATATATATATATATATATATATATATATATATATATATATATATATATGAAATTTCCAGAGAGACCATTGAAAGTAGAAGACAAAGCCCCAGAACTATGTAAAGTCTTTCACCTATCTTGGTAGCAAAGTCAACTACAGTGAAACTTTAGATTATGAAATCATGCATTGGATTGCTAAGGCTGCCAGTGCTTTCGGCAAACTTCGCCATCGCTTATGGAATGAGCAGGGTATTCGACTGGATACGAAAATTCGGGTATGCAGAGCTGTGGTCCTTGCCATCCTTTTGTACGGCTCAGATTCGTGGACTCTGTACAGGTACCATATACGCCAGCTGGATGTTTTCCATAAAAGCTCTCTGCGTGCCATCTCTGGAGTTAACCTACAAGATAGGACATCTAACGCAGACCTGTTTAACAGGTGTAATATTGGAGGAATCGAGGCTTTTCTCACACAGTATCAGTTACGGTGGAGTGGTCATGTCTTGAGAATGTCTGGTGACAGGATAGCCAAGATCCTAATGTACAGCCAGTTAGATCAGGGCTACAGAAATGTAGGACGCCCATGGCTAAGATACAAAGACAAGTTGAAGAGCAACTTGTCAGCTGTCAATATACCTCATAGCACCCTCGAGCGCTTAGCCTTGGAGCGGGTAGAATGGAGATCAATGTGTTTTAGTGGACTCGGCAGTTTTCAATCTGCTCGTCTGAATCGTCTTCAAGAAGCGAGAGCAAGATGTAAAAGGTCAGCCCATCTAATAGTAATCTCATCCCACAATCCTGACTCTTGCTCTATATGCAGCCTGCTTTGTAAGTCACTAGCGGGTCTTAATTGCCACTTAAGATCATCGCAAAAATTTTCATAACTGAATCAATTAAGTTGTCAGATCCTCATACGTCGAAACCAACGGGAAGGTCCATTATTACACACACACACACACACACACACACATATATATATATATATATATATATATATATATATATATATATATATATATATATGCGCAGTACTTAGTGGAAAGTTCTCAATATTTGTGATAGACCTAACATTCAGTTGTAACCCTGGGTTTCACGCTTTTGCGATCAGCAAACAAAAAGCGTGAAACCCAGTGTTACAAACTAATACCCATACCACTGAACACACACACACACACACACACACACACACACACACATATATATATATATATATATATATATATATATATATATATATATATATATATATATATATATGTCATGATTTGTCCCGCACAGAGAAAGAAATTATAAGACATGAATGCAACAAGTAGTGTGAATGGGTGAAAATCGAAAGGGTCTTCCTGAAGTGAAAATAGCCAAGCTCATACGTTCCTTGTCGGAACCTTATGGCTTTCTCTGTTTGTCCGCCCTGATGGGCTTATGATGGCATCCATATTCCTAGTGGTCTACATAGCAAATGGGATATGTCACCCCAAGAACTGACATCACTCATCACTTGTGAATTCATTTGACACAAAAACCAAATAATTACCCTTTGCACTCCTATGCTATTAATGCCTACCATCCGCAAAATGGGATGATAAGTATTAACCTATAATTAAAAGTCGATATTCATAAACCTATTTACTGGATTTTATAGTGGGCAATGATGAGTTAAATTCAAAACTGTGGACAAGGCAACATTCCACTATCATAGAAATTCATTTTACACATATTAAAGGAAAAAGAAGCTGAGGAGGGCCATGATTGTCTATATCCTGGAAGGACAGAGCACTCAAACGAGACTTAAATCTTTCATATTTAACTTTACATTTTATTCAACTTTTGAATTAAGTAAGGCAAGGGATTACTGAGAATGAAAGAGAACAAGAAGAATTTATGAGAAGGAACCAAAAACCCAATCCTAAGCAGGAAACAAGGAATAAACCACTACTCCTGTTCAAAAGACAGGAAAAGAGTGTGGAACCAGGTG
This sequence comes from Acanthosepion esculentum, assembly GCA_964036315.1. Lineage (NCBI taxonomy): Eukaryota > Metazoa > Mollusca > Cephalopoda > Sepiida > Sepiidae > Acanthosepion > Acanthosepion esculentum. The sequence goes on from OZ038501.1 coordinate 86,696,887, forward strand.
AGAGGAATTCCCATAAAAACAGTGCATTTGTGTGCAGCCCACAGTGCGCTCTGCTTCTATAGATGGACCCTACATTCTCTGTCTGCAATGAATGAGTGATTGCTCAAATAATCTATCAGGCAATTTGGTTTACTGTGTAATTTTTTCATCAGAATCCATCTTGCGCATTTATAAATCTACCATTCATCCTTGCATTGAACATTGCTGCCATATCTGGTCTGGTGCTCATAGTATATATAGTGAGATTCTTGACAAAATTCAGAGAATAGGCTGTAATGTTATTGGTCATGACCTGGCATCTCAACTTCGGTCACTTTCTCACCAACATAATATGGCTTCCCTCTGTCTTTTGTAGAAATATTTTCATGGCAATTGTTCTAATGAGCTTTCCTCCTTGGTACCCCAACTGCATGAATTTAAGCATACTACTAGATTAGCAATTAAGTCTCATTGTTTTACTGTTGAAATACATAGTGTTGTAACCTAGGAAGGGTTACTGAATGTGGAATAAAGATTTAGAGAATAAGCTGTAAATCTGACCTGGCATCTCTACTTCGTTCAGTTTCACACCAACATAATATGGCTTCCCTCTGTCTTTTGTATAAATATTTAAATATAAAATAAATATAAGGAGATTCTGGGAGAATTAGAAGTCCTATCAGGATTCATTATTGCTGATCACAATCTTAACAACATTAGATATGAATATGATTCAGGTGTTGATAGCTGTTGTAACCTTGAAAGGTTTACTGAATGAGGAATAACCAAAAACAGAGGTTGGAAATGAAATAGTAATCTTTATAAAAATCAACAAAATGCAATACTCGCCAGCGGCATGAAGTAGGCAAACCACTGCTAGTGATGGACTATTTAGACAGCATATTACGGTATTTACCTGCCTCCCCACGAGGTAGGATGTGGCACAAGACCAAATTTAATGTAGGGAATTCCGAGACCGTGGGTTCGGGTAAAAATTGCCCGAAGACCCCACCTACGCGGGATCGGGTATCTGTATACCTCCGCGGACGAGACTCCGCCCTTCAGCATAGCTTCGTCCGGGTTCCTCTCTGCCCATAGGCAGAGAGTTCGACTCGGCAAGAGTTTCCCACGCTGACGGCTCACTCTGCCAGCGTAAACAACATATTGCCCCCCACTTACAATAGTGTCCAAAGTATTTATGGGCATTGAGACATACCCATTAGTGTTCATAGGTACGGTGTATAACACATAGATATAAAAGTAAGTTCTATTCTAATTGTTTATTTTCTTGCACTTCTCACTTGTGGCACACTCTTCCACCTAAAATCTACAAAAATTTAAATGCAACGTCAATTGTCATCTTCTGTTTTCTGGAATCCTGATTTTTTTATTGCCTTTTCTCCTCACTAAATCTTTTGATTCTCTTTCATTTCCAGTAATCTCCTCAAAGATGAAGAAGAGACCTGACACAACAGAAATGTGTTTCTACAGAAGGATACTGAGGATACCGAGATCTTCAGGTGCACTGGAATAGTAAAATATGCCTTTCAAAAGCTAAGAAAAGTATTAAAAAACAAGAAAATTTCCGATTCACAATCCTCCTCGGTTTTCTGGACAGGAGAATACTATGGACCGAACATGTAATCATCGACAAAGTTTTAGAGAAAATGGAAACAAAAAAAAAACGTATACTTAACATCAGGAAGAAACATTTGAAATTTCTAGGGCACAGGACAGACTAAAAGGCAAGAGGGACAGAGGAAAACAATACGTAACTTCCTTAATGAGCTTGAGTAAATGGATGGTGGTACAAAGTTTAGGAGAAATAACAGAAAAGAGAAAATATATTAAGAGCTACAAAGGACAGGAAATTGTGGAGAGCCATGATCACCAACATCCTGAAGGGGCACAGTACATAGAAGAAGGAGAAGAAGAAGCATGTGTAAATGGATGATGGTACAAGGTTTAGGAGAAATAACAAAAAGACAAAATTTATTAAGAGCTACAAAGGACAGGAAGTCGTGGAGAGCCATGATCGCCTACATCATGAAGGGTCATGGCACATAAAGAAGAAGAACCCCTTACATCTTAGTGGCATTATCACCATGTTTTGGGTGAAATGATTATAAAAAAATGTTTCGATAATCCCTCCCTCGGTTGCAAAACCAGATGCAAGTGTGAGTTCATGTGCTTCTTGATTCGGCAGTCAGGAATGATCCCAGGTTAATCCACTGTTGCACTGGATTTCTTCGATGGTCTGAAATATTTATTCGGACATCATGCTACAAAGAGAAAGGATTCTCTATTTGCAATAAAGATAAGAAAAGCAGGCAATTTGTCTGAATAAATCCCTGTATGATGTCAACAATAGCTTGTCACAGAAATGGAAACAAGTGTACTTTTGAAACAAACTATTTATAAATATGTATTATTTTATTTTATAGGTACATTTGTCATCGGTGAAAACCTGAATGACAGGTAGTTGTTGTGAAGAATAACAATATCTAAGCCTTGTTATTCTCAATTGCAATATTGCTTTGTATCGTGTTATGAATGCCACACAATAACAGAGGCAAACAAAACAAGATGATCCAAGATGTTTAGAATCTGTGAAATCAATACGGAGAAGATGAGGTGGGGATGGATACGCTGGGCAGGTTGCAATTCTCAGATTACAAGAGATAAAAAATGGAAGTAAAAATAACACCCATAAATGGTTCGAGTTCAACAGACATTTTCTGAATTTAGCCTATGACCTCAAATGAAGGATAATATTGCAAATATGTAAAGACATGTCTACTTTGAAAATAGAGTGCATGGTTTATGGTTTGATCGGTAGACCTCACCCAACTGTTGTATACTTTAGCACCACTAAAGATTATTTGTATCAGATTCACATAGTTTTTCTTTTTTTGCCAAGTAAAAACCTGAGCCTACATTGGCTTTGTCTTTTTGCCAACAAAGAATGAGAGGGTAACCTAGTTGGATCAATCTCTGATTGAGGGTGTTTCCACGTATCTAAATGTGACTCCTAAGTCACCTTGCTTGTCTCATCCTTTCTTGAAACTTAAAAAACAACCCACTTGATACCCAGCCATGATATTCCCATCTGTTATTATATGCCAGAAATATCTTTGTGTGTGTGTGTGTGTGTGTGTGTGTGTGTGTGTGTGTGTGTGTGTGTGTGTTGCGTGCGTGCGTGCGTGCATGCGTGGTTGTGATGTTTACTGTTACTTAGAACAGTAATACAACATTCACATGAGGCCCAGTTAGAAATACACAGTCTGCTCTAGACAAATGGTCTTCAATTGCAGGTGTTCCCGAGTACCTAAATGTGACTCCCAAGTCACGTTGGATGACTCATACTTCAAACTTAAGATTCATATTACTTAAAAAGAAAAAAAAATAGTTTTCATTCCAACTTTAAGGTGCCAAAATAGACCAGTCCTGGGTATGACGATAAACTACACCCAGCAGCAAGGCCTCTGGAGGTTTTGAGGAGTGTGGAATTAACTCTTAATTACTGTTGTTCCCAGGTTCATTCTGACCAAGCACCTGTTAGGGTCCCCCGCTATGCGTAAATAGTGAAGTCCCAAACAAAAACAAAACACTATATAAGTATAAAATATCTATATTATAGTAAAATTTCCAACAATACTAATTTATAGCAAAATGACTAGAAATACATTTTATAGTAGAATTACTAAAAAGAATTTTATAGCAAAATGACCAACAACACATCTCATCTGTAGTTGAAGGCATACAATTGCATTCAAAATATATTTAGTTGAAGCCATAAAATTCTATTCAAAACCGATTTCGGTATTAAATAACCCATAGAGGTTGATATGCACCTAAACAAAATCAACCAACCAACAATACATATTTATAGTATATATTTAGTTGAAGCCATAAAATTCTGTAAAAAGTATTTAGATTTCGACATTAAATAACCCATAGAGGTTGATATGCCACTAAACAAAACCAACCAGCCAACAATACATATTTATAGTAAAATGCTCAACAATACATTTTAGCTGTAGTTGAAGCCATAAAATTGTATTCAAAATATTTAGATTTCAGCATTACATAACCCACAGAGGTTGATATGCTGCTAAACAAAAGCAACCTAGACACCTACTTAACTGCCTAACGAAGGTGAAAAGTATTATCAATAAAAAAAAAGTTTTCCAGTTTGTCTCATATATATATATATATATATATATATATATATATATATATATATGAGACAAACTGGAAATTTTTTTTATATAAGATATATATATATATATATATATATATATATATATATATAGAGAGAGAGAGAGAGAGAGAGAGAGAGAGAGAGTTATATTGCATAGGATGCAAGCAGATTTTGACGTTAAATTTGAAGGTAAAAAGTGCATATACACACCCCAAAATATGGTAGGCTCTCAATACTGACGATTGTTGAATATGAACTTGCAGATGATTGGTTGATGGTAACCCTCCTTGGATTATTTGATGTCAACGTTTTCTATGGGTCACTCAGTGAGGACTGAACACACTACTCAATAGTCATAGTCAACCAAACTTACCTCACTATTGTACCATGCTGATTTTTAGTTGGTTGACTTTACAACATTTCAACCATTGTTGTGTTATTTAATGTTGAATTTTGTACATGGCACTCAGTGAGTAACAAACTCACTAGTAAGTAGTAATCGCCAACATGACTACTCTCGCTAACATTCCACCATGCTGATTGTTGGCTGGTTGGTTTTACAATGTGGCAAACCTTGTTGGGTTATTTAATGTTGAAATTTTATAGATTTATGCACAGATATTGCAAAAAGAGAAAATGTGGAGAGTCATGATCATTTACAAGGAACATTGTTGTTTTAAAAGATATTGCCAATACTTATCCAGACAATTTTGTTATCTTTGTTGTTTTGTTCATAATGTTTTCACTCGATGCACTCTCTCACATTATTTGTACGATCGGAAATATAGAGATATTACAGAAAGAGAAGATGTGGAGAGTCATGATCATTTACAAGGAACATGGTTATTTAAAAAGTATTGCTACGAATTATCCAGATAGTTTTACTATTTTTGTTGTTTTGCTCACAATGTTTTCACTCGATGCACTTTCCCTCTTTGTTCATACAATGGGATATATAGAGAGATTTTACAGAAAAGGAAGATGTGGAGAGTCATGATTGGTTGGTTGATTTTGTTTAGTGACATATCAACCTGTATCGTATCTTCCAAGGACACGTAGCACAGTGAATAAAGGCGTTAGTTAGATCCAGTGACAGGACACAAAAGAGTGTGAGTTCAATACCCGGCTAAGGCAGTGGAGAACTTTCGGAGGGAAATTAACAGGTGATAACTGACATCCATTAAACATGGCACGTGGAACTAGAACAGTCTACCCCTGTGAGCGAAATAAAGGGTTCAGTTCGACATTCCAACCACCTGAAGAATGCCAAAGCGTACAACGGTCGAAATGTTATAATAAATATGGCGACAAAGATGAGGACAATAGTCCGAATAATGTAAATAATGTACAACCCGTATCGGTTATTTAATGCCGAAATATAAATATTTTGAACGCAATTGTATGCCTTCAACTAAAGATAAAATGTATTGCTGGTCCTTTTACTATAAATACGTATTGTTGGTCATGTTTTATATAAAAATGTATTGCTGGTATTTTTACTATAAAACTGTATTTTAATACTTTCATAGTGTTATGTTTTTGTTTGTGATTTCACTATTTACCCATAGATGGAACCCTAACCAGTGCTACCACCCCTGGTCAGGGTAGACCTAGGAACAACAGCAATTAACGGTTGGTTCCACACTCCTCAAAACCTCGAATCTCGCAATCAGAAGCCTTGCTGCCAGATGTAGTTTGTTGTCATACCCAGGATTGAGAGTGATGATCATTTACATCCTGCAGGAACATGGCTGTTTTAAAGGATGTTACCATGAATTATCTGGACAGTTTTATTATCATTTTTGTTTTGCTCACAATGTTTTCTTTCTTTGTTCGTATAATGTGAAATTTCTAAGATGAAGCAGTGTCCTTATTCTAAGAATTATATCGAACAGTGCTTTCATCTGTGTTGATTTGTTCATTACATTTCGGTGGTTGAATTGTTTCTGCTGAGCCGATGATGAGAAAGAAAGAAAAACAAGAAATTATTTTACAGATCCAACGCTTCATTCACACACTTGAAGGAGGTCAATGAACACCTATGGTATAAATAACAATGCTAAGGCTTGCACTCTAACCTATATACGAGTAATCTTTGCCCAGCCTTCATTATATGAGATTAATACAAAATTTTCCAGCACCTTCTTTATACAATGTTAAGAAAATCTTAGAAATGTCAATTATATTATCTCAGTTCTTTATTAATGGGGGTATTAGGTAAAAAATATACTTTCAGAGGACATTTTCCCATTATAGGCATTATATCCCGCATATATATATATATATATATATATATATATATATATATATATATATATATATATATATATCCCAGCTAAATACACAGACGAAACAGGATAGCTGAAAAAAAGGAATGACAAACAAACATTATTCTCAAAGAGATTTTATATACAGCTATGTCACACAAGAAATAAACATACAAATATATCAATACTTCTTATTAACTTGTCCCATACAGAGAAGTTGTAACATATGAATAAAATGAGCAGTGGAAAAGTAAGAAGTGAGAGGGTCTTACTTGTAATATTTCTCACAGGGAAAACGGCCATGTCAGTGGTATGTGCCACTAACTTCAAGATAACAATGTGGGCTCTTCTATTCACCGTACTGCTGCTGTCTAGTGACTTAATGGTCTATCATCAGCAACTGGCATGGAAGGCTTGTCTTGTCTCTAAGCTTGCTAAATAGAAACCCTAGTTTTGTCCTTTCATGAACTCCGGTCACTTACCATCCATCACTTGACCCTACCAGTGGAACCATGCATAAGTACTTAAGTTCTCTGATTATTGGGTTAAGAGATGAGGTCATTGGTTTCAGAAAATCAAGATTTAGTTCTTGATGGCAATATTCAAACTCGTATATTGACTTTTAATTATTGGTGCTTAAAATTAAAACTTTTTTCTTTTTATTGTAGGAAGTGAATTCCATGTATCTGATGCCCTAGACAGTGAGATTTCAGATAACAGTGGAACCTTTTTCTGGAAGCTTTCTTCAGGTCATCGGTAATTTGAAACCTCGTTGTTTGGTTTGTTTTGTTTTACAGCATATCAACCTCAATGGATTATTTAATGCCAACAAAATCTTTATTGCTGGTAATGTTTTTCTTCAAAAATCTAATTCTGGGAATGCTGTGTTTAAGAGCATAATCTGATCATTAATGAGTATCTATGTAATGATACAACAGTTTATAGGTGCACCTACAAGAATCTGGAAGACCCTAAATTCTTACCTATCATGATGGATGGGTCTTCACATCAGGCAGCTTATTGTCTCAAACGTCTAATAGGACTTAAGCTCTCAGCAAACCTCAAGTGGAACTCATATTTATCTATTTCTAAAGATGCTGGAAAACTGGGAGAATGGTTGGTTCATTGTACTGCTTTAGTACGTATCTGACTCTCTCTGCTATACTCTACTTTTACAAAAACCAGATCAAACCAAAAATGGGGTATTTCTGCCATATCTGGCCTGGAGCTGCACAGTCCTAACTTGTCTGTCTTGATAGAGTTCAAAACATACACACGGCCTTGTGGGTGATGAATTGTTTTCTATTTTACAACCCCTTTTCCCACAGACGAAATAATGAAAACCTCTCGCTGCTCTATCATTACTTCCAAGACATGCGTTCAGATGAGCTACATTCTTTAGCTCCCAACACACCGACCTTTGCAACTGGGACCCTCCATGCCACGTAAACAAGTGGGAATTATTCTCATTTCCTTTGTATTCCTAGGGTAAGGAGTAAGTTCCATTTGGAAAGCTCCTTCCCAAGAACTACTGCTTTGTGGAAAAAACTCCCAGTCATTACAATCTTAACCTCTACAAGTCTACTGTTAACTATTATCTTTCCTGCATAGCCCCATAAACTTCACTTCATGTCCTTTCTTACACTCATACAACGCCACATAGAAACCCTCTACCCTGAGTTGCTCTTGGGCCTTGTATTGAATGGACATTAATATAAAAAAAAACTTCAAGACATCATTATCAAATCAAACCTAGAATTACCATATATTTCCACATATAAGGTGGCCTTTAGATAAGACGAGGTAAAAAAAGTATAGCAAATTTTCATGAATTTATCCTATACCTGTAATATAAGACGACTGCTTATTGATTATATAAAGATGATGTTATTGGAAATGTTGTTACTTGCTGTATCATTTGAAATTTAAAATAAACAAAATACAAAACCATATCATGTTTTTCCTACATTTAAGGTTTCTTTTAGATTTGTAGTATAAGACACCCCCAATTTTTAAGAGTGATTTTTTTAAAAGTTGTCTTATACACAGAAATATACAGTATTCTTTTACTAGACAAAAACCTGTCTTGTAAACAATTTTATTAATAAATTTATTTATAAATAAGGGTGTGTAGTGGAACTAATGTTAATTGAAAACGATTAACATGAGTGCTACAAAATAGAGAAGTTTTTATTTTATTTTATTTTTACAACACAACAAATGTGGAAATATCTGAGAACAAAAATAAATCGTTCGTGTTTTGTTTTTCTTTAAAGTCTCCAAGAGTCACAGAGAAATATCAGCAGCCACGTGGCATTAAAAGCATAATCACCAAGTTGAGAATTGTAATTTGATACTGTTCATTCAGCAGTCAAAGGAGCGGGCTTGCAGTGAGAGATAATTGTATTTCATCTTGCTGAACAAGTAAATTGTTCTGAAGCAGTTTGAAAATATTCTCATTATTTAAATGTTCTGATGCGCGTTAACTCCACAAATTTCTTACGAAGAGACCGCATACTTTTTGTACACCCGATTGGTCAAAAAATGTGGCCGAGTGTTTTATTTTTTTTAAGAAAACGTGCATAGGCGTTTTTTATATTTTAAGAATTATGCCAAAGTTGCTCCGATTTTTCTGGAACTTTCCTTGGCGGGAAATTGCATCATTTCCTATAGGTGTACAAATGAAAATATTTGAAACTGACAACTTTTGCCATGTCACTGAAACAGATGTTATTTAACAGCCCCCCCCCCCCACGTGGGATGTATGTGGTACAAGGCCGAGTTTACCGTGGGTTCTCCGAGCCCGTAAGCTCGGCCAAAATTATTCCCGTAGAACTCGCATAAACAGGTCCGGACCTGTCTACCTCCCCGGACTAAACTTTGCCCTTTGGCAAAGCCTCGTCCGGGTTCCTCTCTGCTCAAGGCATGAGAGTTCGACAGTAATTAACAATCTATGCGACTGTTTCCCACTGAAACAGATGTTAAACACTTCTAACTTCCTTTCTTTCTTTTGTATGTCTTGGTTTTCTACGCAATCAAAATGGAACAGCCCATGATTTATGAGGTATTGGCAGGTGAAGTTAAACACTTCTATTTTCCCTACATTTTTTCTTTCTTTCGTAGGTCTTATTTTTCTACGCAATCAAAATGGAACAGCCCATGATTTATGAGGTATTGGCAGGTGAAGTTAAACACTTCTATTTTCCCTACATTTTTTCTTTCTTTCGTAGGTCTTATTTTTCTACACAATCAAAATGGAATAGTCCATTATTTATGAAGTATTGGCAGGAGACATTAAACACTTCTATCTTCCCTTATTTCTTTATTTTTTTGCCAGTCAAATGCTCATCTTACGAACATTTCTCGGTACTTGTGGGTTATCTGCCACCACTTTTTATAAAGTTAGATCTGGTATTTTTATTTTTTTCTATAAGAAAAATATGTTACGTAAGTGAGTTGTCACCCTTGGTAAACCGCACTCTCTAAGAATCACGTATATCCTCAACCAACCAATAACTAGCCAGAATATATTGGCGCCAATTATAAAGAACGCTATTCTGTTCTTTTACTCTTCCTCTTTTCTGCCAAGATCTGCCTGACACAGGATGTCAAAATCATCTCTGATTCTACCTGCACTTTGACATGAGAGCCGTACTACATTAATACGTAAACGAAACCATTCTACAACACCAAGGACTTCAGTTAAGTGGACTTATATTATTTCATTATAATATAGCCGCAAACAGAACAATTTGCTTGCAACATAAACTATTATTTCTATAGTATTTATATATATGAACTTCAATAGTATTCCTTTTTAACTTTCAGTTGTGTTTCGTGTTCTTCCTGTATTGATATTATTTGCGGCTTAAATCGCCATAATTCAGACTGCTCATCAAGTTTAATCATCGATATCATTTTGTTGATGCAGATACCGGACTCCACACTTAGAATATCAAACGTTTGTGGGGATCAGCAAAGTGAAGGTACAAGCGTCACCAAGAAACGGCACAACACTATCTTGAGACCTACCTGGCCGAGTTCATGTGGAGAAAGCAGCTATACGATGGAGTCGGCAGACCTGTGGCGGACTTCACCACATTAATTTAACTTTAGATTAGGAAACAGGGCTGACGCAGAAAAGGATAAGCAAAAGACATTGTTACACATAAAATTTGTATTAAACAAGATGTACAATATCAAACAATGATGTGAAAGAAAGAATGCATTTAAGTAAGAAAAGGTTGAATAAAACAAGAGTTGTCTCTCTTTAACTGTTGTTTTAGTGTTTCAAGTTCACTGGAAGAATGTTCACGAGAGTCTCTTATAATGACTGTTCTTAAAAGATTTGCCGTGTTAGAAAAGATTATGTGAGTATATACAAGGTATGTTCAGCATGTGAGTGGTGTGTGTGAGTGAGAAGGTTGGCGCATGGTTTCAAATGTCGTGGATTCGTTTGACAGAAAAATTATTGCTTAAATAAGTGACTATAGGCTCCAGATCGCTGCGCGGGAAGAATTATTCTTCACGTGCAGACGATCTGATTGGTTGGCATAGACCAATCAGCGAGCGAGCTTTGGGGAGACTTAAGAAAGCTTCTGTGATCCGTTTCTCCCAAAAGTGCACAAAATTGACTACATGAAAATAGCACGATTACAAAATTGTCGCATTGTTGCGATTTTAAATTGTCTATAATAACGTAGTGGTGATTAATTAACCAACGAATGCTTGGCGTTGTATATGATTTGTATTTGTATGTATGTATGTTCGTGCGTGCGTGATAGACCCATTCAACTCCTTCCTGCAGGCTATCACCGCGTTCATGCCACCCAAATAATACAATGTTTATTATTTGGAGAAATAAAAATATAATTTAATATATATATATATAATAAGAAACAAACAGTATATTTTTACACATCTATATTTGTGAAAAACTTGGAAAATTAATTTTAAAAGTGGCGACAGATAACCCACAAGTAGGTACCGTCACTAATTTTTGATATCTTAGGTTTAAAATGAATTTAAAAAACTGAAAAAGCCTTCTTGAAGCTTTCTTTTTAGCTTTAATTGAAAGCTAAATGATTAAATTTACTATTTCCAGAAAGCAAAATGTGTATTTCAAATAGAAATTATATTGATTGGAATGGTTGGATTACTGCCCCTGATTAATAAACTCTCAAATGTGGTGAGATTTTGGAATTATCGACCCCTGATGATTGTCAGGCGGTGTTAGATTTGAAAGACTCAATCTCTTCCTTGGTGATTTTTCATAGTGAAAAGATGTATTCTTTTCGCTAATGCAAAATTTTGAACTTTTCACATTTCATTTCTTTTGTAAAATGTCCCGACAATATATTTGTTAATATTTCTTTGTTTAAATTCTATGCCTTATTTTTCCTTTGGATTTTACGAGTTCACAAAAATCTGTTAGTGAGTCAAATGTACCAGGATCTTATAATTTCTAATCAAAGAATATATGCTCACTATAGAATCGATTTTGGGGGGTTGCTTTTACTAAAACTTGAAATCAAGCATTTTGACACATTTGTAAACAAAAGTTAATTCTCGAATTTAAAAATCTTCCAAAAATAAAATATACTTTTCTGAAACTTTATTTGAGGAATTTTAGCTGATTTAAAGTATAATTAATCTGATTTGAAAAAATGTTATTTACTTTAAGTTTAAAATAACAGAGAAATGAATTTTTAAAAGAAACAGTAGTGATGATTACATGCTTGTCACTGCTCGTCAATCACGTAACAAGTGCTGATAAATCTCTTGAGAGATTTATTGTTATTCTACAGATACCTTATCTGCTATCTTGTGGCTCACAAGTATCCATTTCTCTTAATAATAATTTCAAAATAACTCAGCCAATGATGTTATTTTATTTATGGTAACTGTTTTGTCTTATTTGGGGTTTTTTTGCCTTACTCAGTTTCCATACTGTGCATCGGAATAATGGCTCTTTTATTGGTCACCGTCCCTTATAGGCCTTTTGGCTGAGATCACTGTATAGCATCACTTCTTATCAGCTATATCTGATTCTCTCTTTCCACTTCTATCTTCCCTTCTTTCTTTCATTTTCACACTAAAACCAAATGTCTGTTACACTATTTAATCAAGATCTCTTTCTGATTCACAAATACATTTCAACAAACACATCAGCCAGGTGTGAACGCTAAGAAAGCAAAACACAAAATAAAAAATGTTGTCTTCTGTGCAGGGGCCTCGAGCATCACATCCTGTCTGCAAAACAAATCCATGCAAAAATCCTAAATGCAACATCCAATCACGAACATTCCTGCCAAAAATTAAAAAGGATGTCACTGAAACCAAGTAATTACTTTTCCCCTCTTTCCACATGATCAAAACGGAGAATAGTTCGTTATTTATGAGGTATTGGCAGGGCGTAACGGTCGTGCAAACTAACTGAGAAACTAACTAATGAAGGTAGGGACAAGCAGATTTATAATAGAGATGATCAGAGGCTCAGTTGGCAAAAGTCAAGGTGGTAGAAATATATTTTGATGACAGAATAAGGATTCACTGGTTTTATATGAATGAATGATTTTGTCAAAAAGATACCTGAAACCTTTGCATACACACACACATACACATACATATATGTATAAAAAGCAGTACAACCTTAATAATTGTATCAAAATCAAATTTAGAATTTTACTTAGACAGCAGTCAAGAAATTGATACCAAACCTACCCAAAATGACGTCTCAGCTACATAAAATGCTCAAGTATATATGTATTAAAATTTGTGTATTTAGGCAGCAAATTCTTTTTAGGCATGTCTGATCAAATAAATTACAAACATTATGTCTGCTTATTTTTAGTATAATCCATTCATATGTAACAGTGCATTTCTTGCCTCCTTTGATTGTAATACATGGAAAAATATTTGTGAATATGAAAAGATTATGCTAAAAATAAGCAGACAATGTTTGTAATTTTTTTAGTCACACACACACACACACACATATATATATATATATATATATATATATATGTGTGTGTGTGTGTGTTTTCATGCACTTTCCTTTTTGGTACCTCAACTATGAATTTAAGTGTATTGCTAGATTGGCAGCTCAGTCTCATCATTTTACAGTTGAAATGAGATCTAATGATAGGTTACAGAATCTGATTTTGAATTTTCAATTATAAATCTGAAACTGCTATATTGTAATCATCTTAGTCACCCTTTCTGTCTTCCATCTGCATGACTGATGCTAACCTCCAGCATAGAAACTCATTTTGCGTTTTCAATCTAATATTTTCTCTTGATCTGAGGCCTTGCTACCAGATGTAGTTTATCATCACATCCAGGACAATTCATCTTTTTATAGACTGTCAGTATAAAAAAAGCATATTTAATAGTGAACAGTATGTGTTGCTCTATTTTTCATCTTTTATATCTGATTAAATAAATGACAAACATTATGTCTGCTTATTTTTAGCATAATCCATTCATATTCACCAAGTGTATTACAATCTTTTGTGATGTCAACAAACACTCATTGCCACTTTTGTAACACCAACAAATACTCGTTGTAGTAGAGACTTTGTAATTGCAGACACCACTATAGTATGCCACTGAACAATTCTGCTGTCAGACGCCTTTGAATAATCTCGCACTAATAGTACTTGCTCAATAATACTTGCTTGACAAGTAACCCGTATAGTGATCTGAATAGAGAAGTATTATAGTGAATAGAGTAGAGAAATAGTATAGACTAGAAATGCAGATCTGAATAGGATAGAGGATAGACTAGAATATAGCAATTCGTATAGCAATAGAGAATAGTATAGAAATAGTGATCCGAATTGTAATAGAGGATAGTATAAGAATAGCAATGAATCTAAACATCACGCAACTTCCTATATATGCATTTTCTCTATGGTCATGTGGTCCACTTAATTCAATAATGGGATCACCTGTGTTTGCTCCCTGACGATCTATGTTCAAACTCAAGTGTCGGCAGCGACACTTTATTCCTATATGACATAATCAAATGAGTCAAGAAATGCACTGTAACTGAAAATCACTTTTATTTCCCAAGTACTTTTTTCTGAGATCATCATCAGTGGTGCAACTTGTAAGGCAAAAACTATGTGTAGCTCTCTATTACTGATTTTTTTTTGCGATTAAATCTACATTAAAAAATTGTAGATGACACTGGATTGAATCAGCTATGAATACTGTAATAATGTTCTAAAATGTCTATAAAAAGAACAGTTTTCATGCTTTATTGCATGCTCAACCATGACATTTTAACATAAAAGAAAAAATTCCATAATGGATATTTTTTCACGTTCTAATGAATGCTAAAGCATAACTCTCAGCCGCTTTATTTAAATGATTTAGGTTGTTTGTTTTTACATTGTATTTTATTGTCTATAACTGTTAGAAACCATGATTAGCATCCCAAAATATTGTTGGAACAATTAAATCCTTTCTTTGGATATTTGAAGTTGTTAACACAACATTAGAGTCGCTTGATTCTTTTGCGTTTGTGATGTGCATTTTCTGTGAATAATAAGGAAAAGCATTTTTTCTTCTTTTTCCTACATTTTTCCTTTTTTTCTTCTTTTTTCATTTTTCTTTCTTTTAATTTTCTTATTTTTTCTTCCTTTCTTTTTCCTTTTTTTCTTTTTCTTCTTTTTTTCTTCTTTTTTGCTTTTCCATTTTTTAAAGCCAAATATTTGGGACCAAATGGTTTTCATAATAATACTTTCATAACGTTATCCATGAATACAAGGAAATAGCTCCCTCCGTATTTTAGTAGTTTTTTATTTTACATTCTCCTTTATTTCTATAACTTTGAGAAGATTGATTAACATCTCAAATATTGTCTGAATAAGTATATCCTGTCTTTGAATATTTGAAATAGTAGAATATCACAGCTGATCTATTCTTTAGTTTTGTTAGGGCTATTTTTTGTGAGTAAAGAGGAAAAGCTTTTTGTTTTTTGCACAATCCTTTCTTTATATATTTGAAGTTACACAACAGTCCCTCTTTCCCATCACCGTAACATAGATTTCCTGTGCTGTTTCTATAAATAGTTTCATGATAAGTGTTCTGTTGCAGTGGTGAGAATAGAATAACAGAATAAATTCTAGAATACTTGTAGAATTCTATTTAAGAGCACTAAGAATATGCAGCCCCCAATACTTATCTAAAGAACAAATATACATAGAAAACACTTCCCAAAACTCCCAATATCTTCATTATTTAATCCACAATGCTGAGAGAAAGTCATACAAAATATACAACTACAAAAAAGATAATGACATTAATAAAATGAACAATAATGAAAATATACTAGATAAAAACATATACATAATACTAGCTTCTTAATATCTACTATGCAAAGCACTTTATTCAATCTTAACAATATCAAAATAATTATAACTAAATCCCAAACTGTTATGGATATTGTCTAGCATGACACAATTCACTGTGAATTTTTCTTGCCAGAATCTATCTTACATATTTATAAGTCTACCATTCTTTCATGCATTGACTATTGCTGCCACATCTGATCTGCTGCTCTTGCAATATAATTAGAAATTCTTCATAAAATCCAATGAACAATCTGCAATGCTATTGGTCCTGACATGGTATCTCGGCTTAAGTTACTTTCCCACTGCCATAACATAGCTTTTGTGTGCCTTTCCTATAAATACTTTCATGGCAATTGTTTGAATGAACTTTCCTCTATGCAACATAGACTTTATGAATTTAAGTGCAGTACTAGACTGGCACCAAGGTCTTATCATTTTACAGTTGAAATTGCTAGATGTAACTATAAGGTCTATCATAACAAATTTTTTTCTCACACTTCTCACTTGTGGATCTCTCTTCTGAATTCCTGCTTCCTAGTCAATTTTGATCTTTAAAAATTTAAATGCAATGTCAATCAATATCTTCTGTCTTCTTAATTCTTGTTCTTTTATTGTTCACTCTCCTTAATAGTTCTTTTTTCTTATATTCTCAGTAACCCTTGCATCTTAGTGTCTTTATTGCCTTGCTTGGGGTAAAATGATTAAAATAAAAAAATATAATCAGAACCAAAAATATCTATAACAATAATTCTAAAGCAGGTATATATAAAATAAACTGTCACAACTTCTCCTCACAAGTCATTGAGGAAACTGGCAGAAATTGTAAAAAAATATATTCATGAACACAAAAAGGATCTTGTACATAACAGTTTATTAAGTGCATTAGTCAAAACATATAAATAAGTTTAACCACAAATTCAATGAAGAATGCCACACTTATAAAAACAGAAATTAACTTACTTAGATGGAAAATTCTTGAAAATTCCACTATCATATCTTACCAAAATATAAATCTGCAGCCAAAATCTTTTCAAATATCTCCTTTTCTGAAAGACATACTCCTTTCACAAGCCAACATACACGACTACAAAAATTTAGAAAAATGAAATAAAAACAGTTAAATTCAAAACCTTCTATTACTTAAAATGTATAATACATAAATGAATTAAAATAACATAAATAATAATTATATCAAAAAAAATTCAACAACAATAAAATCATTTATTAGTTACGTTTATTAGGTATAAAATTATGTCACTTAGCATCCTCCATAATTTATTAAGCATTAAATTACATCACTTAGCATCCTCCATAATTTATTAGGTATTAAATTACATCACTTAGCATCCTCCATAATTTACCTTGACTTTCAGTTAGCCCAAACTATATTTATGAGCATTGTTAAATTTAAAAATTTTGAAAAAATAATGATATTTTTTACTTCTGTTTAGAAATACTTGTTGCAAAACAAAATCCTTACATTTGCTTTGATAAAGTCCACCAGAGGATGACACCCACCAGCCATGATAAATTTTAAAAGCCTAACAACATTTTTACTTCTGTTTAGAAATACTTGTTGCAAAATAAAATTCTCACATCTGCCTTGATAAAGTTCACCAGAGGATGACACCCACCAGCCATGATAAATTTTAAAAGCCTAACAACATTTTTACTTCTGTTTAGAAATACTTGTTGCAAAATAAAATTCTCACATCTGCCTTGATAAAGTTCACCAGAGGATGACACCCACCAGCCATGATAAATTTTAAAAGCCTAACAACATTTTTACTTCTGTTTAGAAATACTTGTTGCAAAATAAAATTCTCACATCTGCCTTGATAAAGTTCACCAGAGGATGACACCCACCAGCCATGATAAATTTTAAAAGCCTAACAACATTTTTACTTCTGTTTAGAAATACTTGTTGCAAAATAAAATTCTCACATCTGCCTTGATAAAGTTCACCAGAGGATGACACCCACCAGCCATGATAAATTTTAAAAGCCTAACAACATTTTTACTTCTGTTTAGAAATACTTGTTGCAAAATAAAATTCTCACATCTGCCTTGATAAAGTTCACCAGAGGATGACACCCACCAGCCATGATAAATTTTAAAAGCCTAACAACATTTTTACTTCTGTTTAGAAATACTTGTTGCAAAATAAAATTCTCACATCTGCCTTGATAAAGTTCACCAGAGGATGACACCCACCAGCCATGATAAATTTTAAAAGCCTAACAACATTTTTACTTCTGTTTAGAAATACTTGTTGCAAAATAAAATTCTCACATCTGCCTTGATAAAGTTCACCAGAGGATGACACCCACCAGCCATGATAAATTTTAAAAGCCTAACAACTTTTTTAATTCTGTTTAGAAATACTTGTTTCAAAATAAAATCTCTACATTTGCCTTGATAAAGTTCACCAGAGGATGACACCCACCAGCCATGATAAATTTTAAAAGCCTAACAACATTTTTACTTCTGTTTAGAAATACTTGTTTCAAAATAAAATCTCTACATTTGCCTTGATAAAGTTCATCAGCAGACAAAACACGTTGTCCATGTTTTCCTTTTTCTCTATTCATATTTTCTTTATATTTATGTCATATTGCATAGTGCAAGTTTTTTTTATGCAAAAAGTAAGGCATCGCTCTATATATGGGTAATGTTTTTTGATGAGGTTAGAAATTAAGCATCCTCCGGAGCTACCATAAATGAAAACAAAAAGATGGTATTTTACAATAAGTTGTTTTTCTCAGCATCTGGGGGTAGCTTTATACAAAAAGAAATGAACACCATTTATTTCCTATAAAATATGTCCAGGATGATGCCCAGTATGGCGATATTTGATTCCAGTAGGCCTACTAGTGTTACTCACAAGCTGGGGTCACATTATACACAAGCTATATGAAAAAGTCATTTTCTTCACAAAGAAATTCAGAGTAGCAATATACATGAAGTAGGCTTATACACAAGTATATATGGTATTTATTATTAATAGTATAAATATATATATATATATAGAGAAAGAGAGAGAGACAGACAGACAGACAGACAGAAAGAGAGAAAACAATATATATCATAAAGCAAATTGATACTCCCATGAGGACTATATATAATAACTGGCTACTCATTTTCAAAGCACAACAATCTACTAGAGAGGCTAACCAATCCCTGTTGAAGACAGCTGCTCAGGCATATTTGCATTTGTTCAATATCCACAGATCCCACCTGTTGTTTATACTGCAACTAGGCTGTGCTGAATGGACTTTACTTAAAGTTTCTGGGAGAGAGTGCATAATCTGACTTGATTATATATAATAAGTATAATAACATACAATATATTATATATAATAAGTATAATAACATACAATATATTATTATTATATATTATTATTATATATTGTATTATAATATAATAATTTATTTATTAGTATATATATATATATATATATATATATATATATATATATATATATATATATATATATATATATATATATATGGTAAAAAATGTAGTTTTACCATTAGGTAACTGCTTATCGACTTTCTGCCTACAGGCAGAGAGAAACCCAGATGAGGCTATGACAAATGGCAGAGTCTCATCTGGGAAGGTAGACAAACCCAACCCCATTATTATTATTAATTTTTACCTAAGCATACGGGCTCAAAAAAATCCACATTAAACTGGACTTGTGCCACATCCCGCTCTGTGGGAAGATTGGGTAAATGCCAAGTCTAAGATCTGTCTTGCTAGAACCACAACCAGTGTAACCTAAATTGCGTCACTCTCACACAAAACATCCCCAATCAAAATATAGACAATGCCAGACAGAAATAAAAATGCCCATTAGATGCACAAAGGCACACATATTATCAACTAAATCCTGCATAGACCAACTAGAATTATGATTCACAAAGACACAAGAATTATATACACAAATGCTGCTTGACAAGATAAATACATGTGAAGTCTATTTGACCAATGAAGAATAAGCAACACAAAAATAAAAAAAATAGCTGAATTTTTTCTCTTCCATATTTCATTTTCTGATAAAAGCAAAACATGTGAAATGTCTAAACATTTCTTATTGCTTCCTTATCCTATCATTCTGTCAGATTCTAATCTATATTTGACCCCAATTTACATATATATATATATATATATATATATATGTATTATTTTAATACCTATACTTGGGGGTGTGAAAAGAAAAACAGATAATACAATTTGTAAATAAAAAATATCTTTGAATAAGCCAATATCAGGGAAAAAATTCAGTAAAAACAGAAAGAACCTAAGGCATCCATGTTGATTGAAAATTATAAGTCAGCACCACAATGCCTAGTCAAAAGAAAAAATACCAACAGAGTAAATGAAGTAAAAACGTAAAAGTGCTCTATACACTAAGTTACCAACGTTTCACATAATAGATCTTCAGGGTACTACTGTTAGTACCTTGAAGATCCATTAGGTAAAACGTTGGTAGGTAGGTTCTGGCTCACTAGGTTATATATATATATATATATATATATATATATATGTTTGTGTGTCACCCAAAAAAAGAACTGTTTTGCTGTATCACAGCTCATCAGTATGGCTAGACATCCAATTGCCTCAAGCCAGGATTGAAACCCAACCGATTTGGCATCAGTCAGAGATTTTTCCCCCTCAGCTATCATCTCCCGGCAGAGAGGGAGGTGAATTTTTATGTATTTATTTTAGAATAAACACTAGCATGTTTATTCTAAAATAAATGTGTAAAAATAAGTGTGTTCAATTCAGAGAAGAGCTTTTGCATCAGCAGCAGCAGTCACTGTTTTCAAATTCATGCTCTTCCCTCTAAAGTGCTCAACTGAATTTTATTTTTTCAGGAGCGTATAAGAAATACGACAAAGTGGAAAAAAGTTTTAAGTGACACATATATCATCCTTTAAGACTTCATCAGATTAAGTTTATATTTCTGTCGATGCAACTACACATGTACATGAATGAAAGAAGATACTGAGAATTTAAAAATTCTTTTTGTTTTTCTTAATATATCTTTTGTGTAATCTAGTCAATTTCAGTTACATTCTTTTTATTTTTGTTTATGTTTCAGTCACTTTTGTTATTAAATATCCCACATTGTAGTAATAGAAGATCTGCCAAGAAAGGTGAAACATTGTAAGAATCTAGATGCTGTGGATGATCTTTGGATTAAAGCACTTTCTAAACATTTTCGTCTTAGCAAATTGTTTTCTCTTTTAATTAGAGCAACATTTTTTAAATCCAAGTTGTGGTCAGGCACATTATAGTGAACAACTAATGCATTTAATGTGCTGTTTTGCGAAAGATCACTTTTGTGTTCTCATAATCTTTTATTTAGATTCCTTGAGGTTTCTTCTATGTATTCCTTATGGCAATCATTACAGGTAATAGAGTAAATTCCTCCTTCAAGTTTTAGCTTATTATTTTGTTTTGTATTAATTATGTCTTTCATTGTTTTAGATGTAGTTGTGACAAATTTTATGTTGAGTTTAGATAAATTATATATATATATATATATATATATATATATATATATATAATATATATAATTATATATATATATATAACATATATATATATACCATAATCAGAAGCCACATATACTTTCTTGATATGTATATAATATGGAGAAAACAACTGAAAAGTTGCAAATTAAAAGAAAAAAAAATTGAATGTTTTTTTTGTGAAAGTATTTATTTATATTTTTTTATATATATATATTTGATATTTCAGATCGGCCCGATCTTTCGTCAGAAATTAATTAAAATATATATATATGTTTAATTGATTAAAAAATGTTTAATTAATTAAAAAATATATATATGTTTAATTGATTTGAACCTTTTAAAACCCTTTATTCTACATTCAACAACATCACTTGATAAGACACCAGAAGTGTTGAAATGAAATGGCTATTTTTTGTAGTGATTTTATAACATATTTATGTTATAATTTTCGAATAAATAATTATATATATATATATATATATATATATATATATATATATATATATATATATATATATATATATATATATATATGTATATATATTATGAAATGGACAAAGTATATATATATATATTTATATATTGTGTATTTAGGCAGCAATCCTTCTTTCATGCAAGTTTCATTAAATATGACAGACAAGGTGCTTCGATTAAGTTTTTTATATAATTTCTCACCTTATAATTTTTTTTTCAGTAGATAAATTATACAAAAACTATCCAAAAGGTCTTCTTCCAAGTGCTTTTGGCTATACTTTTAGCCATTTTCAAGGTTGAAATATATTAACTGTTAACTAGAAATAGATTGTTGAATGTATGTATTTATATAATGTTTCATTTTCAAAACATGGTCAATATATTGTGTCCATGTTTATAGTTGATAACATGGACACAATATATATATATATATATATATATATATATATATATATATATATATATATATATATATATATGAAGAAATATACTCTTAAGGTGTGCGATATTTATGGGATAAAATGCTCAATATCAGAGATAGAGCATGTGTAAATATAAAAGTTAACATTGAAGTCAACACTTAGAGGCGACAGTCTGTTTCATGCTAAATGCAATCATCAGGTGACCGACTGTTTCATGCTACATGCAATCGTCAGGCGACAGGCTGTTTCATGCTAGACGTAATCGTCAGGCCTGACGATTACGTCTAGCATGAAACAGCCTGGCACCTCTAAGTGTTAACTTCAATGTTCACTTTTATATTTATATATATATATATATATATATATATATATATATATATATATATATATAGAGAGAGAGAGAGAGAGAGAGAGAAAGAGAGAGAGAGGGAGGGGGAAGTTGTTTATGATAACTACTGATAATGTTATCAAATGGTTAATGTTAATGTCCAAAATACTTTATTTAAAATGAATTAAAAATATTTTTTTTAAATTATAAAATCAAGTCAATAACTTTTGTATTAATTTTTTATAACATAAACTTGGTGATAAAAATGGATTTGCAAACATTGAATGCCAACTCTTACAATACTTATATCATGTTCTTAATGTTATCAGTGGATTATTGTTATCTAAAAGACCTAATCCCAAAGTGATTGCAATCATTTATTTCTTTCATAATGGAATTTCTTTCATAATGGAATCAATTATGATTTCCTATATTCTGATTGTTAGCATGACAGTCAAAATTTAGACTATGGTGTTATGAATATTTGAAACAAGATGAGCATAATTTGCCATATTCTTGACATCTAATTGTGGCTTTTATACAGGGTGTCCATAAAGTTTATGTGCACTTTAAAAAATTTATAACTTTATTTGTATTTGTGATAGAAATAATCTGTAAAAAATGTTATAAAGTTTAATGTACCTAGTTTTAAGTATAGCTAAAATAATTAATGTGATCTCAGGCATTACTGTAAATCAGTTGGCAAATGTTTTCCGTCAACTGCAAAATCGTATTACCCTTTGTATTGCTAATGATGGAGGACATGTGGAAACTTAAATAAAATTTCAATAAAACCTTAAAAAAATAGATTTACTTCTTTCTAATCCTTTTTACAAATTATTTCTATCGCAAATAAAAATAAAGTTATAAATTTTTTAAAGTGCACACGAACTTTAAGGACACCTTGTATTAGAACACTGATAAAAACTGTATAATGATATAGAATCTCTTTTTTTATATTCCATTTGCCTTCTGGGAAATCATGGCTTGACACAACTTCCTGCTATGTGTTGCTCTAGGAAACATTTTGTCCTGTTATCATCCCTCTTTGTCTTTTTTCTCTCATGAATTCACATTATCGTAGTGCCCCCACGACGCCTGTTCATGTTCATGATGGATGAGTTATTACTTCCAGATCCTTGCCTTTTCTTCGTTGCATCACCCCACTTTCTTCCTATGAAACATGGCAGGTTTATTTAGATTTTATAATCAACCACGTTTCTCTTAATTGTTTTATTAACACAATCTAAATGGTCCCCTTGAACATTTCATGACATTTTTAATACATTATAGCAACTCAGGATTTAATTTTTTAGATATTAATAACCTATCAAGCTCGGCAATGTTACTGCACACCTTTGTCATATAAACCGGCGTCTTTTCACTAATGGAATGAGGAGGAGGAATGCAGGTCCATAGTCCCTGTGACCAGGGTGCTTGGACAGGTTCTGTATTAAGTTACAGCCCATTTATTTTTGTCTGACAACTAGACGTTTATTAGAAACTTTCCTGTCTACTCATACTTACAGCATTCCAGGCCTTTATTATTTTCAGCTATCACAGCCCCTTATCTTCAAGTGTTCATACTTTACTTCCACCATTCCTGACCTGTGCACACACCAGCCACATTTGCTCATCGACTTCCAGCATTTCTTTTCAACCTAACTCACTTGATTAGTTACAACACCTGCACTGGACAGTACAGCTATTTCGGACTATCGTCAACAGCTCATTGCAAATGCACCACCGCTCTTTTACTTATCAACTTCTGGTAATTCTTTTCAGCCTAACTCACTTGGTTCATTACAATGCATCACCAGATTTTACCCACCACTTCTGGCATTTCTGGACCTGAGAAGTGTTTTACAAAATTGTTTTTTTTTTCAGGTCCACTTTCCAACTTAATTGTCCCCAAAATATTTGGAAATGTTAATCAATCTTCTCAAAGTTATAGATAATAAAAAAAATATTGTAGTGATATGTAATTTTATTTTATTCATTGGAGCTAGCTCTGACATTCATGAGTCTATCAAGGTCAGAAGGTCATTATGGTGACATTCTATGTCATAACATAATCGGTTAATGTAAGTGGTTGCTAGGCAACTAATCCATCTTGCTCCATGGATAGATGAACAGAGTAATAGATCACTCCCAAGTTCTAGATTTGCTCACCAGCAAAGTTAAAGGATTTTTTATAAGGTAAAAACCCTACAAAAAGAAAGTATCAATGTATTACAAATGTTTGAAGTAACAACAATGTCTAAGGCCGAAAGCACATGACAAAGACGGATGATACAAGTTGATTTTCAAAAAAGAATTACATTACAAATATTGAATAAACAAAATGAAAAGAATTGCACACATTAAGTGCTTTGTGTTACAAATAATTGCTAATAACATGTATGTACAAATAAAAAATATATAATGCAAATAAAATATGCCTTTTTCACAATAAAGGATCTAAAATTATACCTTTTTTACAATAAATGATCTAAAATTATTACAATAAAGGATATACTGCAAACTGAATATGCTGTTTTTACAATAAAAAATATAAATATGTTGTATGAGGTCCCCAGAAAGTCAAACAACATTAAAGCAAATATAAAAAGGGGAAAGGTCGTACTTCTCTGAATGCCTTCTAGTAAAGGGTACAATATCCAAAAAGAACTTTCTTGGTAACAGTGAAGAAACCAGATTTCACACCAGTCAATGGATTTGTCTTAGATAAAGGAGCAACCTTGATTTTCTTTTCACATCCTCAACTGGTGGTATCAAATTTCCTCTGTTGTTGCTTCTTGATCATAGTGATCTGGATTCATCTAGCAGCTGTGGTGTCGTCTCCTCAATTAAGTTTTGATAGGTTAAGATAGGCTTCAGAATATGTCTCAGGATTTGGAGAGAAGCCCTTTAATTGGTGCCAAAATAAAATCACACGCCGCTATTTTTCCTCAAATTGGAAGGACGCAAAAATATTTTTTGAAAGTCAATAGTTTAAGCTAGAGCCTAAAACAGTGTTTTTCAGAAAAGCAGATGATACATACTCAATCAACCTAAATTCTCGATGAAGTCCTGCAAAGTGCATTCTGCATTCATGTAAGATTGTAGAAATATCAGGATGGGTCTATAGAGCTGTAATGTATTTAGATGTTGTCTTCAAGCGATGTTAAGTATAGCTCTCATCATTTGAGTGTAAGTCCCATCAAGCTCAGACTCTAGGGTTTTAGTTATTGTCCAGGCAGTGGTACCATACATTAACACTTCCACTACAGTGGCTCAAAAGAAAATATGCATAAGTCTGATTGGTAGATCAGATTTCCAGATTACATCCATTTTATTCAAGGAAGGCCAGGCTTTAGCTATGCAAATTTTTGACAGATTTTATAGACTCATCTGAGACAGTTTGTATTGAGCCTTAATGGATGAAGCTGATGAATTCAGTTTTAGAGGCATTGACATAGTCCAACATCATTGGCAGCATTTTCTAGATGATGTAGGAGAACTGTGGCATTGGTAATGGTGTCTGCAGTAATAGCTAGGCCATCTCTATATGCTAAGTATAGTTCTCAGTATCTGAGTTTAGGTGCCATCAAGCTTAGACTATAGGGTTTTAGTTAATGCCCAAACAGTGGCACCATACATTAACTCTGCCTCTACAGTGGCTCGAAAGATCTCTGCTTGAGGTTGTCTGGTAGATCAGATTTCCAGATTATATCCATTTTATTCAAGGCAGCCCAGACTTTCGCTATGCAAATTTCCACATCCTTTCTGTAGAATTTATCTCCCTTCCTAGGTATCTAAATGAGTCGACAGATTTTATTGATTCACCTGAGACAGTTTGTATTAAGTCTTGATGGATGAAGCCTATGAATTCAGTTTTGGAGGCATTGACATAGAGTCCAACATCATTGGCAGCATTTTCTAGATGATGTAGGTGAACTGTGGCATTGGTAATGGTGTCTGCAGTGATAGTTAGGTCTTCTTCATAGCCAATATCTGTCAACATTTTTCAGGGTATTGGCTTGAGAGTCTTGATGAAAAAGTAAAACCTAGATGATGATGTTAGTCGAGGGAAGTTTTCAATATGTAGCGATATATAAATGACTGCCTAATTAGCATAACTAATGCATAAAGACTATATAGGTGCTCAAACAGTAAAAGGAGGGGCTGAATATGATATGCGAGATTAATAACTACTGATGGACAGAGAAAATATGAATGAAATCAAATTTCATAAAAGATCACATTGAAGCATGAAACTGATAGTCACCATGCAATGTTGATGATAATGTCCACAAGCACAATCAATTTTCTCTTTTTCTCTCTCTCTCATATATATATATATATATATATATATATATATATATATATATATATATATACACACACACACACACACACACACACACACACACACATCATTTCTCATGATTATTTTGGATTTGGGACAGGTTTTTCTAGATAACATAATGCAGAAGTTTTAAAAATTACAACAATTTGCAATTTATGTTATAAAATCATTTTTATAAACAATTTTGCATCATAAGTGATGCAGTGATATTACGGCCATATTGCTGTGTGTTTTGCTGAATGTCACTCTCACTCTGGTCTATTGGTCCGTCTCCGCAAACCTCCAAGTTTTGTTTTTGTGTTTCAGTATCTGTGGGCACATGGCCAATTGATTAGAACATCTGCATTCTGACCATGAAATCCAGGTTCAAATCTCATGGTCGATTTGTCAAGAAGGAGACTTCCTGATGTTATCGGTCTGGACGGGGCAATCCCAGCATGCAGCAGCTTTGGAAAGTGCCTGAAAACCATACCTTGTGGGCTGTCAATAGCCATGGTAGCATGAAGTCACAAGTCATCGTGACTGAGGGTTTGAGTGTGCTGGCCTTGATCAGATTGTTGATCATGCTAGATAACATGCTCTTTCCTAGAAACTGTAACTAAGGTCTGCTCAGCATAGTTGCAGTATAAACCACAGGTGGGCTCTGTGGCTGTTGAATAAACACAAATGTGCCTGAGCAAGCGTCTTCAATAGGGATTAGTTAGCTACCCTAGTATATCCTTAAATATGAGTGGCCAGTTATAAATCCACAGGAATATTGGTGAAGAACTATTGAAGATCAGGTTTGACTCCTCTCTGTCCTGGTTATGCTTGTGAAAGACTAAAGTCACCAGTGTTGCTAGTAAACTTAATTAACTTCAACAACACTCATTAACAAGTGAAAAAATAACAACTTTTATTTATGGTACTATGATTAATATTGTGAATACATAAACAAAAAGGGATTTGAATTTTCCCCATATAAGGAATTCTTAACTTGGTAGGGATAAGTTGACTAGCAGTCTCGGATATGGCTAAACGGTCCACAGTCGTTCAACTATTTAAATGAAGGCAGATGATCAAGGGAATTCAAAAAGTGGCACAGAGAACAGGACTTTAGCTGATTGAAGCACAACGGTCATCTGTCAGGGAAAGTGTTAGTCTACTAGTGGCGAGACCAGATCAATCTTTTTTCTGCTCTTTCAGCAAATGTTTTTATGTGGGTGCAAACCTGAATTGCACTGCTCTGATTGGCTAACCCAATGCTTGACCAATGGTCTTGTGTCATACTCCTTGAAGGGGAGGAAATAAAGCCCCCAAGAACCCAATATGATTGATAGTCTAATCAAAATAATGGCCCTGTGTCATAAGTATCAGAGGGGAGTACAAGAAGCTCTATCCTAGCCCTTCTCTCATTGGTGGGCCAATCAATATTGTGACCTTGCATCGCTCATATCTATCTTCAGTGGAATATTTTCCATGTTCTGGAATTTCACCCTCATTTCACCTGATTATCACAGATGTCATCATAAATGTGTTATAGCCCTGATCAAAACAAACCTGACCTGTAAAGGTATGCTTTAATTCACTCATTCCAACAGAACAATTCCTTTATCAAATGAAAACAACACTTTAAACAGACCTAAGACTGTACTTAATGACCAATGCCACCCAAGCTTACAATTTCACCTCTCAAACTATACTCTATAAGTGACACAAACCAGAAAATTTATAGTATCATATTGTTTTAAGTTAAAAGTATTTTTCTTTCTTTTGTAATATAAATTAGATTGCTTGTCAACCTTTGACACCAGTCATGGTGTCATAATATGTAAATGACTGCCTAATTAGCATAGCTAAGGTAGAGACTATATAAGTGCCCAAGCAGTAAGAGGAGGGGCATATTATGATACATGAACTTTGCGAGTCGGACTTGTGAGATTCCGTTTATCTTATCTTGTTTATCATCTCTTCAGACAGAATGCAACTTTGTCTTTGGGCAAAGCACAAACAAAAAAAATAACAGGTGCAGTCCACAGCAGTACATCCCTCATTGCACTAAAGAGGACGTGTTGATAGTAATACTGAGGCTCAGGCAACCAATGGTTGAGGGGACTGGCCTATTTTGGGACCTGGCCCAGGTGCACTTGCTCAGGCTCCCCACTTTAAACTGACTTTTTGTTATCAAAGTCAGTTGGTAGTTTGAAAGTTTGAGGGGGTTGAAAAATTTGGAATTGTAAAACAGTTCAAACCATCCACAAAGAAAAAGGAAAGAAAAAGAAAGGAGATAAAGTATAAATCCTAAATTTTTATATTCCAGAAATTGTTGAGGTGTTTTTACAAAATGACGTCTTTGTTCCTATTCTATCGTTCATTCATATAAAATCTTTAAGTAGGTTACTAGCTGTTTCCATTACTTCTTTTGCTTTCATTTTCCCTGTGAGCACTCGATTCTCCAAACCTCAACTGCAGAAGTTTGGACCTGTCACTTCCTGACTGTACAAAGAAAAACAAAAATACACCTAACACAGGCTGATGAATGAATCAACTATGTGTTAACAACAGCAAATTTTCAAAGATGGGATTTAATTGTCTGAATAAAAGTTATAGACAATAAAATAGAATGTAAAAACACCAAAAATAGAGGAAGCCATTTTTATATTCACAAATAATATTATCAATTGGTTATTTTAATTTAAAATCAGTTGGTCCTGTGAAAGATTGATTGAAAAATTTGGTATTATAAAAATATTCAAATCATCCACAAAGAAAAAGGAAATAAATAAATAATAAGAGTTTTCATTTTGTCTTGTAGAATTAGATTTCTACATTCTCTGTTTTAAACCTGTTAAAAGAGGATCACAACTAAGTATTCTCAGTTTGTGCTGAACCCATTAAAATTGGCTCAAAAGTTCAGTTCTGCTAACATCCGCACGGTTGACCTTGAGTTGACCTGTTCAGAGTCCAATGCACCAAAAATTGGTAAACATGCTTTCGAGCCTCCTACGTGATCAAGAAAATTCATAAATATGAAACTTCGACACGACTAAGTCAGTGTGTCCTTAAAATAATCAGTTCATCACATGAACCCAGGAAACCCAACCTCCTCACTAAAAGTTAATTTTTATTAACATCAACTCATCTAGTGACCAATTCAACCAAAATGAGATTCAGAAACCAACTCACTCAATATCTTAACAACATAAAGGAAATCGTAACTATATCAGTCGAAGTGAGACGACTCTACAGTAAGTCAAGCAATCTATTTCATTCAATTTCACCATCAACATAAACTGTTTAATTTCTTACCAGAGCTATAGCATAACAACTTTTATATTACCTTTGATCACACAATCAAGAACTCTAAAGTGTTTTAAACAACTTTATTATATCGTGTGTACTTGTTGTTATATAAAAATATTTTCTGTTAAAACAAATATCTGCCTATTTGATTATTTCTTTTGTTGTTGTTGTCTTTGTTGCATTTGATTTAGTAAAAATAATAGAGGGTCAGTTTAATTTGGATTTGTCATCGATACAGATTGGCTAACCCACTACAGTCTAAAATTGATTAATTAATGCAATGGTTTCTAAGTGGTGCACCATGCCTTATGGGTGTGGTGGAAGTGATTGAAGAGACAATCAAAGATTTAGAAACAGTTTCAAAAAATTCATATGCCAAAAATAAATAGGATTTCAAAATTTAAAATATTATTATGGATTACTTGTAATTGCAGGCATGAATCCAGTATAAATAGTTATAAATAATTATTGACCGATTTTTATCATTGTGATATTTTTGCATTATATCAAGTATTAAGAATATAGTAACTAGGGTCCATGAATTGGAGGAGAGAGTTATCAATAATAATGTTCTGACTTGGAATCCGTGGTTAACCTTCCCTCCGTGGTTAACCTTTAACCTTCCCTCTGGGGTTTTTTTTTTAATGTACTTTTTATCACAAAATTTGGTGAGGTGTGAGCAAATTTTAATTCCAAAAATGCAGCACAGAGAAAAAAAGTTTGTGAACCACTGATTTAATCTATGTGGGTAGATTGTTCTCATTCTACTGCCCATGATTATGGACATCTCATTTTGTTCTTTTTTTAGTGCTGGTCAGTTATTGCTTGCATTTGTACTGCCAATCCCAGAGATTTAATTCACATTTACTATGCCCCCAAATTTACAAAATGAGTAGAGCGCTATAGGTGAGGTGGAAGAAGATAACAGGTGAGGCGGAATGATTGAAAGACAATCAAAGATTTAGAAACAGTTTCAAAAAATTCATATGCCAAAAATAAATAGGATTTCAAAATTTAAAATATTATTATGGATTACTTGTAATTGCAGGCATGAATCCAGTATAAATAGTTAGAAATAATTATTGACTGATTTTTATCATTGTGATATTTTTGCATTATATCAAGTATTAAGAATAGAGTAACTAGGCTCCGCAAATTGGAGGAGAGAGTTATCAATGATAATGTTCTGACTTTGAATTCACATCTATCTCCCTTTAACTCCCCCCACTCTGTTTTTTATTATTAAATGTACTTTTTATCACATAAAATTTGGTTAGGTGCAAACAAATTTTCATTCTAAAAATGCACCAAAAAAAAGAAAAAAAAGTTTGGGAACCACTGAATTAGCAGGACATATTTGAATAATGTGTTCACTATAATTTGAATTTAATTTATTCCTTTTACCAAATCTTAAGTTATATAGATCTTTAAAGTTTTTCTTTACAAACACTACAGTCTGAACATTTGACCTTAAAAGAAAACAAAAATGCTGACCTTTCAAGTCTTGTTCTGATAATTAAAACCTTTTGTCATGTTAACTTAACAAAATGGTTGTTCATTTTTACAGCCTTCTTCATGTGCATAATTCATAAGAAAAGAGACTGTGTTTATTGTTTTTTTATGACACAAGATGGTTGTGTCAGTAGCCACAATACAAAGAGTTCCATTGTTCAAACAAAACTTGGAATGTTAATAACTGAATCTCAAAGTTACAGACAATACATTTACCATTTTAAGTCTAAGCTTTAGAATATTATAATGAGTGTTTGGTTGTGAGAGGAAATGATTAACAAGGATTAGGTTTTTAAACAACGTGTATATGTTTAATATACAAGATACATTACAGCTGTTGGAAAATTGGGGAAATGTCAATTTCTGTTGCTGACTGTAGGAAGGTGATTGGTTGTAAGTGTAGCACTGGGAGTTGAGTGATTTCTTGGGTTGGTTTGATCAAGGTCACAGGATGTAGTTGTTGGTTGAGTCTGACGCATGTGTTGATCGATTGAGGTCACAGTGGTGGGTCAATCCATGGTGGGGTGTGTTGGTTACCAAGGTGATGCTGGTAGTGATGAGGAATCGGTGTACCTGGTAGGCTTAAGGTAGAATGTTTCACTGGGTTGCTGAGGTGACAGTGGTGGTGACAAGGGATTAGGTGTAGCTGGTGGGCCTGTGGTGGAATATTTGACTCCTGAGGATCAACAAAACATGGTTGTGGTGATGACTGCAAAGGTATGCCTGTATGTTGTCAGGTGGCCAAAGTGATGGTGGTGAAAACAAGGGATTAGGGAGTATGCAGTGAGTTGGGTTTCTGAGGTAACAGTGGTGGTGACAAAGAAGTCTTGTGGCTGGGTGGTGATGATGTTAAGATGTTATAAATCGTGGTGGTCGGCATCAGAAGCCTGGTGGTGTCAAAGATGGATTGTTGGCTGAATTCCGCATGTGGAAAGTCAAGTGAGATTAGTCAAGCCTGGGAGTGGTAATGATTGTGTTGAGACAAGGGATCATAGTGGTGACAGCAATAGTACCCTGTGTGTTGGGAAATGGCCTTGTGGTTGGCAACTGCTGATAGTCCTTCCGAGAGGCCTGCTTTTAAATGGAACTAGCAGTCTCTAAGGCTATCTCCTTTTCTGGCAGGAACATTTGCAATTGGTCACTGTATTACTTTCACTGGAGGGACTTGCTTCAGGAACCCAACGTGATGCACAGAGCCTATGTGCAGAAAATGACTTTTTTAATTTTGTTTTCTGTCTTCTTGGCATTCACATCCAGCCAACATGCAGAATGAATAAGAAAGAGATCTAATTGCAGCAGAGTATAAAAGAGTACTCTCCAAAAAGATTATAAGAGATGATTGACCTATTGAAGTACTGGTCTGATACATTTAATGATTGAAATCTCTCTATCATGATGTCCAAAATTGACTTTCCCAGACACCATAGCTCGGGACTCAAGATTGAACATTGGGCATCTGGAAGCAACAATACAGGACTGAACAGTGAGAAAAGGAATTGTCAATGGAGTTCTGACCAATCATAAGGAGGTTGAAGGATGATGAATGACTGAATGAAAACCGATTTGCTCTCTCACTTTAAAGAAAAATTAATTTATTATTGCCAGCAGTACCCATGAAATTTTCTGATGAATCATAATTCTTAAGTTAATATATATATGTGTGTGTACTTAGGCAGGATCCTTTCTTTTAAACACGTTGTATTAAACGCCAAAGTCAACTTAGTCTTGTTGATTTTCTTTTGTATTTTCTCATATTTTCGAATGAGGCTTTTTATTTCAAAATTATATTGGTATATTGGTGATTTTTGTTCTTTAGGTATTTACAATAAAAAATCTTTTTCACCCCTTCATATGATCACATGGCTTCACCTGCACATGATAACATTAACGCGTCTCTTGAATTAAAAATAATTCATAACGTTTATTTGGTTCGTATAAATGTAGCAATACGATTCTGCTGCAAGGCAATTGGCTAAAGTTTAAAAATTTGACCCTGATGATGAACGATGACGTTCAAAAGTACTCGGTTGTCTTTTGGAAAATATATATACCAATATAATTTTGAAATAAAAAGTCTCATTCGAAAATATGAGAAAATACAAAAGAAAATCAGCAGGACTAAGTTGTCTTTGGCGTTTAATATATATATATATATATATATATATATATATTCATTAACTTAAGAATTATGATTCATCAGAAAATATATATATATATATATATATATATGTGTGGAAGAATGCACAAGCCAAAGAAAACTACTCCAATGTACCAGAACACCAGAAGTGAGAGGGTAAATGTATGAAGAAGCGGGGAGTGAATTTGATTTTGAATTTTGTATTGAGCATGTGCAAGTTTATCACACTCAAACATACATACATACATACATACAAATACAAATCACATACAACGCCAAGCATTCGTTGGTTAATTAATCACCACTACGTTATTATAAACAATTTACAAATCACAGCAATGCGACAATTTTGTAATCACTCTATTTTTATGTAGTCAGTTTTGTGCACTTTTGGGAGAAACGGATCACAGAAGCTTTCTTAAGTCTCCCCAAAGCTCACTCGCTGATTGGTCGATGCCAACCAATCAGAGCGTCTACACGTAAAAAATAATTCTTCCTGTGCAGCGATCTGGAGCCTGCAGTCACTTATTTAAGCAAGAATTTTTCTAATCTAATTAGTGAGAATTCAGCTGCCAAACGAATCCAAAACATTTGAAACCATGCGCCAACCTTCTCACTCACACACACCACTCACATGCTGAACATACCTTGTATATACTCACATAATCTTTTCTAACACGGCAAATCTTTTAAGAACAGTCATTATAAGAGACTCTTATGAACATTCTTCCAGTGAACTTGAAACACTAAAATAACAGATAAAGAGAGACAACTCTTGTCTTATTCAACCTTTTCTTACTTAAATGCATTCTTTCTTTCACATCATTGTTTGATATTGTACATCTTGTTTATTACATATTTTATGTGTAACAATGTCTTTTGCTTATCCTTTTCTGCGTCAGCCCTGTTTCCTAATGTAAAGTTAAATCAATGTGGTGAAGTCCGCCACAAGCACTTATTTGTTGTCTATACCTTTTAGGCACTGCTGTTTTCAGTCTTCCTTTTACATTTCTATCAGTATGTGTGTGTGTGTATGTGTGTGTGTATGTGTGTGTGTGTGTGTGTGCTTGTGCTTGTGCTTAAAATAAGATATAAAATCCTGACAAAGTTTTTAAGAAATTTGACAAATGGAAAATGTTTCATTGAAACCTAATTTCATTACTCATTACACCTTTTAAGGCTTCATCAGAAACAAAAAAAATAAATGTGTGTAGGTTTATCTGTGTGTATGCTTAACCCTAGAACACTAACCATCAATTAAAGTTACACCACTACTAATCATGGGTATATCATACCCGATTTTGAAAATATCAAAAAAAATATTAAATATAAATCTTTATTTGAAATATTTTACATGCAGGCACTTCAAACTTTGTACTTTGAGTTAACATTAATCGGAACTGAAAAACATATTATTTAGGTAAGAAAATCAGGTACTGAAAAGTATAATTAAAAATAGGAAAATTTGTGCTGGTACTATATACCCATGGTTATTGTTCTAGGGTTAAATAGTGAATCATAGTACTTTCTCCCTAAGCTGGCGTGTCTTGTGATTAAAGAAAGAAAATGAGTAACTTTTAAAAAGCCATTAATATTCATTCTGTATCTTTTCTTTATAATTCTTAGTTCATTCTGAAAGGTGTTTTTGAGTTTTTTGTATCGAATTAAAGGTAAATCCTCATCTCATTTTCAGAAATTCATTGAACCTTTTCAAAAATGAATCCAAGGCAAATCCTCATGCAATCCCTCAGAATATATAATATATATATGAAAAGTATGCTATTCCTATATATATATATATATATATATAAGTATAGCATACCTTTCAAGAAGTAAAAAGAAAGAGAAGAATGAGAAGAAAGAAGTAAAAGAGAAAAAGAAAAAACAAGGAAGCAAAAACAAAGAAAAAAAGGAAAATTTTCTTATTTACTCACAAGATCTGAAGCATGTTGCAAAATTGTTGCATTAGCATATAAATAAGGCAATTAATTGTTCAAACAATATTTGGAATGTTAATCACACTTCTCAAAGTTATAGATAATAAAATACAATGTAAAAACAAAAAACTACCTAAATACAGACAAAGCCATTTTCTCATGTTCATGGATAATGTTATAAATTACTTATCAAAATTCTGTTGTTCCCAAATATTTAGCTTTTAAAAAAATTGAAAAGTAAAAATGAAAAAAAAGAAGAAAAAAAGAAAAAAAAAGGAGGAATGAAAAAAGAAGAAAAAGAATGAAAAGAAAAAAGAAAAAGAAAGAAAATAAGGTTTTCCTTTTTACTCTCAGAAAATACACCTCACAAGGGCTGAAAAATCAATTGGTTTGAAACACTTTATTTAAACGGAACTAAAAATGAAATTTAAAATGTTATAATTTCAAATCAAGAAATTTTAAATTATTATTAATATAACAGCCTTAAATTTTATTTATTGATTTGCAAATTGTCACAAATTTTATATGCTATGCATAAAGTTATCAGCTGAGTTCTTGTTATCTAAAAGGCCATGACCCAAAATGATCATAATAAATGACTTTCATCTTTGCAGCAGTAACTCAATGTTGTCTGCTCCACTGAATTATTTGATGTTTGAGGTCAGGTTTTGCTGGTGTTTATTCATTTACTGTGACATTTACCAATATAAATTAGAGCAGAACGAAAACAAAATATTACAAGAACGTTTTTTTATTAAGCAAAATATAACAAGAACGTTTTTTTCATTAAATTATCCCAAGATTTTTTAAGTTTTACTTACATTTTTGTTCGGAAAAATTATTTCAAAGATTAAATTAAATCAGCAATACTGATGAAAATTTCATGGGTTTCCTATATTTCCAATTTTTTTAGGAGTCGTAATTCTTAATTTGATGATTGAATAAGCTCCTTGCTAATTCCATGACTATAAAATGCCCACAGAAATCCCCCTAAATATTTGAGCTTAACAACTTTAACAAAATATTACAATAATGATTACAAGTATATTATTTAAAGACAAAGGTACGAATGAAAAACCCCTTCAAATCAAGGATGAATCGTTATCAGTTCTATCATAACCTTAGAATCATAACTTCTCACAACCTTCTATTGCGTTCATATTATAAACTTCATTCATGATTAGTATTTCAACTGTAATTTTGTAACTTGAGTGGGTCATGAGCTTTGTATTGGGGGAAAATTAATGAAGAGAAACCAACTGGCAAAATGCATGATACTTTCAGTTTTTCACTTTCTTCCATTTTCACATGATCACAGCAGATATTTGGTTGTTTTTTGCTGAAGACTGAGTGACAAGAAGTTTCTTATAATCTCCAGCACCTTCCACAGTATCCTTTATCATAATTATATTTCATCTTTTTACCTGTTCACACCAACTGTCTGGTTGTCTTTGCTGAATACTGAGTGACAACAAGTCTTTTAAAATCTCCAGCACTTTCTACAGAATCTTTTATCATAATTATATTTAATTTATTTGCATGTTCACATCAGATATCATGTGGACATTGATGGTGACTGAGTAACAACAAGTCTCCACAAATGACCAGCACCTTCCACAGTATCTTTTATCATAATTATATTTAATTTATTTGCATGTTCACATCAGATATCATGTGGACATTGATGGTGACTGAGTAACAACAAGTCTCCACAAATGACCAGCACCTTCCACAGTATCTTTTATTATAATTATATTTCATTTATTTGCATGTTCACATCAGATATCTGGTTTTCTGTACTGGAGACTGAGTGACAATAAGTCTTCTCATATCTTCAGCACCTTCCCCAGTATCATTTGGAAGTTCATACATGATATCTAGTGGTTATCACTAGAGATTGAATGACAGCCTGTATCTTCTGTTTTTCATTCTGCTTTATTGTCTATAACACTGGAAAAAGTCATTAACATTTCAAATTTTGTTTCGATAATTTGAACAATTTTGTCAAATTGTTAATTTTTACAACCCGTAGCATGCAAAAGGGGAAGCAAAGTGTGCAATGGACCTGAGCATCCTTATCAGGAGGGCATCCAATCAAAGAGGGAATAAAAATTTAGGTTATATTTAATTTGAATAAAGTGTTTATTTCATGTTTCATCTGTTTTTACATATTTAAAATGTCTTATTTTCTCACATTTCTCAGTACTAGTCCTTATAGGCCACCCCCACCTACTTGAGCTTTAGGAGCATACGATCAAAGAGTTGGCCCCCGAGCATCACCAAACATCACCAAACCTCTGCATGTCCCTGGTTGCACCAATATTTTGGCTGATTCATTTTTCAGCCATTCTGAAGCTTATTTTCTTTGGACAAAAGGAAAAGCTTTTTTTTGTCATTGAATCTGAAATAAACAGATTGCAATTTCTCCAACACATAATGAGGAAATTGTGCTTGGAGAATCTAACACTTACAGGACCTTATATTTTAATAGGTCCATTCTCCATCATCTGAGTAAAAAGAAGAGCTCTTTTTTCTTTGCTCATTCAGAAGGAGACATGTTGAACTTTCTACAACACAAAGGAAGAAGGCCTAGAGAATGTAAAACTCACAGGGCATAATATTTTGGCTGGTCTTTTCTTCATCCTTCACAAAGTTATATTTTCTTTGAGTAAAAAGAAAAGCTCTTCTTTTTTGTTGAATCAAAAATAAGATGAAATTTCTACAATACATATTAGAGAAAGGGCTTGGAGAATCTAACACTCATAGGGAAATTATATTTTGGTGTGTTCATTCTTTTGCTTTTGTAAAGTTTATTTTCAGTGAGTAAAAAGGAAATGTCTTTTTTTTATTCAATCAGAGACAAATGTTGAAATTTCTATAACACATAATGAGGAAAGAGAGCCTGGAGAATTTAACACTCACAGGACATAATATTTTAGCTTCAGCCTTTTTTAAGTTTATTTTCAGCCTTTTTTAAGTTTATTTTCTCTGAGTAAAAAGAAAAGCTCTTTTTTGTTCAATCAGAGAGTGACAGGTTGAAGAAAATGAATAAAAGTTGTGGAGAGACATGATCGCTCACATCCTGAATGGACAAGGTCCATAACAGAAGATACTATACTTATATACCCAAGTACCCCATATTTCTTAAAAAAAAAATTATAAGAAAAATAAAAGAAAGAAAAAATGTATCCTTTATCATCATAATATTTCATACATTTTCCCGTGTTGGCATCAGATACCTGGTTTAGTTTGATTTGGTTTGTTTTATGGCATATCAACCACAATGAGTTATTTAATGCCAACAAAATTTTTATTGCTGATAATATTTTTTTTTCAAGAATGTATCGTTGGTAATATTTTTTTCAAAAATGTATAGCTGATAATATTTGAATATTTTGATAATATATAATTTTTTTTTTTCAAAAATGTATTGCTGGAAATAATGTATCACTGGTATTAATTTTTTTACATAAGTATTTATGATATTAAAACCTATTTTACACTTTCATAGTGTTTTGACCCCAGTTTGGGGTTTGCCAATAGCTGAAACCCTAACATGTGCTACCACCCCGGGTCAGGGTGAACCTGGGAACACCAGTAATTCAGAGGTGGTTCCACGCTCCTCAAAACCTCCTTACCCAGGACATGGATGTAGTTTATTGTCATACCCAGGACGGTCAGATATCTTGTTGTCATCATTGGAGATTGAATGACAGTATATCTCTCCTCATATCTCCAGTATCTTTGGGCACCTCGTGGTGGTGTAATGGTTAACAAGCTTGTCTCGCTACAACAATTATGAATGAGTAGTGTGTTCGATCCTCACTGGGTGCCCCTTACTTTCGGCCTTGTGCCACATCCAAGCTATGCTTGGAAAATCACTATCTCCAGTATCTTCCTAAATCCCCAGCATCATCGTAGTTTGAAAAGGGTCTGTTCTTCCTTAAATTTCTAATTCATTTAACCTTTTTCCTACTGTCTTGATGCACAGTTCAAAATGTGTAACTAACTTGTAACTATGTGCCCCACTCGAACCTTTATACTACAAATTTCCAGGTGAAGTCCTTTATATATATATATATATATATATATATATATATATATATTTGTTATTATCTAATCTTTTATAATTTACAACAACAATATAACAACATGAACAATCTCATATTTCAAAAATAAGTTCTATTTTTTTTTCCTCATTGCGGGCACTTTAACAGTATTTGTTTAGAAACCATAGCAACAATGTTCCCATTTATTAAGATCCCTCTGTGTGTGTGTGTGTGTTGTGCGTGTCACACCGACCGGGGGATTAACCTTTCTTTTCTCACTACATGTCTCACACAATTCTGATTATCCAAAATTATGTAAAACTGAATTTATACAACAGACAGTTATTTCCCTTAGTACATGTGTTTCTTATAGCAGAAGAGGGTAGAGGAAGGAATCATTGTTTTGTTTTGTTTTTTTGTTTTTTAAAATTCGTCTGTTAAAAAAAAGAAAGAAAGAAAAAGACCCTTTTCCTAGTGGATGATTACCCCAAGAGAGAGGACCAAGAAATTGGTATACACGTTTAAGAAAATATATTACTCATTGAGGTAACAAAACCCTCTATTCGTGACGTCATAGCATGTATGGTCACGTGACTGCGTTCAGTCAGTAGGCAGGTTGTGGCTCAACCAAAGAGACACACGCCACAACACTCAACGCGCACCCATGTGTACACGGAAGGCTTATTGTTATCATTTCGAACACTAGCCTTTGACAAAGGGAGTTTAAAAAAAATATATCAAGCTTTGGTAGTAAGGCAGACAGAGACAGCAGTCGCTACGTAACGGATCGCAAGAGAGAGAGAAAAAAAATACACGCACGCACTAGTTTATTCATTCAAAAAGAAAAGATTGAAGAAGAATGATAAACACCCGTAAACATTATGTGTAAATTTAAAAAAAAAAAAGATATGATAGATTAAAATTGTAATAATGCGATCCGACTCCTCGGGTGGATAAAGAACTGGAAATTTGAGGGTTTATATATATTATAAATATATTTTCTTTTGAAATCTGTCAGTGTCCGTCCTTCTGTCTGACCCCGCATAGAATTAATTATTGTGGCTATTACCATATTTAAAGAGAAAAAAAATAAATATTGATAATAACAACAAAACTGGCTTCGTAATCCCTCCAATGGCATCTGGGCGGCACTGTGTCCTTATTGAAGGTGTGTTTACTCTGTACCCGCGCAAGAAACACTACCTTGTCGCCCTCAAACGATCTTCATTAACTTACAGTCCCCTGGGGAATGAATGGGGTGAAATTAACAATGGATCGTATCTCCAGACTGCATCATCAAATGGCAGCTGGGAGCAGTCTGTAATCAACAATAGCGCTGGTCTGGACAATGATGTCGCAACCTCACCTTTAGCAAACAGCGAAGATCCTGCATCAGCCAGGGTCACCTCTGCTCAACAAACATCTAATGTAGGCACTAACAACCAAACCCCGGCTTGCCATACCACCATCAACAACCAAAGGAACACCTTTAATGACAATTACAACGATAATAATAACCAGGGTAATGAAAACAAGCGCCCCGTGGGTGATTTTATTCATTTAGCCGATGTTGTGGGTTGCCACTGTTTTAAAGGGAAAACCCCGGATGATTCCCGGGCCTATTTTACTGTTTATGCTTATCCTTTCAAGAAAAAAATTCTTAGTGGACGTAAAATAAGGCACAGGATTTCGGTAACCTTTGGTGTATTCCAGTTTGAATCATTTGACAGTAACTTGCGGATTGCCGAAAAATGGAAAAATTTAATTGTTCATTTGGCACGTGGAAAACGTATGCTAAATTTGGAAGGTAAGTAAAAGTTGAACAATAAGAAACTGTTCTATATAATTTTTGCGGTTTTTTTTTTTTTTTGTTTAATTGTTTTTCATTTAAAGTTTATCGGATTTTTTTAATCAAAAAAAAAAAAACAGATTGTGAATATCAAAAATTATCTTATCTGTTAAAAAAAAAAAAGAAAGTCAGGCTTCTTCTTGTTTCAATTAAATTTTTAAAGTAAACATCTAAAAAACTGCTAAAAAAAATATAATTTTATTTTTCCAGGCATAAAATAAATAAAACTAAAAAAACGAGTGAAAAAAAATAATAAATTATTTTTTTTGTATTGTATTTCTGATGTGTTTTTTTAAAATCAGTTTCACTAAACAATTGAATAAGTTATTATTAAAAAAATAAGACATTTAAATTAATTTATTTAAAAAAATAAATCAATTTACTTTCACTTTTTTATTTTTTAAGAAAAAAAATGACTTTTTAACAAAATACCTTTCGAGCTCTTTTTTTTTTTTTTAATATAAATTTCTTTGTTCTTGTTTATGTGATGACTAAAAATGCCTTTTTTTTTAAAAGTAAATTAAAAAACATTTCCTTGTTTGTAAAAGTAAAAAGTACTACGACTTAAATTCAGAAGCTAAAAAATAAACAAAGCACAATTAACATTTTTTAGGATTTTTAAAAAAACTATTTTCCGTTCAAATTTTACTGGATTTAATTTTCTCTTTTAATTTTCCCCTTCTTAAGTAAATGTTTCTGTCTTTGTTTATTCTAACAAAACAAAAAAAATTATCACAATTATAATGAACTTTGTTAATCACCCACAAAAACTTTTTTTAGTCGCACCAATTGAATTAAAAATGCATATATTTTAAATTTTTTTCAATTACATTTTGATGCAATCGAAGAAATTACCTTAAAAAAAAGTCCTTCAACATTGTCGACAAAACTTTACAGACTAAAAAAATCCAGTCATTTAACAAAAAAACAAAGACAATTGCTAATGTTGTAACAACTTAGTCACTTTTTTTCACAAAAAACAAAACAATCAAAACATTAAAAAACCGTCGAGTTCAAATTATAATTCAATTAATGGACAAACAATGAAGAAACGTCAAGTTTGTCCTTGGAAAAATATTAAAAAAAAATGTTTATTGGTTTTATATTCAAACAAAAGTAAAATTGCTAAACAAGATCGATGGCCTGAATTTTCTATTTTTTTTTTGCTAGACAGATTTGTTCTGCTTCTAAAAAAAAAAAGTAATTTAAGTTGAAGCATTTTTAGACAAAAACAAAAAAAAACTTGTTTTAAATGATTAATTAACAGAAAATAACATTAATTTCTGAAATTAAATAAAATATAAAAACAGCTGTTTATTTTTATTTAATTTTTTATAATTTAATTTTTATTTAATTTTTATATTTAATTTATTATCTATTTATTTAATTTTAATCTTTTTTTTCTTTTCATTGCCTTCTTTTTCTTTCCTTTTTTCTTTTTTACACACAAACAAATGGTGCTTTTTAATCATTGGACTTTGGCTAAAAACAAAACAAAACAATTTTGGTCCCTAAAACTAAGTCATTTTCTTT
This sequence comes from Acanthosepion esculentum, assembly GCA_964036315.1. Taxonomy (NCBI): domain Eukaryota; kingdom Metazoa; phylum Mollusca; class Cephalopoda; order Sepiida; family Sepiidae; genus Acanthosepion; species Acanthosepion esculentum. The sequence goes on from OZ038501.1 coordinate 86,740,117, forward strand.
TTATTTTACTTTTTTTTAATAATTTTTCCTCATAATGGATAAAGACATTTTTTTCTACAAATAAAACAAAAAAAAAGGGTTGATTTTTTTTTTGATTTTTTTTTTAAATTTATTTTTTGTATTTATGGGTTCAAAGTGAAAAGTATGTTTTTTGTTTAACTGTTTTTTTTTATCTTGTTGTTTTTTTCACATAACTCTTAAAATGTAAGAAAGCAAAAGAAAAATGTTCGTCTGTCCAATTCATTGTTGTTCTTTGTTTCAAAATGAAATAAATTTTAGTTTTTGAAACAAAAGAAAAAAAAACAGATTTCGCCCTGAAAAAAAAAATTAGAAAATTCGTACAAATCACTGAACTTGTTTTTATTAATTTGGATTTGGATTTAATTATGCAAGTCTTAAGTTTTTGTTTTATTGAATCAGGAAAATTGATATATTACTACTGAATTGATTGATTCATTTTTAAATCGTTTGTAAAAAGGCTTGTTTTTTTTTTAGCATTTCTTTCTCTGTTTATTTTTTTAAAATGGAAAATAATTTAATTAAAACATGGAAAAAAATGAAATAACAAAAAGTAAAAAGAAAAAAAAAAAGATTCACAAAATGACAAAAAAACATCCAAATCCAAATTTCTTGGCTGAGTAATGAAAATTGGTTTGATTTGAAATTAAAAACATTATTTCTCTCTTCTCAAAAGTCTTCTATTTCCTATAAATTTATCTTGTTTATTTAACAAAAATATTATTTCAGTTAAAAATCCAATCTACATATTTTTTTCTTTGTTTTGTTTACTTTCTTTTTTTTTAAACTTAAATTTCTTAATTTTTTTTTCTTTTTAGTGTTTTTGGGATACATTTATTTTGTTTTAAATAAATTTTCATTTTAATACATGATTTATTTAGCAACCATTTATTTATTTTCTCTTACTATTAAAAAAAAAAAAAACTCACTGTAATGATAAAAATTTTAAAAAAAAGCCAACGTCTCTCTGTTGCTTGTCAAATAACCAAATGTTTGTTTTAAAATTTAAAACCAAACATTTTAGCAGCAATAAACTTATTTTATTTTTAGTCTAGGAAGGATTTGTAAAAAAAAAAATGAGCTAAAAGAGTAACAGTCTTTTTTTTGTTAGAAAGGAAAAAGTATTTTACATATTGGTGGTTTTTTTTTTTTTTCCTCTTTTTTTTTTCCTCTTTTTTTATTTATTATCAGAAGTGTTTTTGCGGTCGGAGTTCTTAAAGAAGGGCGAATTTGATGATGTAATTTCCTCGGGGAAAGCATGTGATTTTAAATTCACATACATTTTTTTTTTTAACTGTTTTTGTCCCGATTATTACAAGAGAATTTCGTTAACTAAAAACAAAAAGATTAGCAAGCAGATGACCCGGAGTGTTTTGTTTTTAATTTATTTTATTTTATTTACCCAGATAAAATTTCTCTTTATTTTGCGTTTTCACTTTCAGACTGATCATTTTTTTTTTCCTTAGCTGATGATTACAACTGGACTCTTTTGACTTCTGTCGCTCCTTTAAAAAAAGAAGAAAAAACACAAACAAACCCAATCATTTTGTTTGGAAAACCATGCCACATGGTCCGACAAAAAAACATGAGCCACTTTACTTTGGGAATTGTAGGAAAATAAAAGCTCTCGCCTCAGAAACCGACTTTTTCTGTCAGATTGAATGTAAAAAAAAATGTTTGACTAAAAAAAATAATTTCTGAGAGTCTGACTCTAAGGAAAGAAAGTCTTTTATTTACCATTTACGATGTTACATACAATGACCTTCGTTTATCAGATGTTGTTTTGTTTTTTTTTAAATAATTTTAAATTACCTTATCTATTTTTCATGATTTTGGTTTGCGAAATTAACCTGCTACCATTCTAAAAGAACTCGAATATCCCCGCCCAAGCAAGTTTATAAAACACCAAAATTATGATCACATCTACCTAGTGAGGTTAAAATTCACTAGGTGATTACATCAGTCACGTTTTTGGTTAATACCGTAATTGTTTTAAGGTTTAAAACTGCCATGTCTTTTAAAGAGTTAATATTCCCTATTCCCGTTGTCTGAATCAGTTGATTGATTTTCGTGTGTGTGTTCCTCCCACCTGAATTATGGCTTTCTTTTTTTTTTTTTTAGTTTGTGTCGGAAACATGTGATGGCCTTGGTGGGGAAATCTATTTCACAATGTGTGGTTACAATTTCAAATCAGACAATTCACTAGTAGTCAAAGAGTTAATACTCTTGGGAAAGTCATAAAACACGTTTCGGTTTAACACTTTTTTTAGTTTTAGTTTTTTTTTAAATCCATTTTGATGGGGGGGGGGGCATATAAGAAGGCCTTGTGCCACATACTGTCTTCTTGACTAATAGGGAGTTCAGGTAAAAATAACTTTATGGAGGTCAATTTTGGTGCAATGGTTAGCGAGTTCGTTTCTCTAGTCTAGTGTGTTCAATTTTCAGTAGGAGCCTTATGCCATACTAATTTGAAATAAATGGTGTATACAGACACTGTCTGTACTGTACTGTACCATCTTCTTATGAGAGAAAACTCGCTTTTATTTTTTTAACTGAAGGTAGTTTGTTCACAAAGAATTACAAAAAACACGTCTTTTATTTCTTTGGACCTAGTGTCCCCAAAAAAGACAATGAAAGATCAAGAATTACAATAAAAATATTAAGAATTCTGTAAGAGATGGAAATTAATTGGATCCGTAGAAGAAATTCTTTTCTCTTTGATTTAAAATTGATAGGTTTTTATTTTTACGCAATTTTTTTTATTTAATAATTTAAAATTAAATGATAAACAGTGTCAAAATAAAATAAAATAAAAATTTTGATGTACTAAATCTTTTTGTTTATTTATTTATTTTGCGGTAGTAAAAAAATTAAGTTTTGGTTTTGTCATTTAAAAAAAGTCTAAAAAATAAAAAAAAACGGAAACCCAATCAAGTCTCATCATTATATGGCGTGTTAAATTAAAATATTTTAAAAGGTAACTAACACTAACTTTTCATGTAATTTTTTTTTTCATTTTGGAAGATTCCGCTTGAGTTGAAAGAGCAAATTTTTATTCATTTTTTTTCATGAATTTTTTAATTTTTTATATATATTTTTTTTTAATATCAAATTTTAATAATTTTGTTTGCGATAATGAAGTGATCTCTACTTCCTGTTAAAACGCTTTCTTAGCCGTTTGCCTTGTTTTAAAAAATGAATCCACACCTTCCCCATAGCTAACCAACATCTTCTTAACTAGTTTTCTTAAGTTTGTTTTTTGTTTATATTTCACTTATTTTTTTAATCCTTTATTAATTGTCCTTTTGTCTTGATTTTCTGTGCCTGAAAACTATAAATTAACTAATTGGTTATTCTTTTTAATTTATCTAGACACAACCACTGACTTTACCCCCCACCCCACACCAAAAGAAACCATTTTAAAATAAATCAAATGAAATGTCTACTTTGACTTAAAACTTTGGCTTTATTTGAAAGATAAAATAATCCGTAAAAAAGAAAAATTTAATATACATACAGCAACCACTCTAAGTAGGTTTTAGTTTTTTATTTATTTAACTAATTCAGCCTTTTAGTGCTTAAAACGTTGATTTTTTTTTTATTATAGTGGATGGTTACAAACGAGAGGGGAGATGGGAGGTGCTTATTCTATTACCACAGTAAAGTTTTTAGACACGTCTAAAACATTGGCATAGTCATTCATCAACTCATCGAACCTCCATTATAGACGGAAAATGAAAACCTTTAAAAATCTCTTTAAAATCCAATATATGTTCTAGAGATTTGTTTCAAAATAAATTAAGTTAATTTAAATATAATTACTGTATCTTGTAAAAGTAATGCTTACTACTTGTTTAGAACATAGCGAAAATAACATTTTTATGCATGATTACCCATGAGTGGTTATCAAGGTCATGTCAACAACAGTTATCTTTTACTCTCTACTGTCACCCTCAAACGTAAAATTTAAGAAAGTAAAGTATCGAAAGTTTAACTATCTAGAAATTGATATTTTTATACTTAAAAATGAATCATACCTTATATATCCACTAGTTTAATATAATTTATTCTATACACTTTTATGAAATTTAGAACAAATTTTATTTTTTATACTTAAGTATAAAAATGAAATTAATTTAAAAACTAGTTACTTTTGAGTTTAATTTTTGCTTTTTTATGTTTTGTTATTATTTTTATGTTTGATATCATAAAATACTTAACTGTACCCAGTGAGGGTGTTATTTATTTAGAAAATTCTACAAAAGTGGGAGGGGATTGATTGCAGTCACATAATTATTTGCTTTCTGAACTTCTGTACAAAAAATAATCGGACAGTTGTAAAGATGAAAATTATTTTTAAAAAAATGTTCACACTCGAAAATGACATTGAATATTACATTTTTCATTCCTTCAAATATGTCATTATTTAATTAAAAAAAAAAATTGTTACAAACAGAAACAGGATGTATTTCAAAATTACACTAAAAAATTACAAGTAAATTTTGTAAAAATAAATATTCAATGTAGATTGTTTTCTTGTCAAATCTGAAAGAAATTGATGATAATGTTATATAAGTACCAACTCTCAAAATTATTTTTTGAGATTTAATTAATTATTTTTATTAAGGTCAAAAATTGAATTTTCAGTATGTTCACACTTGATATTGCATAATGTTTTTACTGAAATAACATTTTCAGGGATTTTTTCTTTGTGCAACTATAAAAAAGAAAAATTGCCCCCAAATTAAAAAGTACACAAGATATCCGTGTGACAGAAGTGAAACTGACCTCCCTCAATATATCTGCAGAGGTTTAAAATAAAATAATGTATTTATACAATTAATATATAGTGAAAATTTTGTTTAATTTGGATAATTTTTGGTAAATTTTTAAAAACAGGGTGTAGTGTTTTTTTTTTTGTTTGTTTTGATTTCAGAAAAAACACTTCTATTTTAGTGGTACCTAACATATGTATATCTTTTTTAGATCTATACAATGTCAAACATTTTTGCAAACTAGTGTTTTCACAATAAAGTTGGTATTAACCATCCAATGTTGGTAAGATGTTCAGGATATCTTTTTATAAGCAATATATCCTACAAGTTTGACTCTATCCTTATTAAAAATAAATTTTAATAATGACTTGGGGATGGCCAGGTTTTATTATGCAAATTAACAGTATAATAAATATTTATTTTTAAATAAATCCAAAAGGTATAAGTCATAAAAAAACATTTGATTAACATATTCTCACATATGTGAATAAACTATTTTATTTTAAATTTGAATATGGGCTTTTTGACGTTCTATAACCTTCATCAGCCTTTCAACAATTGATTTTTAGCGTTTCAATATTGCAGCAGTTTTTTTTTTGTTTTTTTTTTGTTGTTTTTTGCTTGAATAATATCTGGTGATGCTGGAGGTGATTTCATAATGTCTTTGAAACCATATTTTGCTGAATATACTCATTGAGTATATTCAGCAAAATTAAAGTTTCTTAGTTGTATCCTGTATTGCCCAAAACCATCTTATAAATGTCACCACAGTGTATGGGTGCAACTTCAAATATCTGGATGACCAGTGCCTGGCAGCTGACCTAACTCCCAGAGCACAATAGGAGAAAAACTGGCTGGTATCATTCAATACTTCTGTTATATTAGGCATTTGGTAGCGAGAGGAAGGAATAATGTGGAATAGATTTTTTTAAGCGTTTCACCCCAAGCAAGGCAGGAAGCCACTAGCACGCAAGGGGTTACAGAGAATTGGAGCTAGAGCAAATAGGAGAGATAGCGGGAAGGATGAAGAGAAGGATAGGGGATAGATCGGGGCATCTGGAGACATTGATTAACATTACATTTGAATAGTTGGAGATTATAGCTATCAGGAATACAGGAAGAGAGGAGGGAATTCCACAGGCGAAAGATGCGAGACATGAAGCTATTGGAGTAGAAGAGACGGCTACATTTAACAGTTTCGACAGTGAAAGGGCGTGAGCGAGATGCCAGCCTAGTAGAACGCTTAAATTCATGAAGTTTGGGAACCAGTGAAAGCAGCTCCTTGGAGCAGTTACCATGAAAGTATTTGTTTATTGTTGGCATATTGTACAGAGATGTTGAAGGATGAGTGGAATATCCATTTCAGTGGCCAGTTGGGTGTAAGGATACCGCTGGGTGTTGACCTAGTTCTTTTCTTATTGAAAATTCCATGGATAGGGCAAGTAAGGAACAAGGAAGTCTTAAAAGAAAATGACAATACAAAGAACACATATTCAGAATCAGAAAGAGAATGCTGAAATCCCTTGAACACATAATGAGAAAAGAGGACTTTGGAAGCTTAATCCTCACGGGGGGTATTGAGGGCAAGAGAGATAAGGGAAGGCAGTGAGCAACATGTGGTGAGCTTGTGTGAATGGATGGCAGACTGTTTAGTGTGAGCTTTAGCAAAGAGAGAAAAACTTCTAAGAGCCACAAGCGTTAGGAGGTAGTGGAGAGTCATGATCACCTACATGATAAAGGGATATGGCACCTAGAAGAAGATTGATGTTTAGTCCCATTTATGGCTCCAATGTTTCTCGTAGTGTGAAGTGCAAACATTGTAACAGATATAGTTGAACTTCTTGAACTGTAAGTCAGAATTACTTACAACCTTTATTTTACCTGTTTGATTAAAATTTCACTTGATTTTTAAAAAACTTTTCCTTTTTTCCAACAGGTACTGATTTACCAGGTATTTTAAAAATAGGATTATGTTGTTAGTGGTTGGGTTAAGTGTATTGTAATGTACCCAACAGTAAGCCGGCAAAACCGCTTATGTACCCCACAGGTCCTGATGATGCTTTATTAGTCATGACCAACTTGTATGAGCTGAAATTTATTGGTTGATTTTGTTTAGCAACATCTATGGGTTATTTAATGCTGAAATCTAATTATTTTGTACATAATTTTATGCTTTTTAGGTATAATTTTATACGTTTTTAGATATCTAGTCCGTAGATCATAAAATGTATTGTTGGTAATTTTACTATAAAAATATATTTTTATTGTGTTTTTAGTGCCGTATGTCATTTTGCTATAAAAATGTATTGTTGGTAATTTTACTATAAAAATATATTTTTATTGTGTTTTTAGTGCTGTATGTCATTTTGCTATAAAAATGTATTGTTGGTCTTTTTACTATAAAAATGTATTGTTGATTTTTATTTGGTAGTTTATTATTTGCTCATGAGCTGAAATTTACATGGTCAGTCATTTTCACACTGCAGTCGTGTAGCTTCCCATTGCCTTTTCTATAAATAATCTCATGTAATTGTTCTGATGATGTTTCCTCTTTGGCACCTTGACTTCACAAATTTAAGTATAGTACTAGATTGGTAGCCAAGTCACATAACTTTACTACTGACTGAAATTGCTAGATTAGCCGTTATTTCTATGCTAATAGTTTCTTCTCCTGCCTTTTTCACTTGTGGAACTCTTTTGGCTTCTTGCTTTCTGTCAATGACAATCTTCAAAAATTTAAATGTGATATCAATCCTTATCTTCTGTCTCCTTCAATCTTGTTCTTTTATTTTCATCTGTTTCCTTCACTCCCTGTAAACCCTTTTGCATCTTAGCGACTTTTATCATATGTGTAAAAATTTTTAGGCATAACTAAAAAGTATTTTGTAAAAGGACAATATGAATAAAGACAAAAGTTACCTCAGCCGATGCTAATCATTCTTCAGTTAATGATTAAGTTCATGTTGAGTTATATGACTATAAAATAACCGTAGAGATTCCCCTATCGCATCATTAAATATTTGAGCTTAACAACTTTAACAAAATATTTCAGTAGCAACCATAAATATGAATTCAGGTCATTATTTAAAGAAGTAAGAGGGTACAAATGAAAAGATTCAAAATTGAAAAGGCTTTCTATTTTCATATGTTAACCCTAGAACACTAACCATCAGTTGAAGTTACACCACTACTAACCATGGGTATATCATACCCAATTTTGAAAATATAAAGAAAATATCAAATATAAATCTTTATTTGAAATATTTTACATGCAGGCACTTCAAACTTTGTACTTTGAGTTAACATTAATAGGAACTGAAAAACATTATTTAGGTAAGAAAATCAGGTACTGAAAATTGTAATTAAAATTAGGAAAATCTGCACTGGGTAAAATATACCCATGGTTAGTGTTCTAGGGTTAAACACATGATGGCATTTCCTCTACTGTTTTTCTCTGAAGGTAAACCTATATGCTATTCAAGTGGTCCGCAAACTCTCTATTATTGCATACAGAAATATTTTTCTTTCTGATACCCTAAGTAGCAGTAGATGACCTTTACTAAATTATAATTCATGCCCAATCAGAAAAAAATTATTAACTCAACATTTATAGTGTTAATCTTTATTGGAAAAACATAATAAACACATTAGAATTCATTGGTTTTAAATTTATATTTATTTTGTAAACAAGCACTTTTTTGCACTTATCACTTGTGGAACTCTCATCCAGCTTCTTGCTTTCCAGTCAATTTTGATCTTCAAAAACTTAAATACGATGTCAATTGTTATCTTTTGTCTTAATTGCTGTTCTTTTATTGTTCTCTCTCCTTACTGTTTTTATTATATTTTTTCATCCACAATAACCCCCTTGTGTCTTAGTGGCTTTATTTCCTTGCTTGGAGTGAAATGATAAAAGAAACAATAGAACATTATAAAAATGGCAATAAGTATCAAACCATCTTTCAAAAAATATTAAAATCATGTTTTGACACTGAGGCTGTGAGGTGGTTAAATGTTAATTCTGAGCAGAAAATGAAATATAAACTGGAAGATAGAGAATGGAAGACATTTTCCTTGGTAATGTGGAAGTGAGAAAAGGGCCATCTGGATTGTCTCCCCCTTATGAATTGGAATGCTACACCAAGAGTTTACTTTTTTTATCTATTGAAAATCTGGCATGCAGGTAAAACAAATTGGGAAATGGCTTTATCACTTTCTTTAGAAATTAGAAAAACACACGTCATTAATAAGAAGAGACAGACAAAATTTATATTTTTGTTGGCGAAAACAAATTGAGAAATGAATACAGGGAATGAACCCACTGTGAGAGTTAGGATCATGAAAATTGATCCTTTCGTGACAGGCAGGTGGTCTAGTTTGTGTTTTCGCCAAGACAGCAATCAGTGCATGGATGGCAAACAGCTTGTCTTTTTGAGAATTTAGGTAAACAAACATTTTTGTTGGCAAAAACAAATTGGAAAATAATTTTATCTCTTGCTCAGAAGGTTAAATGAGAATGCTGGACCGAGTTAATTCTAGGGAAGTGGAAGGGAGTCAGACAATTGAGATTAATGATAAGAATAAGCGATGCCCTTTCACCTATACATTTTAAATATTAGATTTGTCACAAAGGCAGTAAGGTGGTGCAGAAGTGGGCAGAGTTAAGAGGAAGAGACAGTGATAGTGCAAGATGTGAAGTGAAGCTGGTTGGAGTTAGGGGAGGAGTAATCCCTGTGACTACTCCCAACAAGGGTGGATAATTCTCCAAATTTGGAAAATGGATCAAAATAGGGGGGAAAAATCCCTGTGGGATTAATGTGAAAATTGAGGACTCACTGAATCCCCAGAACCTTTTGGTCCCACACCAGTTTTGGGCCGAAGCACATATAAGCAGATGCCTTTGGAAGCTCAAAGACTTCGGCCGAGAACCTGCATCGAGTATCTCTGATAATTTGAAGGATGAGATAGTTCACCAGAATTCTTAAAGTCAGGAACTACAGAATAGTATTTTCAACAAGTTGGAAAGCAAGAAGCAGCAAGGCATTTGTTGTAGAGAGAACCAGAGCTTAGGACAATTGCAGGGATACAGTCAGGTCAGCATTTTGTTGAGAATTTCTTAGTGCAAAAAGGTTCTTTACAGATGTACAAATCTCATTAATAAAGAAATTAAATATGAAACCAATTCCTTATATATTTGTGCTGTCTGTTAACAAAATATCTTTTTTTTTTCTTTTTTTTTTTTAAATTGATTTCACCCCATGCAAGGCAGTAATGTCACTGAGACACAAGGGGTTACTGGATGTGGAAGAAATAGAAACAGAAACATTACTAATTAGCAGGAACAAAAAAGTGTAATCAAGATGACAGCAGTGATTGACATTGCACTTAAATTTTTGAAGATTAATGTGTGGCTGGAAAGTATGGAGCCAGAAGGGAATTCTGCAAGTGAGAATTGCAAGAAAAAAAAATGTTACAATTTATAATTACATCTAGCCAGTTCAACTGTAAATTGATGAGACCTAATCACCAGTCTAGTATGGCATTTAAATAAAGTCAAGGTGCCATAGCAAAGAGCTCATCCGAACAATTACCATGAAAGTTTTTATAGAAAAAACATAGACAACCTTACAGGTGGGAAATTGACTGAAGCCGAGGTACCAGATCAGGAAACAATAACACTAGTGATTCTTCTTTGGATTTTATCAAGGAACTCAAAGTAAATAGTAGGAGCACCAGACCATATGTGGCAGCAATATTCTAAACATGAGCAAATGGTAGACTTATAGACATGTATGATAGATTCTAGAGAGAAAAATTATCTCACACGTCACAGTGAACCAACTTTCTTAGCAGATGAACTAGCAATGGATTCAATATAGTCTTTCCACTTCATAGTCTAATAAACAAACAAATAAATAACATACACATGTATGATTATTTTTTTATTGTTGTGAAACTAAAGTTATTTTAATGAAGTCCTCTTTATACAGGACAGATATATATATATATATATATATATACACACACACAATAAAAAAGTGAACATTGAAGTCAACACTTAGAGGTGACAGGCTGTTTCATGCTAGATGCAATCGTAGCCTGACGATTGCGTCTAACATGAAACAGCCTGTCGCCTCTAAGTGTTGACTTCAATGTTCACTTTTGTATTTACTTACACTCTCTCTGATATCGAGCACTTTATCCCATTAATATAGTGAACCTTAAGAGTATATTTCTTATATATATATATATATATATATATATAATTCTCAAAATGTGTGTGTGATTGGATGTTTATGCGTTTCCACAGTTTTCATCAGATTTTGATGAAATTTTTTTTTGTCTGGTAGAATTACCTACCAAACAAAAAAAAAATTTAGTACCAGTTTTGAGTCTAAATTGTTGGCGACAATGCCTCTCAACTACTTCCTGTCATTATAACTCTCAGCAACGTTTTACTATTTACTATCTGTTTTTGGATATATATCTATATCTATAATTCTCAAAATGTGTGTGTGTGTGTGTGTGTTTATGTATGATCAGATGTTGTTTATGTTTTTACACATTTTTCATCTGATTTTTTTTGTTTGATAGATAATTCTTCAGTGCCAATTTTGAGTCCAAATTGGCTGGAAAAAATTACAACCTTGAAGGTGAAAAATAAAAAAAAACTGATTTTTTTACACTTTATACACAAATCAAAGGCAAAATTTAATATCTGTAAAAAAACAGCATACAATCAATTTTGAGTCAAAATATAATGCAAAAGATACACAGTGAAGATGGTCATGTCACATTTGCAGGGATGTTCAATGCATAGCTGTACGAGGTAACAGCCATGCAAAATAACATTTTTTGGAGATGCCTCAAGCAAGATAACTTTTGTCAGGGACATCCTATTTTCATCATTTTCCCTGTGAAACAACTGCTCGAATGTAGCAAACCTAAAATAAGTTTTACATATGCAAGACATCAGTGATGTACCCCATTACCTCAATGTTTAGGAACCATTCTGCCTGCATACAAGTAAACCCACTCATTCTGAAACTCTGTGTCCATTTACCAAGTTTTGTTCGTTCATGTTCTCTCTGTTTCATTCGCCTCATGCATTTCCTATTCGCCTCATGCATTTCCTAATATTACTTTTTCACACATAACTTTCTAATCCTCACTCCACACATTGCCTATCAGTTGCCACTGATCTTGATAATTAGCATGTGCAGCAATGTATGTATGTGTGGCCCTGCAAAACACACTGTCACATGCTGACACATGCACATACGCATGACCTGCAGAACATGACACCTGTTACCCAATGGCTGCACAAAGCCCATTTACATGTTCAATCAAATGTTGCCGTATCATACTGATTGTCTACGCAGTCCTAAGATCATTGTTACCACTGAATCCCACAATTCCGCTTCTACTTCTGTACATCCAGCCCTGCTTACACATTCCCCTTCTCTTGGCCAAGCTTTCAATCTCTCTAAAGTGATTTTACCTTTTCCGTTGCATAAAGCCTACTACTACTACAGTTTTAAGGCGTTGCTTTCATTGTCGTTTATAGTGAATTTAAATTTTTTATTGTCCTGCCAGTTTTTGCATTGTATTTGCCGTAGTAATAAGTAACCTTGCTTTTTTATTACTCAACATTTATTTTTCCAATATTTCCTAAAGTTATTCCAGCTTAGTGATTCCTATAGCTTTTCAGCGTTACCTTCTGGTATTTGCTTACGCATTCTATTTGACAATTCATACTTGCCTAAGACATGCCACTAAAAAAAGAACTCGCCTAGGTCGCAAAACTGCAGCTGCCAGGTTTGCCATGTGAATAAGGGATAACGAATCATCTTTAGAAAATTCAGTTCACTTGTCTCAAAATGCCTCTCAGAATGCTTCACTCAGACCCACTGAGCCCGAAGATCAACATAGCCATCAGCTTTCCAGAAGAGCATACCTGAACACATCTGCATGCGAGGCTGAAAATGATGATCAAAGGAGTCAATGGCAGAGGAGAATGGCCTCCTCAAATGCTGCTGTGTGTGATGCTGAGAATTCTAATCATAGGATTCAACGGCTGAGGAGAAACCCCTCTTCAACTGCTGTTGCACATGCTACTGAAACCAAGGAGCAGCACAGAAATCGTTTGCAATCGAATGCTGCTTCTACTGCTACCACGGGGTCAGCAGAGTCATCTGCTACCCATCAAAATAGACTGAACGCCAATAGCACACAGAGGGATGCTCAGCATGGCATACCAAGTATCAGCAGTGGTCATCGGTTAAACAAGGCATTCCATTACAACCCTGACAATCTTCTTTAGGCTAATCAATGCCTCTATCTCTCCTCCCACAGGCCACCTTCAATCACATTGCCTCACCTTGAAATAGCATCATTTCCACTATGTTGAATAACAATAGAAAATCCATCTAAATCCTGAAGAAACATTCTCCCCCACCAATTCTCTCCTTCTGCCATAACAGTCCTTGGAAGATTGAGAATGCAAAAACGGCCCTTTTCAGGGTCAACCCCCCAATTCAAATTGTTAACCACCCCATTTGGAGATGTGCCTCAGTTGCACTTAAATGTTGTTACTGATATTGATTTTCAGGTGGGCTGACTTTAAACTTAAACTGCTCCAACTGAATGGCAAAAATTACCAGTAATGAAATACTCTGTTGAAGACGGGTTATACTGTGTGTGTATGTATGTATGTATATATATATATATATATATATATATATATATATATATATATATATATATATATAGCCCTCCGTGAAAAATAGTTTTGCCCACCCTGCTCTATCAGTTCAGCATACAAAGAACATTGTTCCTCTGGTTCTTTAATCTACCCATCCAAATGAAATTCTAGCATTTGATTCATTGAAAGTGATTTGGGGGGAATTAGGTCAACCCACTTTCCTGTGAGCCTTACAATATTTTTTTTTCACTATGCTCCTGTTCACTGAACCAAAAACTTTTTGCTTCTTTTCATCTACCTTTTATTTATTCAGTAACAGCATCACCCATAAATAACTACCCTCCAAAGACTTTTGATAGAAAGCTAATTTTCTCTTCAACCCAATAAGGAATTTTATAAGGAAGTGCTGAAAAGATTTCAGCCTGACCAATACCTCCCAAAAATATTTCAAAGATGATGAAAAATATTCTCTTTCTTTTTTTTAATCCATTCTTGGTCTAACACAAAAAAAAATTTTCAGCACCCCTTGTTTTTCTCCCAGTACAGTACACTACCAAAATTGATATTATTAGGTATTGTTTCTGATTAAACTCTACAGGATTGATACTTTGTTGCCAAAAACATGATTATTGTCATCTTTTAGTGTTTTTTTTTTCTTATATATGCAGTTTTTTTTTTTTTTTTTACTTACAGACAGCAAGAGATGTGGGCAAAACTACCCATTCTCTATATATGTAATTATTGAGGTTGTGTAATGACACCTGATAGAAAGTGAGACACAAATCTGAAGATGAATAGGAATAATGAAAGATGCTTTTCAGAAATTAAGCAAGGTAAAGAGGTAAAAAAAAAAAAAAAACAATCAGAAAGACTCCTTTAATAAAAGAGAGGTAACCAACATTAAACAAGCTAATTTTCTCCATATGGGACTCTATATCTAAGTGTTTGTATTTGTTTGTTTTTTTTTTAAACGTAAAAATTTCAGTTTGACCTTTTATATGACATCACTTTGAGTGACTTGAAAATCGTTCCATCAAATGTGAGAATGCTGAAATTAAGAAACAGTTGTGTAGATACACAGAAAACAATCCTTGAAAACAAATGGCGCAATTTCTTAGCAGCTAACCTAGCAACGGATTCAATATAGTCTTTCCATTTCATAGTGTCCAATAAACAAATAAATGTAGTTATTAAGTTTAAAGTTTATGGTAGATACTGTTAAATGTACAATCCAAGATACAATCTAAAAAATATTTTTACAAAATTTGAGGACAGGTTCCTGATTCTACCAAAAACTTTCTTTAAACTTAATAACTCAAAAATGAAGGATTTGCAGACATATTTATGTCCTTGTTTTTTGGTGTGAGGAAGCTGTCTCCAAAGTTTGTAAAAGTATTTTTGATACACCCTGTATAATATATGTAGGTACGACCAAAAATTCACTTAAAAATTAGTATACATGATTTTTTTTTTTTAAATTATTATTATTAAATTTTATTTTTTAATCTTTTTAAAACCTTCAAAATTTTGGTTAAAAATTTTGTTTTTCTTGTGTCAGCAGGTGACCACAGATTGGTATAGGAAATTTTAGCATTATTTTCCAGTGAAAAATACATTGATTTGGAAATTCTTTCAAAAATCAAATAATTGTCAGATTTTAATGAAACTTTCAGCACCTATTCTCAAATGAATTATTTTTGAAATGTTTCTTTTTTAGAAAGATTTGGTAAAAAAAATTATTTTTGTTCCTGTTACAACCCTCCTCTCTTATGTAATTTTATGAAATTTCGAGAAATTCATTTTTGTAGGGCTTAATGTTTGTTAGTTATAAGCAGAAGTACTTGGAGAATTTAAATCCTCAATTTTGTTTGTAAAATAGTACTCTCACTTACTGAAAAATATGAAAGCTTCTAATTGCTTTTGATTAAGATATATTATGGACACTATTGTCATAAGTACAAATTTTTTTTTTTTTTATAATGAATTTTTGCAAGAATTGTTTTCATTTAAAATTTTAATTAGAATAATTTATAAACTTTTAAATCTTTTAAAATTCTGTTTTAATTTGTACTGGTTCGATAATATTATTACTAAGTAAAAACTATATTTACTAATCATAAATGGAAAAAGCTTATTACAATTCAGCCCCCTGCCCCAGTATTTTAAAAATAATTTTGTGTGCGTGCATAAACGTGCTGATTTTTGTAAATATACACATCCATACACAACATTATCAGAAAATAAGATTGGTAACTATAGTAAATTTAAAGCCAAAGTACCTAAAACTCAAAACATTAGATTACTTAAAATACATGATTAAATTTTTAAGACTAGTTTTAAATTTATATAAAAATAGCATGCAGTATATTTGTCAAATAATTTTTACATATATGTCCCCTGTAGAAAATATTAAATTTTCCAAACCTTAGACTATCAGTAGAGCTGTCAATATCTCGTAAAAATACCCACCTCCATGTTAAAAAATGCTTTTCCGTGATATTCTAAACTAAAGTAATAGTTGTTTCAAATCAGAGCAATTAAACTTTAAATCAGCTAATCTTCCTCAAATAAAGTTTCAGAAAAATATATTTTATTTTTGAAAGATTTTTTAATAAAGAGAATTATATATATGGCAAATATCATACAATTTTTTAAAAATCTCGTTCCAAACAATTTTCTTTAGAAGCGTGTGTGTATATATATATATATATATATATATATATATATATATATATATATATATATATATATATATATAATGACAGAAAGATTTTTTTTTTTTTTTTAAGAACTTTGTTAAATACCTGAAGAAGTGTGTAAAATGAACCAATGGTAACTTCAAGAAATTTAAAAATAAGTTCAAGGGTTTGATCACAAATTTTGAACTCTGTTGAGATGTTACCTATAATCATTAACATTATTGCCAATCTCTCTGTAAAGGAGAAATATGTTTAAGCTATGAAAACTATTTATGATCATATTTATACATACTGCAATAAAAATGCATTGGCCTCATAAAACATTGTCCTTGACTTTTTCTAATCTCAAAGTGATCCTTCTGTGCTTCTTAGCCACAAAACTTTACCATCTCTTCCTGTCCAAGACAATCCTTTCAAATGTCAATAGTAGTATTCATGTGTCCTCTCTGATTTGGTCTTCCCATCTCTCAGGCACTGTTTCCCTCGGGAAGTTGTCTTTGTACAATCTATACACAAAGCTTCATTCTCCTCTTCTGACTACTTGACCAAACCAGTTTAGCCTTCTCCTCTTAAAGTAATTATCATATTTACTCAAGTATACTGCAATTTTTTATGATCAGTTATTTCATGCAAAAACATAGGAAATCACACTATACACAGTTTTTTTGGAAGAGGTTAAAAATCATGCATGACTGGTTGCACTATACGCAGGTGGATTTTTTCTGGAAGGCTATTCATGCAAAAACAATTTGGGTATAACACCATACATGAATTTGGCTTATACACAAGTATATATGGTATGTCAATCTTTGCATTCAAACTTTCCTTTATTGCAGGTATTCTGACTCTATCTCTGATATTTTCCCTAGCCTGAGACAGTTTTCAAAGTATTGTATGTCTCTTTTCTTCAGCTTCCAGGTTTCACAGAAATTGCATTGTAAAGTCTCATCTTTTCTTCCATCAATCTTCCAAAAGCAGTTAAGACAAGTGCTTTATATCATCAGATGTAGCTGGGACAACTGATCCTTGAAAAATTAAAATACACACACACACACACACACACACACGTTTAATTAAAGACAACAGACAAGGTACTGCAATTAACATTTTTTTTAAAAATTTTCTTGTTTGAACAAGTGTTTTCTTTTCTGGACAAAGAGTGTGTTGAAACTGTCCAAATGTTCTATAATTCCGAGCGCTTTTGGCTACACTTTTGGCCATTATCAAGGATGATTTTATTTTTACTTTTTTAATTTGGTGTATGGGTTGTATGTTTCTAGAGTTGTAGGGATGTTTTATTTTCTGAACACAGTCAGCACATTGTGGCCATGTTCGTAGTTAATATTAATGAGTGTTGGCTTTTTTCCTTTTTATTATTAAGGCTACCATTATTGTTAATCTTTTTTTGACATATGGATGAGGTTATTATGCATGTATTTTCTAGTATTATGTTTTGGATAGTCTGATAAGTTTGTAAGTGTGTTTAAATGTGTTCTAATGGAGCTGTGGTCAAATAGGTGTAACATATATCAACAGGATAGGCATGTAGTAGTATGACAGATGTAATTACTGGTTTGGTTTGATCAGGAACACGGTTCCTTCAGGGGCATTTGAACTCATAAATAATATTTATTCTTTGCAGTTTTGATTTTGTAGATGTGTTGTTATTTTTTAGGATGAGGTTAGCTGTTTTAAATTTTTGCAGTAGATAATTAATATAACATTTTTGTTTGTGTCAACTGGGGTAGTGTATTTCTTTCATATTTCTAAGTGAAATTTGGACGTTTTCTACACACTCTGTGTCCAGCAAAGAAAACACTTGCTTGAACACAAGAAAAATTAAAAAGCTTACTGACAGTACCTTGTCTGTCATGTTTAATGAAAAATATATAAATGATGGATTACTGACTAAATACACAATATATATATATATATATATATATATATATATATATAGTGTATTTAGGCAGCAATCCTTCTTTCATGCACATTTCATTAAAAATGACTGACAAGGTGCTTTTATTTAGTTTTTTATATAATTTCTCGTGCGATCTAATAAAGTTTTTCTTTTCAGATGATAAATTATATAAAAACTGTCCGAATATTTCTAATTCTAACAGTTGAAATATAATCTTTGAAAATGGCTAAATGTATAGCCGAAAGCACTTGGATAAAAAGAACATTATAATTATATAAAAAACTAAATTGCCAGTCGTTTTTAATGAAATGTGCATATATATATATATATATATATATATATATATATATATATATATATATATATATATATATATATATTTTATCTTCTGTGTCCCTTCAAGACATGCATGATCATGTTTCTCCACAACCTCCTGTCCCTTGTGGTCCTCAATAATTTCTCTCTTTACCAAAATATGGTATGTAATGTTATTAGTCCTGATCTGACATCTCGGCTTCAATCACTTTCCTATCGCCATAACATAACTATAAATATTTTCATGGTAATTGTTCTAATAGGCTTTATCTTTGGTACCTAGACATTACAAATTTAAGCACAGTACTAGATTGGCAACTAGGTCTCATTTTACATCTGAACTGGCTAGATGTAACCATTATTTCTTTACTGACAGTTTATTCTCTTGCACTTCTCGCTTTTGGGACTCTTTCCTGGTTTCTTGTTTCTCAGTCAACTTTGATCTTCAAAAATTTAAAAGCAATGCCAATTGTTATTTTCTGTCTTAATCTCTCTCTCTCTCTCTCTCTCTCTCTCTCTCTCTCTCTCTCTTATATATGCTTAGTAACCCCTCATTTCTTAGTGGCTTATTGCCTTGCTTGGGGTAAAATATCAATTTTTCATTCCATCAAACTTTGTGGTTTGAGGAAGTTTTAAAGAATGCTAATCTTCAAAAATTATTCCCCCTCGAAAATTTTTACTGTGTGTTTTTTTTTTTTGTTTTTTTTTTTTAACAAGAGGACCAATCTGTTTAAGTAGTTCCTATATGTCACATCTGTTGCTTCATCATTGTGATGCTACTTTTGTTTTTTCAACTGACTGTTTGGCTTATGTTCACATCACATTGAAACATCAGTTCCAGTACAATCACTGAAGTTAAGCAACATCAAGCTAGGTGAGTACCTAGATAGGTGACCATTTGGGAATACCAGGTGCTGTAAGCTTGAATGTGTGAGGGGTGTAATGGATAATGGCTCAGAATTGTTAATTGGAGAGCCAAGTTCCAATTCCCATTGGGTTCATTATATTCACTCATGTGCAAATACCCTTGGGAAAGATATGAATCCATCTCTTCTCCTCCTAATTAGTAAGACTTGTAACACTAAATTATTATCTCCCTCAAAAATTGTTACAATCTAAAAATATTTTCTGGCTTTAAATAACATGCAAAGGCTTGATAAGCCGTAGAAAATGAATGAAACAAAAAGAAACTAAATGCATGAATTTTGCTGCCTGATCCAAGGATTGAACTCCTAGCCATCAGGTACCTACATACATATATCTACCTTGAAAATCAGTGCATCATCATCATAAAACATAATAATAATAATAATAATAATAAAACATAATCATAATAATAATAATAAACATAATAATCATAATAATAATAATAATAAAACATAATAATCATAATAATAATAAAACATAATAATCATAATAATAATAAAATAATCATAATAAAACAATAATCATAATAATAATAAAATAATCATAATAAAACAATAATCATAATAATAATAAAATAATCATAATAAAACAATAATCATCATCATAATAATAATAATAAAAAACATAATAATCATAATAAAACGTAATAATAATAATAATAAAAAACATAATAATCATAATAAAACGTAATAATAATAATAATAATAAAACGTAATAATCATAATAATAATAATGTTTGATTATATTCAAACTCTGTAGTTCCTCAGCTCACAGAGAACTGAATGTTTAGACAACCTGTTTTGTCCTGACAAAATCAGAAGGTTAGAGGCCCTTACTTATATCTGACCTCAATGGATGACATTTTGTGGTTATCCCAGATTAAACTCACATTTATTTAGTAAAATGCCAGAACTTTTCAGCACAAGTAGTCATCCACTTTCACAAAGATCTAAATTATCTGATTAAATTTTTACCCAATGATATTGTTGCTGGAGTTAAGCAACATCAAACTAGATCAGTACCTAGATGGGTGACCGTTTGGGACTACCAGGTGCTGTAAGCTTGAATGTGCAAGTGGTATAATGGATATTGGCTCAGAATTGGAAATCGGGGAGTCCAGTTCCAATTCCTGTTGGGTTTGTTATAATCACTTACATATGAATACCCTTGGGGAATATATAAATCCACTTCTTACCGCACAAGCTATGGGTTAATTAGTAGAACTTGTATCAATAAAATCATTATCTCAAAAAAAATTCTTACAATCTAAAAATATTTTCTGGCTTTAAATAACCTGCAAAAAGTTGATAAGTCATAAAAAAAATAAAAGTAATAAAAAATCTAATCTTTTGTCTTTTTTCTTTTTTTTTTTTTTTCTTTTTTTTTTATAACCAGTAAGGTTACAGAAAATATGACACCAAAATCTGAATGGACATTCAAATAGTAAAACACCTTCCAAAACCTAAGCAAAGTATTAAGACAGAAAAATTTTGATAGAAACAGAAAATATCAGTCCTTCTAAATGGCAGTGAATGAATCCCCTCACAGAAGTAAATTGGAAACAAAAAGATGCTTATATTTAGAATTGGAAAGAAATTTCAAGTGCATATAATGGGGAAAGAGGGCTTGGAAAATTTGACACTCATAGGACATTGAAGTGATTTTCTTACTGGATTGGGTTACAAGTAGAAAAGTGGGTATATTTAAAACTCCAGTGCTCCTAAGTTTTGAATTGACATTCATTTTATTCATTGACCAAGTTATCCCAGATCCCTATTTACATTATTCGGACTATTGTCCTCATCTTTGTCGCCATATTTATTACAACGTATCAGCCGTTGTATGCTCTGGCCTTCTTCAGGTGGTTGGAATGTCGAACTGAACCTTTTATTTTACTCAAGGACACATGGCACAGTGGATAAAGGTGTTAGTTAGATCCAGTGACAGAACCCAAAGAGTGTGAGTTCAATACCCGGTTAAGGCAGTGGAGAACTTGGAGAAGGGAATTAACAGGAGATAACTGATAACTGACATCCATTAAACATGGCACATGGAACTACAACAGTCTACGCCAGTGAGCGAAATAAAGGGTTCAGTTCAACATTCCAACTACCTGAAGAAGGCCGGAGCGTACAACAGCCAATACGTTGTAATAAATGTGGCAACAAAGATGAGTACAATAGTCCGAATAATGTAAATGGAGTACATAATGCCTCATCTCAGAAATATAGACAGATAGCCCAGTTTACTTTCAAAAATTAGCCTCAAAATTTTTTAAGTAGAGGAATTCAAAATTTAGTAGCACCGGACTTTCAAAAGTTGCAAAATTTAGCAACTCCGTATACGGGGTGGGGTAATTGGTAGCTTTACATATGACAAGATTCATTTGTTCTAATTAGCCAATGTTTTAGTAACTCATGTTAGTCCAGCTTATATTATTAGTACCCCTTTACCACCACCAGTATCAAGTTGCAAAATTAAATGCTCTTTCAAAAGTAAGCTAATATGGTAATCCTGCTTTTCATTTTGAACTGAAAGAGAAGATAAACTTTTGCTTCAAGACCCAATCCTCAATATTTATTTATGCTCACAAAAACATACACCGTCTAGCCCCAAAGTATTCATGCCAAATTAGACGACATTTGAAAGCTCAATGCTAGTAAATTTCAAATTGCCTTTCCTCTCAAATTCGTCATGCTTATTTTAAAGGAAGAGGCTATTTTACCGCTCCCGGTAAAATGCAAACATGCTTTTAAGCTTATTTTACTAGTCTTAGTAAAATAGACCCCCAGGTTATTTCGCTGGTAAATACTTTTATTATTATGATGGCAGGTAATATTAAAAATAACACACAGTTTTGACACAGAAGTTTATTTTCACCAAATGTTAAGACAATTTAAAATCTTTCCTACCATCACTTGTTAAAACAAGTTAAAATCATTTATTCATCATGAATTATTAAAAGAAATATAGAAGTCTGTGAATATTTTAAGCACTTCAGGCATAATGGTCTCTGCAAATCCCAAACTTGACCTTGAGTATGGTTCTGTTGCCAATACACTTCAGGTGCAGCCACTGAAGACAACAGTCACAGACCAAAGAATCCATGTTGTTCAAGTCCTGTCTACACAGCGCACACACCCACTACACTGATGATCTCGAATATATTTTTAGTTCTAAAACACTATATTTACTGGCAAAATAGCGTTGGTGTCTCTTTTTCTATGGCCAGCAAAATAGTCTATTTGTATTTTAAAACTAGCTCAAAAAGTTGCAAAATGCAAAATTAAGTAGCTCTAGATTTTCAAAAGCAGACAAATCTTGTCTGATCTCACATTCCTGATAAACACTCCAAGAGAATTCCTGTTAAATAAGACAATTATTTGATTTGGAGGCTGTCTACAAATAACATTAGTCACCATGCTGTTAAAGGAACAATTCATTTATCCGATAAGTAGATCTGACATAGCCTGTGATTTTTTTTTTTCTTTTTCTTTTTTACTATTTGCAAATACATGAGTAACAGTCATTCAATCACTTTTTTTAGTTGCAATTAGCACAAAAAATAAACAAACTTAAAAAATCATTTAAAAAATTTTCTCTCTGAATTTCTTGGATGAGAAGTTATCATTATTTACACTATTTACATGTAGGCTTACGCCATTATCACATTGAAACACTGGTTTCTGTACAATCACTGAAGTTAAGCAACATAGAGATTGGTCAGTATCTAGATGGGCATCAATTTGGAACTGCCATGTGCTGTAAGTTTGGATGTGTGGGTGGTGTAATGGAAAATGGCTTAGAATTACTCATTGGAGAGATGTCCCTTGGTAAAACTTTCTTATAAATGTTCCATCAATTCAACCGTAGTGGATCCTTATTTAGAAAATGTATGTCCCAATGTATTTTTAACTTCACATTTAGGTTCATGCCTTAAATGAAACTTGGTTCTTCCAACAAGACATTTTAATCATTATAAACTTGCAATATTACCCATCAAAAATGACAGGATCATTTGTACATAGATTAGCATCAGAGTTGCCAATTTAGTTCATTTGAAGCTAGATCTCTCTTTCATATTTAGGTAAATCTGGATAAACATACCTGCAACAAGACGTAGTGTCAAAATGACTGTTTTTTCCTTTGACACCGCTTTCTTAACAGCCTTCACTCTTCGGCAATGTTTGTTTTAAAAAGCATATTTCACAGTATTATTTATGTTTGTCTACCAGTCTGAATATTCAAGATCTTATTAAAGAAAAAATATGTGCTCTCCAACGAGATTCAAACCTGCATCCCTGCAGAGGGAATCGTCCATAGATCCGACATACTTTAGACTGGCTCGGCCATGAAGAACTGTTGCGATCAATTAATCAAAGCTACAAAACCCAGTTTACCCTACTATTAATCAATATCTATTGGAAGAAGAGATGGACTCATCCCTTTCATAGCCTCACCATAAGCTTCCTGACAAACTGACCAATGGCGAGATTTAAACCTGGGTTTCTTGATCGGAAAGCAAATATTCTAACGACATACCCACATTAATTCCTATAGATAGTGAGTTAACTGATTCAACCACAGAAGTTAAACAATGTCCCTATCATTTGTGTATTGTCCAGTAGGATCAATGTTTGGTCAGTGAATGCCAAATGCTTCCTTATAAGGAAATGGTTAATTTGATCATTGCCATTCTTAGTCTTCAATTTAACACTGTCCCTTGGTAAAACTTTCATATAAATGTTCCATCAATTCAACCGTAGTGGATCCTTATTTAGAAAATGTATGTCCCAATGTATCTTTAACTTCACATTTAGGTTCATGCAT
The DNA here is from genome assembly GCA_964036315.1 of Acanthosepion esculentum. Taxonomy (NCBI): domain Eukaryota; kingdom Metazoa; phylum Mollusca; class Cephalopoda; order Sepiida; family Sepiidae; genus Acanthosepion; species Acanthosepion esculentum. The sequence continues at coordinate 86,764,303 of OZ038501.1, forward strand.
TAAATGAAACTTGGTTCTTCCAACAAGACATTTTAATCATTATAAACTTGCAATATTACCCATCAAAAATGACAGGATCATTTGTACATAGATTAGCATCAGAGTTACCAATTTAGTTCATTTGGAGCTAGATCTCTCTCTTTCATATTTAGGTAAATACTTGTAATAAGATGTAGTGTCAAAAGGACAGTTTTTCCCATGCTATCACTTTTTTAGCTACCTTCACTTTTTGGCAATGTCTATTGTAGTATTAGTAGTAATATTATCTTGAATTTTGATTAAATGAAGCCTTGTGAAGCACATTGCTTATGCTGATGTTTAACAGCTTTAGTCTCATTACTTGTTTGTTAATCCTTATTATTTGATTTTTATGTATTGATTCTATATAATCCCTATTTTATTACCATGTCCCTTGGCCAGCCATGGCTCTCAAAAGCTTCCTATCCTTTGTAGCTCTTAGTAAGGTTTCTTTTCACCATTGCTCTCTCTCTCTCTGTTCTGCCACTCGTCTATACAAGCTCTCTCGGTTGGTTACTTGCTACTTTCTTCTATCTCTTGCCTTCACTGTCCTATGAGTAGTAAATTCTCCAAGCACTCTTTCCTCATATGGCCCAGAAATTTCAACCATCACTTTCTGATTCTAATTGTCTTTTTTTGTTTTCATTTTCCTTAAAGCTTCCTCATTAGTCACGTGTTCCGTCCATGGTATCCTCAGCATCCTTCTGTAAAACCCCACTTCTGATGCCTCTAGTCTCTTCTTCATCTGTGAGAATTTTGTCCAGTATTCACTGCCATATAGGAAGATCAATATTACATCACTTTTTTCTTTGTTTCTATTGAAATTTTCCTGTTTCTTAATACTTTTGTTAGCTTTTGGAAGACATCTTTCGCTATTCCACTGCACTTTTGGATTTCAGTGTCACATTTTCTAACCTCTGTTAAAACACTTCCCACATATTTAAATCTTTTTACTTGCATGACTTTGGCATCTCCATTTTGTAGCTCGCATCTTGGGCTACCCCTTTTGCTGACAACCATACATTCTGTCTTCTTACATTTGAGGTTGTCTTTTCTTTTCGCTTTCCTTTATTACTTTCCATATGAGTTCCTGTAGTTCCCTTTCCATATCTGCTACTAACATTGGCATCTGCATATCTAATGTTGTTAAGATTGTAGCTGTCAATAATAAATCCTGGTAGGACTTCTAGTTCTCTCAGGATTGCTTAACTAGAAAGGTCAAATAAGTCTGATTAAGACGCACCCTTGTCTTATGCTCCTTCTATTTTTGAGTATTTACTGAATTTATTTTCTACCTGTATATAAGTGGTTTCTTTCCAATATAAGCCACCTTCAGACTATACATATGCCAATTTTGCTTACCTCCTATCAACTTCTATTATTTGGTATGTTACTATATATATAATCATTATATTGAATGAAAGTTCTGACATTTGTTTAAGAAATTCTAATTATGATATCACAGGTTATATAGAAAACCATTTTTTTTATCATCTAAAAAATGAACATTCTGATGTCAGTTATTTCCCTGTTTCTTCTAATTTAATACATCTTCCATTTAAGAGGCTTTTTAGAATCCATTATTAATTTTTAATGATTATTTTCACTACTTTATTTCTTTTGTTTTTTATTCGGCTAGTAGTATTAGATATAATAGTCCTTGAATTTCTTAGCTGAGGAATTGTCATTAGAATTTGTTCTTGTTTTTCTTTCATCTTATTTCTGTTGCTTTTTATTCTACTAGTAGTATACAATGTAATAATCATTAAATATTTTGTCATTATAATTCATCATCAGTGAATGTTACTTTCCTCTTATTTATATTGCTCTAATCACAATTCTTAGAACTTCATTCTATGATTGTTAGAAAGTAGCCTCTTCCAAGATCCAAACTTGCCTCATTTATTCTCAGGAAGCCGGCGTCTCCAAGGCAGCTGACTTATTGATTAGATTACAAATACACTAGTTTAAAACTAACCAGAGAGCTTTCTTATTTTTCATTAATACATATTAATATAATATTATACATATTAATATGGTTGACTATTATTACCAAGTAGTGAGTATTATCCTCACTGAGTGCCCCATACAAAAATGGGCATTAAATAACCCAACAAGGGATGACGTGTCAAAAACCAACCAACCAAACCTTAATGCCTGAGAAGCAGTCATTCTTTGTTGGGATGCACAAGTAGTGTTAATATTACTTGACTTAAATGACTAAGATGCATGTATTATTTTTTTATTAGTATCTCTTTGATAATCTTAATTTTTATTGCAACTCTCAAACTGTCATCAAATAATAGTTAGCAAAATTGAATGTTTTATCTAATGAATTCCAATAACCTTATTGTGGTTCATTTATTGCACTCTTATTTGGAAAAACAAAAAAAAATTTTTTTTGCATTTGTTCAAGATAATGAAAAGAATTCTCACCTGGTTTTGAATATTCATAGCACCAAAGCCTATTTGGCCATCGTGCCAACAAACAGAAAATAGGAAATCCTGATTCCATTATGAAACAAAGAAAGAAATTTACAATTACACAAGAAACCAACTATTGCAATCACTTTGGGAATGGGTTGTTCAGATAATTAGTAGTAATAATTAAGCAAAGGAGAGAATATTGGAACTATTTACATTTTTATGAATGACTTTGCATTATAAAAAAAAATTAGGGTGAAATTTATTAATGATTTATGTTATCCACACTTGGACTATTGTCCTCATCTTTATTATTTTTTTATCACAAAGTTTCAGCTTTTGTTCCTTCCAATCTTCATCAGTTTGGTTACCTAGATCGATATATGACTGATGAAGTCCAATAACAAAGATGAGTACAATAGTCTGTAGGTAAACAGTGTAAATAATAATTCCTCATCATAGAATTTCAGACAGAAATTTATTGACTTAAATTTTTTTTAATTCATTTTAAATAAAGTGTTTTGGACTGATTAATCTTAAGAATAACCAATTGCTAACATTATCCATAATAATAATATAATAATTTTTTCTTGTTCCTCTTAGTAAGTGAGCATATGTGTTATAGTCTGCCATTACCTCAGATAAATAATGGACCATTCTATTTTGATTGTGAGAGAAGACAGAAGAAAAGGCTATATCAGAGACACTTTGGTTTTAGAGAGAAAAAGAAAGCATGTATAATAACAGGAAAGAAAGGAAAGATAGAGGGGGTGATAATACTAATAATATATGGATTTCTCTTTAGAGAGAGAGTGGAATAGTTTTCATTCAGTCATTAAAATATATCAGAACAGTACTTCATTAGGTCAATTATCTCTTAACTTTATGGAGAGTACTCTAAAGGTTAGACTTAAAATGGTGAAGGTATTTATTGTCTGTAACTTTGAGATTCAGTTATTACCATTCCAAGTTTTGTTTGAACAATGGAACTCTTTGTATTGTGGCTACTGACACAACCATCTTGTGTCATAAAAAAACAATAAACACAGTCTCTTTTCTTATGAATTATGCACATGAAGAAGGCTGTAGAAATGAACAACCATTTTGTTAAGTTAACATGACAAAAGGATTGAATTATCAGAACAAGACTTGAAAGGTCAGCATTTTTGTTTTCTTTTAAGGTCAAATGTTCAGACTGTAGTGTTTGTAAAGAAAAACTTTAAAGATCTATATAACTTAAGATTTGGTAAAAGGAATAAATTAAATTCAAATTATAGTGAACACATTATTAGAACAACATGTTCTGTTAAGTCAGTAATTTCCAACTTTTTTTTCTATGCTGCAGTTTTGGAATTAAAATTAACTTGCACCTCATCAAATTTTGTGATAAAAAGTACATTTAATAATAAAAAAAAACTGGAATTAAAGGGAGATAACCGTAGATTTGAACATTATCATTGATAACTCTCTCCTCTAATTTGTGAAGCCTAGTTATTATGTTTTTGATACTTGATATAATGCAAAAATATCATAATAATAAAATCAGTCAATAATTATTTATACTGGAACTCTTGCATCCAATTACAAGTAATCCATAATATTTTAAATTTTGAAATCATATTCGTTTTTGGCATATGAATATTTTAAAACTGTTTCTAAATCTTTGATTGTCTTTCAATCATTCTGCCTCACCTGCTATCCTCTTCTGCTACACTTATGAAGCACACTGTACCAGTTGAGAACCACTGTGTTAATCTATTACAGACAAAATAAAAACATTTTTATTGAAAATTAATATACAGTATCCTTACTGAGTGGAGACCAACTTAAAATAAATTTAATGAGCATCTAATTCACAGAGAAAGATAAAATTTACACAGAATTTAAAAAATGTAAATTATTACACTTCAATATTTTTTAGCTTTTAAATTCTCTTCATAAGAAGAAACTGGACTAAAAAAAAAAAAAAAATTTAGTAAAAAAACACCTCAACAATTTCTGGAATATAAAAATTTAGGATTTATACTTCATCTTTCTTTCCTTTTTCTTTGTGGATGATTTGAATATTTTTCAAACCAGTCAATCTTTCACAGGACCAACTGATTTTAAATTACAATAATCAATTGATAATATTATTTGTGAATATAAAAATGGCTTCCTCTATTTTTGGTGTTTTTACATTCTATTTTATTGTCTATAACTTTTATTCAGACAATTAAATCCCATCTTTGAAAATTTGCTGTTGTTAACACATAGTTGATTCATTCATCAGCCTGTGTTAGGTGTATTTTTGTTTTTCTTTGTACAGTCAGGAAGTGACAGGTCCAAACTTCTGCAGTTGAGGTTTGGAGAATCGAGTGCTCACAGGGAAAATGAAAGCAAAAGAAGTAATGGAAACAGCTAGTAACCTACTTAAAGATTTTATATAAATGAATGATAGAATAGGAACAAAGATGTAATTTTGTGAAAACACCTCGACAGTTTCTGGAATATAAAAATTTAGGATTTATACTTCATCTCCTTTCTTTTTCTTTCCTTTTTCTTTGTGGATTTTATATAAATGAATGATAGAATAAGAACAAAGATGAGTTTATCTCTTTATTTTCTAGGCTATTTTGATTAAAGTTATTATTTAAACAAAATTTAACCTTTTCTATTTCTAAAGATACAGTTCTTTCTCATGTGTGATGATTAGATTTTATTCCATGTCTCTTTAAATTGTGTCACTATTTCAATGACAGCACTTTTTCTACATTTTCAAGTTGACACTTTTATAATGGTCTTTTTCAAATTTCTTGCACTCAGTGTTGTCTCCCTATCCGTATCATTATAGTCCCACCTTAAAGAAAACAGAACATTCATCAGTTTGATGGACTAACCATAAGGTTTTCAAGTTTTTTTCACAAAAATTTCCAAGTTGAAAACTTTATTGAATGAAATACCAGAGAAATTCAATTGTTAAAAAATTGAAAATTACACCTTCCTATTTTATGCTTGCCTCAATTTCTTTGTAAACTAGTGTAATCGGTCTCTGCACCCATGAGGCACACACAAATCAAAAAGATTGTATATTGCATCCATTTTGTGTAAAACAGTTGTCTGATGCATTGAAATTTGTATCACTGACCAAGTGAATGAACATTGACAGACGAACTCCATTTTAAATCAGACTTGTTTCATCGAGGGATATTACAGTTTAAATCTTTTTCATATATTTGTTTTAATGATGCATTTAAAAAGTATATAAAATATTTATTAATTCTATTTTGTTCAAACTGTCACATTCAAATCCCTTTTGCTTTCGCTGCTGTTTTTATGCATTTTCTTAATGAAAACATTAAACAGAATTCATATTATAAGAAAAATAAATATATAAACTAGATATATTCTTTCTTAAAATTTCACCCTCACGTGTGTCCAT
>OZ038501.1:86776442-86788942 GCA_964036315.1 Acanthosepion esculentum
CTTTTCCTTTTTTCTTTTTCTGCTCTTTCTTTTCCTTTTTTTCTTTTTCTGCTCTTTCTTTTCCTTTTTTCTTTTTCTGCTCTTTCTTTTCCTTTTTTCTTTTTCTGCTCTTTCTTTTCCTTTTTTCTTTTTCTGCTCTTTCTTTTCCTTTTTTCTTTTTCTGCTCTTTCTTTTCCTTTTTTCTTTTTCTGCTCTTTCTTTTCCTTTTTTCTTTTTCTGCTCTTTCTTTTCCTTTTTCTTTTTCTGCTCTTTCTTTTCCTTTTTTTCTTTTTCTGCTCTTTCTTTTCCTTTTTTCTTTTTCTGCTCTTTCTTTTCCTTTTTTCTTTTTCTGCTCTTTCTTTTCCTTTTTTCTTTTTCTGCTCTTTCTTTTCCTTTTTTCTTTTTCTGCTCTTTCTTTTCCTTTTTTCTTTTTCTGCTCTTTCTTTTCCTTTTTTCTTTTTCTGCTCTTTCTTTTCTTTTTTCTTTTTCTGCTCTTTCTTTTCCTTTTTTCTTTTTCTGCTCTTTCTTTTCCTTTTTTCTTTTCTGCTCTTTCTTTTCCTTTTTCTTTTTCTGCTCTTTCTTTTCCTTTTTTCTTTTTCTGCTCTTTCTTTTCCTTTTTTCTTTTTCTGCTCTTTCTTTTCCTTTTTCTTTTTCTGCTCTTTCTTTTCCTTTTTTCTTTTTCTGCTCTTTCTTTTCCTTTTTTCTTTTTCTGCTCTTTCTTTTCCTTTTTTCTTTTTCTGCTCTTTCTTTTCCTTTTTTCTTTTTCTGCTCTTTCTTTTCCTTTTTTCTTTTTCTGCTCTTTCTTTTCCTTTTTCTTTTTCTGCTCTTTCTTTTCCTTTTTTCTTTTTTCTGCTCTTTCTTTTCCTTTTTTCTTTTTCTGCTCTTTCTTTTCTTTTTTCTTTTTCTGCTCTTTCTTTTCCTTTTTTCTTTTTCTGCTCTTTCTTTTCCTTTTTTCTTTTTCTGCTCTTTCTTTTCCTTTTTTCTTTTTCTGCTCTTTCTTTTCCTTTTTTCTGCTTCTTTTAAAAGTATTTGCAGTTATAGCGTGTTTTTCAGGCTGATACATTCCCTACAAGTGGCCACGCTGCTGGAAGATGAGTGTTTCACTTTTAGATAGCTCACTAACCGAGGCAAAATATCTTCTTTCTGCCCATCAGTTGAGGGCTTGAGACTTGACAGCTTCCAAAAAGTTTTATCTTCCGAATCTCAATCACAAAGCTTTGGGCAACCTGTGATATGGTTCGTTGGACACTTTCCAATTATGCCACATGCTGTGGCCATCTCCCCAGGACAGTATTATCTAGAAGTCACCTCCTTGACTAATCAACCATATCAGAACTCTCACATGCTAAGTATTTGATCCTATACCCAAAGTCTATTCATTAAATAAATATTTGCCTTTTGGCAAACCATAGAAATATAATAATAATCATTAGTTTGAAAAATAATGTTAAAGTACTTACTAATTGAGTTTACCGATTTCTTTTTATTCAACTCTGTTTATAGGATCTGGGTGTCTTTTGATTCTTATGTGAATTGTTTCAGATGGTAGTATGTAACCCAGTACAAACTGCCACATGGATGGATGATTGGCATCTAAGCAATCTTCCCACTAGCTTTTCTGCTGGTGAGAAAGGTGTCATATCATCCCACAGGACAAAAGACAAGACCTGTCAAAGGGCAGATGAGCTTATAGGAAGCCAACGGCCAACCTATATAAGGCAAGGATAAGGTCTCAAGCATTGAATGGTCACCTTCTTAGATGGTGTCTCAATAAAAACTCTCAGTGTACTTGGACTACTGCGAATGTCAGGCAGAGGGTCTGGTCTTGTAAAGCCTTGTATCAAATCATTATGACAAATCCTTTGTCAGGCAAAAACCATATTGCTTTGTGAGATTAATCCCAGTTCTGCCTCAACAAAAAAAGACTTGGCTGTGTATGTATGTCTTATTTGAATTAAAATGACACCAAAATCCAAAGGCACATTGAAATGGGGAAAGTTGCCTTCTAAAATCTAAGCAAAGTCTTAAGAAACAGAAAAAATTCATTACATAAAAAGAAAAGAGTGCTAAACTGTTATATAATATCAGTCCTCCTATATGACAGTGAATGCTGGACAATCTCCTCAGATGAAGAGACAAGTCAACGGAAATATAGTTTTACAGAAAGATGCTGAGAATACCATGGATTGAACATCTGAGCAATGATGAAGTTTTAAGGAAAATAGAAACAAAAAAAAGGATTTTTATACTTAACATCAGAAAGAGTTGAAATTTCTAGGGCATATAACGAGAAAGAGGTCTTTGAGAATTTGACACTCACAGGATATAATGAAGGCAAAAGCAACTTAGGGAAATGGTAAGTAACTTATTTAACAAGTTTGTGTAATTAGTTATCAGAACAGATTAGGAGAGCCATGATTGCCTATGTCCTGAAAGGACACAGTATATAGAAAATATTATTGCTTCAAAATCTTTTGGTCTGTGTCTATTATTGACCTTGCATATTTAAAAACATAAGTGCAGCAATATAAAATGTTTACTGGTAAATAATTGGACTGAAACTGGTGGCAGTGGATATTGAAGGTTTTATTTCCCATGAGATCTTTTTTGTTTATTCTATTGATTTACTTAAAAGAAAAATCCATTTTAGAGTATGAAGCAAAAACAAATAGCTGGACCATTAATGCCTAAATGTCAAATGTAAGCTGTCTTTATTATAATTTACTCTGGATGTAACTCCATGAAACTGAGTTAGAAATTTTTTTTTTTTTTTTGCTTAAAGAAACATTTAATTCATCATGGCTGCTAAATGTGAGATTATACAAGGTAACCAAAAAAGTTCTATCCGTTTTTTGATTAGTCATTGAATGAAGTTGAAATATATACGAAATGCGTGTAGCAATTGTTTTCAAATTTGGACAGCCAGAAGTAGGAATATCAGACATTATAAAAAACACGTGCACTGTGCCCGGCCATCAGTTAAAAGCCGGACAGCTGTGAGAAGGATGAAAGTGTCTAGAGATCTCGTTCGGGCTGTTTGCTTTATGACTTCAAAGTGGGCATAACAGCAGCTGCATCAAGTCGCCGCATATGTCAAGCATTTGGGGATAGTGCTGTGGATGAACGTACTGCAAGGCGTTGGTTTCGAAAACTCAAGTCAGGAGATTTGTCTCTCCATGATGAACCTCACAGTGGACGACCACAGGTCTTGAATGATGGAGTCCTGAAGGCGGCCATTGAAGAGGACAGTAGTCTAATGTGTGGTGAACTTGCAAGACAGTTCAACGTTTCCGATGAAACAGTTAGACTTCACCTGCACTGCCTAGGTAAGACGTACAAACTGAGCAAGTGGGTTCTGCAAACGCTGTTGGAGGTCCACAAGGGACAATGTGTAGCAGCCTGCGTATCGCTGCTTTCTCACCACCATACCGCATCCTTATTCAATCGAGTGCTTACCAGTGATGAAAAGTGGGTTCTGTATGAAACTCCCAAGCATTCCAGACATTGGTTGTCTCCTCAGGATACTGTGCCTCATACCACAAGACCGCCTATGCACCCACACAAGATTATGCTTTGTGTCTGGTGGACAGGTTGTCAAGTGATTCATTATGAACTGCTGCCAACGGGCCAAACGGTCACTGGGGACCTATACTCACGGCAATTGAAACATGTGCAACAGGCATTGCACCAGAAGGAGCCAGCACTGGTGTGCTTTTCCTCCATGACAACGTCAGGTCGCATGAGTGGTCAGGGATACCATAAAGCAACTTGGGTGGGAGACTTTGTGCCATCCACCTTATTCACCTGACCTTGCGCCATCCGATTACCCCCTCTTCCACTCCCTGGATAATCATCTTCATGGGAAATCCTTCACCAATGAAGCAGACTTGTGCAAAGCCCTCACAGACTTCTTTGTGTCAAAACCCCCCCGAGTTCTACCGCAAGGGCATTGAACAGCTGGAGACACGTTGGCAGAAGGTGCTGGATGCCGATGGTGATTACTTCGAAGACTAAATACAAGTTACACATACTGTGAAGCGTTTTCTTTTTTTCCTTTAAAAACGGACAGAACTTTTTTGGTTACCGTGTGTGTGTGTGTGTATATATATATATATATATATATATATATACTATAAACACAATAAATAATATTTATTTATACTGAAAGTACCCATGAAGATTTCAGTTTTCCTATTTTAATATTCTGATGAATTTTAATTAAGTTAATGATTGAATAAGTTCAACATCAGTTCTATGACAATAAAATATCCATAGAAATTCCCTATCTCATCTTTTGAGCTTAACAATTTTAACAAAATATTGCAATAACAATCATAAATGTGAATACTTTTTTTTTTTAACTTTTAAGTAAGTTTTGAAATCTATAATAATTTTTTACAATTTACTGAAACAGATGTTAAACCCTTCAATTTTTCTATCTTTCTTTCTTTTTCTTACTTTTTCTCTGAAACCAAGTAACATCTCTGATATGTCTTTTCTGTCATTCCACATGATCAAAACAGAATAGTCCTTTATTTATGGGGTATTTGCAGGAGACATTAATCACTTCTTTTTTTTCAAATTCCTTCCTTTCTTCCTTCCTTCCTTTCCTTTTCGTCTCTCTCCCTCTCGCTATGAATTTCCTGGAAGAGTATTTTCGGTTGTAAAGTCCTTCCTAGCAGGGAGGTCCCCAAAAGTAATTGTTAACAGCCAGCCCTCCGAGGCCCTACCAATCAATACAGGCATCCTCTTGCTATTCTACATAAATGATTTGCCTAATAGTATACTCTGATTATTTGTGATTATCTATGTTGATGGTATAGCAGTATATAGGTGCACCTCGAAAACTTTAAACGACAAGAGATTGGCAGTTAATCTCTTTTCTGACCTAGCTCTAACATCACAGTGTAAAAAAAAAAAAAACGCTGGTTAGAGTCAATGCCTTGCAAACCAAACTAGTTACATTCCATCATTGCCGATTGAACCCTAACCTATCACCAATCATGATGAACAAATGTTTCCTCAGGGAGGTCTTGTGCTTTGAGTGCCTATTGGGACTTAAGTTTAACCAATGTATGAGATCCTCAAGTGGATCTCCTACAAATGATCCATCACTAAAGATGTCGGAAAAATGTTCAGTTCCCTGTACTGCTCCAATAAGTGCCTGACTCCTCCTGCTATCCTCTATCTTTACTAGAGCCAGATCAGGCCTTTTCCTTATTTTCCTCCTTTTCCTTCTTTCCTCCTTTTCTTCCTTTTCTTCTTTTTCCTTTTCCTTTTCCTTTTACTCCTTCTTTTCCTTTTACGCCTTCTTTTCCTTTTACTCCTTCTTTTCCTTTTCTTTTTACTCCTTCTTTTCGTTTTTTCCTTTTTTTTTTCCTTTTTTTCCCTTTTCCTTTTTTTCCCTTCTTTTCCTTTTTTTTTCCTTTTTTTTTCCTTTTTTTTTCCTTTTTTTTTCCTTTTTTTTTCCTTTTTTTTTCCTTTTTTTCCCCCTTTTTTTTTCCCTTTTTTCCCCTTTTTTTTTTCCTTTTTTTCCTTTTTTTTCCTTTTTTTTTTTTTTTCCTTCTTTTAAAAGTATTTGCATGTTTTTCAGGCTGATACATTCCCTACAAGTGGCCAGGATGCTGGGGTGATAGGTGTTGTCCTTTTTTTTTTTTATAGATAGATCACTATCTGAGGCAAAATATCTTCTTTCTGCCCATCAGTTGAGGACTTGAGACTTGACAGCTTCTAAACAGTTTTGTCACCCGAATCTCAATCACAATGCTTTGGGCAACCTCTGATATGGATCCTTGGTCACTTTCCAACGATGCCACATGCTGTGCCCATCTCCCCAGGACAATATTATCTAGAAGTCACCTCCTTGACTAATCGACCATGGCAAGACTCACATGCTAAGTATTTGGTCACATGCCCAAAGTCTATTCGTCATTAAATAAATATTTGCCTATTGGCAAACAAATAGAAATATAATAATAATTATTTTGAAAAATAATGTAAAAGTATTTGCTAATTGAGTTTTCTGATTTCTTTTTATTCTAGCCTGTTTTTATAGGATCTGGGTTATCTTATTTGAATTGTATCAGATCAGATCAGGCTTAGGCCTGCTACTGGTAATATGTAATGCTAAAATGGAGTACTGCTGCCATATATGGGCAGGAGCTGCCCAGTCTTCACTTTCCAGTTTTGATAGATTCCAAAAGCATCTCCACATCCTTGAAGGTGACAAATTATTTTCCACCCTACAAGCCCTTTCCCTTAGATGAGACATCACAAGTCTGTCACTGCTCTATTGCTATTTCCATAGAAAGTGTTCAGGTCTGACCTTCACATCTAAGACCTGCCATGCTACACACATTGTATTGAACTGAACCCTCATTCCCTTTGTATACCATTGGTGAGATGCAAGTTCCATTCCAGCAGCTTCTTCCCATGGACTGCTGCTTTGTGGAACCAACTCCCAAGAGGATGTTTTCCCCGATCACTACAATCTTAACTTGTACAAGTCTAGGATTAACTGTTATCTCCCCTACATATCTGCATAAACTGTGCCTTTTACTCTGTAACCTATCTTGAATAGCTCCTGAGCTTTGTACAATGTGAGTATAACTGTAAAAAAAAAAAAAATTTTCTCAATGAAACCATTTCACATCTCTGTCTTTTTTGTCTTTCCAGTCAATTAAAATGGAATAGTCCATTATTTATGAGGTATTGGCAATAACAATCATAAATATGAATACTAATTTTTATTTAGTCTTTTAAGTTTTGAAATCTATAATTTTTTACAATTTACTGAAACAGGCATTAAACCCTTCAATTTTTGTATATTTCTTTCTTTTACTTTTCACTGTAACCAAGTAACATCTCTGATATGTCTTTTCTGTTTTCCACATGATCAAAATGGAATAGTCCATTATTTATGAGGTATTGGCATTATTATTCTCATCTTTTTTTATCATATCATTTTGACCATTGTGTTCTCCAGCCTTCATCAGGTGTCTGCTGATCTTGGTATTTTTTGCTGAACATTTTAATTTACAAGCATAGATTATTCTTGTTACTCTGTCCATGTCTTAGGATATCTCGTCTTCTTCGGCGTTGATTCAAGATGATATTTGAACATTCACGAGTACAAAGAAATTTTATTTTGCAGCATATTACTTAGATATATAATTAGATTATTTATATAAATATGGTAGATCGTTCTCGTCTAGGGATATCTCGTCTAGTTCTTATTTGGTACTGCTTGGTTATTGATCGCTCTGTTTCCAGTGAGTTTGAGTCTGTACTAACCAGCCTGGGGATTGAACTCACAGAAGGATATCTAGATTGACAGACACTTGAAGAAGGTCAAGGGGCATAAAATCCTAAACATTGTAATAAAAACAAAGATGAGGATATTAGTTCAAATGTAAATAATTGGATAGAACATCTTATAAAAGGCACGTGCTTGCTAACACCAGGAGAAAGTATTCATGCCTCCATTATGAAACTGAGACCAACTCTTCCTATTGCATATACCAGTAAAGTTTGAGAGAATAACTAGAAGTTACTGCTTAGAGGATTCGTGTATATGCGTGCAAACTGGCAGCAGGAATTATTTATTATGTACTCTAAGAGTTATAGATAGACAAATAGATAGGAACAGACTGAGATAGATAGATATTAGGTAGAGTTGTAAATAATTTCCATTTCTGTTTATCATCTTTATTCTTCAGCATATGACAGTTTGTTCCACCAAAATAGAAATTACTTCTGACTCGACCGTAATAGTTGTATATTTATAATTCCACTGCACAGAGTTCAAGCCCAGATAAATGCTTTGATAGAATATTAAAAAAAATTTGAGAGTGGTAATTCTTTCCTCGTATTGACAAGGGTTCTCCAAGCGGATGACAACAGAACTTCTGAAGGGAAAAAGAGAAAACGAACTCCACCATAGAGTTCCATATAAATGAGCTCCATGGTTGAATTCATTTTAATCTGCAGATGCGAGAAACCTCCTGCTGCTCATTAGAATATATTGTGTTGGTGGGTATGAGGCTAATAATATCAACAAGGATTGGTTAACTTTCAATTTCTCTTATATCATATTGGTATCTTATAGTATATTGGTATCAAAGTCTAACACAGTGTTTCTCAACCTTTTTTAACAACCGCATACCTAGGAGCAAATGGAAATATCACTACACATTTAATTTTTTTTTTTAAAAGTATACATTTAAATGTTATGAAATAAAACCATAGATTAAAAACAAAAACACCCACAAATATTAACTTACTTTATTTCAATGTTTCTATTCCACTATTTGTGCAGCTTTTGTACTGTAGTGGACCATGCGGTGTGTGAATGGAAGAAGAGAAGATGAGTTATCTCTAGGTTAAGGCTTCCGCTGGCCGGTCCAGCTACATAAGAATGTTGGACTTTAATGGAGTCCAAAGAAACAAACAAGACCGATATATATGTACAAAACAAATATATATTAATACGTGAATTACAAATAGATTAAAACACGAGTTACAATACATTGAAGATATGAATAAAATGTTACAGTGTCTGTAAGGAAAGTTGTGTATGTTGAGTATAGTTGAATGTCCGTACGGGGTGAATTTTGTTTTAGCGTGTTCCCAGAATATGGGAAACGCTGGTTGTGTATAGGAGTTCATATATTGGAAATTTTAAGAGAAAGATTTTGTACCTCGCTCCACATGCGAGGTTTCGGCCTGCGGCCGAAATCGACATAGTTGCTCACACGTGCGCGTAAGCAGAGAAAAAGAGCGAGAGGCGAAAGTTCAACCAGTATTTATACACTCGAGAGAGAGAGACCCCTGGTGAAGGGTTAAGGAAATGAAGGGGAGCTAACTGCGACAGTACCATTACTACTCTCACACACACACACACACACACACACACACACACACACACACACACACACACACGGTGACAATATTTCATGGCACATGTCAGTTGAGACTCACTGATCGAACAGCTAGGTAGGTCGGTTGATTTTGTTTAGCAGCATATCAATCTCTGTGGGTTATTTAATGCTAAAATCTGAATAGTTTGCATACAGTTTTTTTTTTTTGAGATAATAATGGTTTTAGTGAATAGTCTTACTAAATAACCTATACCTAAGGTGGGGAGAAGAGGTGGATTCATGCCTTTCCCAAGGGTATTTACATGTAAGTGAATATAGCAAACCCAGCAGGAATTGGAACTCAGCTCTCTGATTAACAATTCTGAGCCATTATCCTTTACGCTATCTGCACATCCAAGTTTACAGCACCTATTATTCCTAAACGGTCACTCATCTAGGTAGTGACCAGACATGACACTGCTTAACTTTGGTGATCTTACAGGATCTGGTGTTTCAACGTGATGTGGCCATAAGCCTCTAATAACTAGGATTTCAAATTATGATTATTTCTTTTTTCTTCAAGGCAATATCTTACTTGGAAGATTGGAGCAGCATTAAACTTTTTTGTTTCTTTCCTTGCAAACAATGTGTTCGAATAATTGATATGGCGGCCCAATTCCACAATGAAATAAGCAAATCGCAAGTCCAAACTCTAAAATACAGGGACAGAAAGAAATGTCGAAATCATGAATCATAGGTCCAATTTCACAAATCCGATATGCGTAAATATTCAGAAATCCAATATGCAAGCTGATGGACGAGCTAGAAAAATGACTTTTCTTCAATTCAAGAACACCAACCACTTTTATTGACAAAACAATTTTTTCATTGGTCGACAGGTGGGAGAGGACACACAATATTAGCATATTCAAGATGCATTTAAGGCAACACCTGCCACTGACTTGTTTCTATTTTGGTTATTTTGTCTTCAGCATATCATACAGAACACATGTGCCCTTTTTCTCGGTATGTGACTTTCTCTTTTGTCACACAGCACGATCTTCCCATTTGCCTCGTGCATTTATTTTGGCCTTGTGCCAGACTAAGTTAAACTTCATGTTGACTTAAATACATAAGTAGTTCAAATCTTCCTTCAGGATTGTTTCTTTGTCAGTGACTCATTCTTTGCACTTAATGTTTGCAGCTTAACTTGGATGTTTGCTCTAACAACCAGTCTGTCTTTTGCCAAAAAACAAACAATGAAACATTTTTTCTCTATAACAAAAAAAAAACAAAAAAACAAGACTTATACTTTTATTTAAAGTATATGATGGTCTTTCCAATTGAAAATTTGATATCTATTTGTGCTTACTGATTTTTTTTGCTTTTTGGGATGAGTAGCTAATATTTACATGCAAAGACAATACTTGAATAAAATGGTCCACTCGTTAAAAAAAAAATAGAGGAAAATTGTCTTAAAAATAAATTTTGTACATTAGCATTCTTTAGACCTCCTTTAGGCCACAACACTTGTCAGAATTTAAAAAATATTTATCATTTTAGAAATGAATCCTGTTCATAATATCAATGTAAAATCAGTCCCTGACTTTTACAGAGTTATTGGACTTAGCATTTACAGATGTCAAGTTTCAAAGTATAACATCATTGATATGTTTTCAATTTTTTAAACTTTTTAAAAAAAAAATTTTTTTCTGTACTCTTTTAAAATTTTCTTTCTAAACATTTTTGTATGGGATTTTTTCAGAAGCACTTGCGCTAACATTTGAGGTTCATAATTATTTATCTTAAATGAAAAATAAATGGATACATAATTTTATTAATTTATGAGGAAAAAAAAATCTATTTTTTTTTTACTCTGACAAGGGTTGCAGCCTAAGAAAATTCTTAAGAAGGATAATCTACAGAAATTCTCTCCCCCCCCCCCGCCAAATTTTCCCTATTTTTAATGAGGGGACCACTCTATTTAAGTAGTGCTCAATATGGTTAATATCCTCATCTCTGTTAACATAACATTTCATCGACTATGCCCTTCAGCTTTTGTCAGGTGCTTGTTGATCTGTGTAAGCATCATGAAATTTGAAACCCTAGTGAATTAAAGCATTGGCTTGTTATTTTTGTAAAATCGTAATTTTAAGTTCAATCTTTGGGGCTAGTAATGTGGACTTGGATTCAGTGTAAACAGTGGGGGGTTAACTGAGTAGTATTAAATAATTAGACAAGATATCCCTAGACATGGACAGCAGAATGAGAACAGTCTATCTCTGTAGATTAAATAAAGGGTTCAGTTCAAAACTCCCTGAAGGTTACCCGGATTGACAAGCATCTGATACAGGCTGGAAAGTACAGTGGCCGATATGTTGCGATAACAAAGATGAAGACAATAGGTTCACTTATTGTCCAGTTCACACTCCTCCCCAGTTTTTTGAACAGGAATATATACCTGGTTTTCTATTTAAGATTGAGTTTCTTCTTCACCTCTGTACTTTTAACATCTCCCTCTAAATTCTGAAAGTTTTACTATTTATTTTTCATAAGTGGAATAGATAGGTTCGCCTATCATCTGGTTCACATTCTTCCCTGGCATTTTGAACAGGAGTAGCGGGTTTATAACAGGTTTCCTATTTAGGATTGGGTTTCCAGTTCCTTTTAAAGTCTTTTCCTTCTCTTTCACTTCCAGTAGTCCCTTGTGCCTTAATGGTGTTATTGTCTTGTTTTTAGTGAATTAATTAAAAAACAAAAAGAAAATTTGTGGTATTTTGTTTAGATTATAAGCCCTGTGTCATAATTGGTTGTCTCATATAATTGACAACATTGGTTAACACGAGTCAGAACCAGGAACTGTAATCATCTAATCACCTTGGTTAAGCAACTGTACTCAGGTACGATCTCCTCCTGTATCTATCCATCAGCCAACATATACGTACAATGGCATATTCTATTTAAAATAGTTGAAAAGGTGCGAAAATCCAAATACTATTCACGTGTATAAGTTTCAATACAAGTTTGCTTTTTGTTCGTTAAAGAGAAAAAAACACGACATATGACAGTTGTCACGATTAAATGATTGGTCTTTATTAGCATTTATTCCCTGGCTTTTTAAACATGCACTTGGCTTTCTCAAAGCAAATAGTGACACATTTCAGCATATTAGTTCTCATGTGATTGTTTTTTGGGGTTTTTTTTTTAATAACATGTCCATTTGGGATGCAAACAATCACTGATCACTAGAGAGAGCCCAGTCTACCCTGCTATTTCTGCTAAAATTGGGAAGGGCAGGGAAGAGAAGCTTTTGTGACTTTCTCTAATGCATTTGTGTGAAAGTAAATGCAATAGCCTAAGTGGGATTCTGAACTTTCTGTACCATGCACAGCTCTCTAACTACTTTTATAGTGCATTTTTCCTTCAGGGTGCAGGTGATCATGGCTCTCCACAGATTCCTTTTCTTAATCTGTGAACTGCTATGCATTTGTGGGAGAGATAGTTGAGTGATTTTCTGGTGTTTTCTCTACATAATAATACTTGGATAATACCATACATACACATCATACAGCAGACAGTCAGAAGTGATTTTTTTGTATGATTTCATGTACTTTCTATACAGTATGTTGTGCAGGCGAATCTAGATTTTCTGTTGCCTTTCTC
>OZ038501.1:86791442-86798942 GCA_964036315.1 Acanthosepion esculentum
TATATATATATATATATGAATGTCAGTGTGTCACACTTTTTTGCTTTTACTCCTAAAGGCTGTAGCCTAACATATCATACCATTTTGGAATCAGGCCATCTCCGTGAGCAAATTAAAAACATTTCGGGCTGGATACAGACTTACAATCCTGAAACTTGGGATCCTCAAGTTTTCATTCCTGCAGTTGTTTTCAATTTTTTTTTAATGTGATTTTTTTTGCGGCAAACTTTTTACGTACAATAACACTTATTATAACTTGAAAATAAATTTGAGAATAATCAAAATTAATTGTAAAATCCAGTGAAAGTCATATAAAAATAATGTTTTGTATGCTAAGTAAGGACCTACGTACATCAAATTGTCTTTGAATTAACTGGTGGCAGAAAAATTATCATTGAACTTTTAAAAGGCAAGCTTAAATATTAATGCAATACTTAAATGCAGTGATCAATTTTGAGTTCTTCTGTAGTTTATTGTTGACTATCGCATCTCCTCCTCCCTACCTATTGTGATGAATGCCCAATCAAGAGCCCTCTGCAGCAGCAAGCTTAAATGCCCCCAAATAGAGCAACTTTAAAGCTAGTATATATAACAAAGAAAGTCTGTGTCTGGTCATCAGTGCCATAAGGTAATTTGATTTATGGTCCGACATGTTTTTCCTTACATACTAATATGAAGAAACCAGAGAGAACAGGCACTCTTGGTGAAACATGTCATTTATAGCTTTTCTACTTTGTCTCATTATCTTCACTTGTACACATTTTATACATCTTGCAAACACACATTTATTATATTAATAAACAAACTAGATTAAGCATTTGATTCACCATACATGTGTGTGATGATGCATTATACAATAGTTTTATGATACTATGTATGCGGCATGTTGTATAATACATACATGTGTGTCTTGTATTATATAATACTATATGCTGCAGACTATTTTCTATGTAAGCATTATGTAATACATTTTTGTAGGTCTGCAGGTAGTGTAACAGTTACCAGCATAGAAATTGGAATCAGTAAGCATTCCAAATTCACTTTTGCACAAATTTTTTTGTAAAAGGCATGAATCCTTGTTCCCTCTCCATCCATAGGTTAAATAGTAACATAGACTGTGCACTCTAGTTTTGAATGTCAACCAGTCTCAGAGTATGAAAAACTCCAAATTCTTAAGCATGACTTGAGAAACCATTCCATTATCATGTCATTTTACAGATAACTAAGAAAAGGGATTTGTGGAGTGCTATGATTGCTTGCATGCTGAAGGGACATGGCATTTAAAAAAAATATTTGTGTGCATGAGTGCATATAATTTTATTAAATATAATGAATATTATTAAAACTAAATGTTTGAAAATAGTAGTAGTATAATAGATATTGGCATGAAAATGGGTCCTGGCAAGCCAAGTTTAAATTCTTGGATAGTCTGTCCCATTCACTTTCACACATACGCCATTGGGAAAAACCTGAATCTGTCTTTTTCTCTTCCCAACCAGGAGTTAAAAATCATAGGGTAGATTAGGTTCTCTAAGCTTGATTGTCAACTGTGGAGTAATTGGCCATGGCTTAGTGCAATTGACAAAATGCTAAACAAGTGGAATTAACAAAGTTCTCAGTAAACAATAAGAAAAGGAAGAAAAAGAACAGGGCAAAATAATATTAAATAAATAATATATATATGCAAGTCAAAACTAGGCAAAACAACAATTACATAATACAGACTGACAGTTGTTTCATATGTAAACCAAGAATACAGCCTTATTACTGTACTTTGTGTACTATGGAAACAAACCAGCTAGCTCAATAAATCTACCATTAATTTCAAATGTATTCACTAATTCCCAGTACTTACTATCCACCAATTTCCAGTACTTACTATCCACCAATTTCCAGTACTTACTATCCACCAATTCCCAGTACTTACTATCCACCATGTTTGTTTATGGTCAAGATGGCTTGTGGAGGCAAGTATGAATTAATTCTAATGTGAATAGATATAACATCAGGCTAAGCTATTGAAAATCTAATAAATAATAACCACAAATATTTCATAATAGGTCCAAAATGTGATAATTTGTTGTGACAGAAAGAAAAATGATCCCAGAGTCGGCAACTTGGACTTGCTAGTATGCTAAGCTATTAAATCATCAAATTTTTTTTTTTTCCAAAATATACCTAGCTAATTATATGATACATCGTATTGTAGTGTCTTTGTTTACAGGAAATACGGTATGCACTTGAGCATGATTCCTGCCCAGTTTCAGAACCTGGCAGTTGATCTCTCTGATCCAGCTCTAACAGTTCAGGGGTGTGGGGTTGTAACATTCAATACCTCCAAAACAAAGCCAGCAATGTTTCACTGAACAGGCTCTGAATTTTCTCTTGTCATTGTGAACAGTTGTACTTTTGATGAGGATCCTTTTTTTTTTTTTTTAAAGTTGACTGGAACTCATGTCCACACTAAATTTCAAGTAGAATTCATAATATACAAAGATGTTGGTGAAAATGGTTGGTTCTTTCTACTGGTCCAGAAAATACCTGACCTCTCTTGCCACGCTCTAACTTTACAAGTCTGGTCTGACCAAAAATGGAGAATTTCTGCCATATCTGGCCTGTAACTTCCCAGTTCACACTTTCCAGCCTTGACAGAGTTCAGAAATGTTTCCATCACCCTATGAGTGATTATCTTCAACCCCATTCCTTCAGACAAAATGTCATGAGCCTGTCACTAATCTATTATTTCCATGGCAAATTTTTAGACGATCTACATACTGTTGTACCGTCAGTTCAGACCATTACAGTGAGTACCTGCCATGTCATATATACAAAATTCAATAATCTTTAATTCATATTCCATTGGTAAGGAGGAAGTTTTACAGACAGCTTCTTTCTGAAAACAGACTTTGTGGAACAGATTTCCAAGAGGATGGTTCCCCAATGACTATGATCTTAACCTCTTCAAGTCTACATAATATGCAATTACTTCCTCCTTTTTCCCCATTACAAAAACCTCATTCAGTAACCCCCTACCTTGAGTGGCTCTTGGACTTTGTAATTGTGAAATTAATTAAAAAAAACACTGCTCTGTGGCACAGACTGTCTGCAATCTTAACTTCTTTAAATAAAGGTTCAATCATTATGTATCCTCATGGCTTACATGTTGAAACATCAGTTCTCATATGATCACCAAAGTTAAACAATGCTGAGCCTGGTCAGTTCCTAGATGGGTGACTGCTCAAGAATAACCAGGTACTGTAAGCTTGAATATGTAGGTTGTGTAATGGATAATGGCTCAGAATTGGAAATCAGATAGCAGAGTTCCAATCCCAGTCAAGTTTGTTATAATCACTTATGTGCAAATACCCTTAAGAAAGGTATAACTCTACCTTTTCTCCCCGCAGCTATGGGTTAATTAATAGAACTTGCATCAGTAAAAAATCATTATCTAAAAATGTTTCCTGACTTTAACCCTTTGAATCCAGGTGGCCGCTGTGTGAAAGTGCATATACCCAGGTATACTGACCAGGTTCATGGACAGCAGAAGTCTAGAGAGGGAGATCTGTACTCGTCAAGGATTACAGTGTTCAAAGTGTTAAATAACCTTCAAAAGGTTGGGAAGTCATAAAAAGCAAACCATCATTCAATCCATAATCCTCGTGATCTTCACTTCCTACGCTAATATTTATATCATGTACATCTTTCAGTAACGCTCTACCTTGATTAACTCTTGAGCACTGTATCGAGTGAAATTTTTAAAAAACAAACTTCAAACTGCAAACCTAGATTTTTTTCTCATTCTGTTTTTGTTTATCGTTTTAGAAAAAAAAACACACAAAAAAAATAGTAAAATTTAGAAATAATTTGGCTCATTTGACACTGGTCATCTGCCTCTGTGTAAGCAGCCAGCAGAGAGAAGGAGTGAGAGAAAAAGAGAGAGACAGACACAGTTTCTGCCCCAAAAACATTCTTCACTCTACACTCCCCAGGCTTGCATATCCACACAGTATAAAAGCACTGAAGATATGTTGCTTGGTTAATCCAAGTGGAAGCAGCTGATACAAATCTGTTTTTAATTATGTCATCATCACTCGTATGCCTCCTTCTGGAGAAATAAAAACAAAAACAAGCCTGTTCAGTTTTTTATTTAGCTGACATTAGTGATCATGGTTCTCTGCAATTTCCTCTTTTTTGTAGCTCTTAATAAATTTTGTCTTTTTGTTATCTCTCCTAAACCTTGCTCCACCATCCATTTACTCAAGCTCATTCTTCTTCTATGTGCCAAGTCCCTTCAGGATGTAGGTGATCATGGCTCTCCACAATTTCCTCTTTGTAGTTCTTAATAAATTTTGTCTTTTTGTTATCTCTTCTAAACCTTGTTCCAATATCCATTTACACATGATTCTTCTCCTTCTTCTATGTACTGTTCCCCTTCAGGAGGTTGGTGATCATGGCTCTCCACAATTTCCTGATCTTTCTAGCTCTTAATAAATTTTATCTTTTTGTTATTTCTCCTAAACCTTTCTCCACAATCCATTTACTCAAGCTCATTCTTCTATGTACCAAGTCCCTTCAGGACGTAGGTGATCATGGCTCTCCACAATTTCCTCTTTTTTGTAGCTCTTAATAAATTTTGTCTTTTTGTTATCTCTCACAAATCTTGCTCCACCATCCATTTACTCAAGCTCTTCAGGGATATTAATGCTTTATTTGCCTCCATCCCTCTTGACTTCAATCTATCCTGCAAGTATCAAATTTTTCCAAGCCCTCTTTCTTCATTATGTGCCCTTGAAATTTCAACTCTCTCTTCCTGATGTTAAAGTATAAGTGTCCTTTTCGTTTCTATATTCTCTAAAACTACATCATTGCTCACATGTTCAGTCCATTCTATTTTCAGCATCCTCCTCTTAGACTAAATTTCTTTTGCTTCAAATCTCTTCTTCATCTGTGAAGAGATTGTCCAGCATTCATTGCCATACACGAAAAATGATATCACATAACATTTCAGTTGACAAGATTGATGTTAAAAAATTTTAATTTTAAGCATAATTTTGAGTGGTAAAAATAAAATAAATATATGCACGTCTTTCTCAACATATTTAAATATATAACTTCAAATGTTATTATAGTGGAATTCTCATATTTGAAATAGCTGCAGCATTTTTTTTCTTTTTTATTTTAAACAATGTGTATTCCTTCTATAGGATATTAAAATAAACACTGTTTAAAAGAAAAATATAAGGATGGGGCATCTATTTCAAATACGAGTATCCACTATAATAATGTTTAAAGCAATAAAAACATTGGATAATAATAAATTCATGAATTCTTTAGAAATTGCTATATATATATATATATATATATATATATATATATATATATATATATATATATATATATATATATATATATATGTTTGGTTTGGCTTACAGCATATCAGCCTCAATGGGTTATTTAATGTCGACAAAATTTTATTTCTGGTAATATTTTTTTCTTCAAAAATGTATTGCTGGTAATAAATTTTTTTTTTTTTTACAAAATATTTCTGGTATTAAAACCTATTTTTACACTTACGTAATGTTTTAACCCCAGTTTGGGAGCTATTTACCCATGGTTGGGACCCTAACAGGTGCTACCATCCTGGGTCAGGGTGAACCTGGGATCACTAGCAATTAAGACGTGGTTTCACGCTCCTCAAAACCTCCTGATCAGAGGCCTTGCCAGTGGACGTAGTTTATCGTCTTACCCAGGATGCCGATGTTGTTTATCGTCTTACCCAGGACAGCATATATATATATATATATATATATATATATATATATATGTATGTGTGTGTTTGCACACACACACAGTATTTTTACATTTTATTTATTTTATTTTATTATGACTCTGCTATTAGGCATTGAGCACTGTACTAAACTGCTGTCATTTTAGGGGAATAGTGTCTACGCATTTTGGAGAATTTAAAAATATATATATAAGCAGTATGGACACTGTATTCGACACAGAATGGTGACAGTCTGCTTCATTCTTGAATGCAACCTTCAAGCTTGAAAGTAGATGACCTGAACATTTGAGCACAAAGCACTGTGACCATTCAGTGTTGAAATCTGTGTCCACACTGCTTTTTTTTTTACATAAGCTCTATCCTGTATATTGAGAACTTTATAGTATAACATACCTTGATCATATATATATATATATATATATATATATATAGCATGTGGCAGAAATACCTTCCACATAATGGTAAGACATTAGCTTGATGAAGACACCATTGCCACTAATGGAGGTGCTTCTGCTGCACTCTGTAAAATATAAGCTAATGGCTAAAATATAAAATAAACTGAACACTTAATGCCAAAGTTAGCAGACCTCAAATATAATATAGACGGTGCGATGGATAAATTGTCGTCTGAATTATGTGAAAATGAAAATTACACTGGCATCTCATTTTAACAGATATATTTACCAAAATAATACAAAAATATCATGAAATACTAAAGAGTAAATTCAATAAAGTCGCCATTGGCTTCATTCATGGCCTCCAGACGACTTCGGAATTTCTTGCAACTCTTCAGGATGGTCTCCTTGTTTAAGTTGGTGAATGCTGCTATAATCCTTGCCTTCAGTTCATCTTTGGTGTTACAAGGAATTTTGTTGGTCTCTTGCTCAACTGCATCCCACACATAATAATCAAGGGGGTTGCAATCTGGGGAATTAGGGGCCAGATGTAAGGGATGATGTGGTCACAGAAATTGTCTGACAGCCATGGCTGAGTTCCCCTGCTTGTGTGGCATGGTGCAGTCCTGTTGCCAGACATAGGGTCTTCCAGCAGCCACCCTCTTGACCCAAATCCGCACTACCACCACAAGGCATTGATGTAGGCCTCCGTGTTGAGTCTGGAGCTCTCACCAATAAATTTGTAAGTTCTTTTCTTATCAGAACAATCAGAGTGAGTTTTCAGAGTTGCCGTACCTTTGTAATTACCATTAGACTCATCCAATTCTTTCTGAATTGTCTGCACTGTCCTCAGAGTGACACCCAAACATTCTGAAATGTTCGTATTGGAGCTTCTGGCACAAATGCCAAGCAGTACAGCATGTTGTTTCCAAATTTCTGGTGGAATGAATTCCATCATGGTGCTCTTTTTCTTACTGACTGTGCCCAACTAGCCCTACTGTACTGTGCAGGTGACAAAATCAAAAACAATGTGCCTGCACAAAATTCAAAATATAAAAAGGCGACAATTTACCCATCGCACTCTGTATTATAATATTAATATAATATTATGATGCTAAATGTGCTACTCAGCTTCATGTGATAACACAATTCTCTCTCTCTCTCATGTGTATGGTGGAATAATGGAATAGCAGCTTGGATTGAGGAATTGGAAAGTCAAGTTTGTTACATTTACTTAGGTGCAAATACCCTCATAAAAAGTATGAATCCATCTCTCCTCTCCCCAGCTATAGGTAAATAGCAGGACACACAGTGTTA
>OZ038501.1:86801442-86928942 GCA_964036315.1 Acanthosepion esculentum
TGCATTTAAGCATGAAACATACTGTCATTGCTGAGTGTTCACCTCAATGTTCACTTATGCATATATGTATTTATTTAAAAAAAAAATGTTTTGCCTTTCTAGTATTCAATTCAAGGGAACCATTTTGAGATACATAATTATCCATATATATATATATATATATATATACATACACATAATACATCTATATATTATCTATATCTAATTTAACAGAGATATAAAATGGACTCAACTGTAATTACAAATAATATCATTTATTAATATACACTATTTTCCAATGAAACTAAATTTTTTCCACAATTAATTATTTATTTCTATACAAATAATGACTTTTTTTCACTCACATGTAAATTTTTCAAATGAAAATTTTCAGTGGAAATTTTTTACTTATCAAAAGTAATTTTTTTTTTTAAAAAGCAAGAATTGATCTCCAATTTTTAAAAAATAATTTCAAATAAAAAAATATCCTTTTCAAAAATTCACCCTCCCCATCCCCAATGCACCAAAAATGTCATTTCTAAATCTGGATACATATTTTGTTTTCTGAAACAAAACATTGAAATTTGTTGATGATTAATAATTAATAATGATGAAATCCTCTGAAAATATATATATATATATATATATATATATATATATATATATATATATATATATAGAGAGAGAGAGAGAGAGAGATAGTATAAATATGAATATTAAATTTTCATGGAAAGGATTTCATCAGTATTAATTATTAATCATCGTCAAATTTCAATGTTTTGTTTTAGAAAACAAAATACGGATCCAGATTTAGAAGTGACATCAGAATTTAATTTTTCTCTTAAATTTTTGACCTTGTTTTCTTACTTGCTGAATTGAATAGAGAATGATTTTTCTAAAATAATGGTAATATTAGCTATTTCCTAATAAGGAAACATTTCTCATTCATTGATCAAACTGCTTGTATTACTTTTGGTTGAAATTTATAAAATCTTTCTCTTAAAACATTTTTTCATTAAAATAGCTTTCTCAAATCCAATAACCATTATTGCTCTTTCCAGTAATGATGTGGGTTTCGTTCCTAACCTTTTATTTGAAGTAGTGTAGAATGTCAACATCTTGATCCTGTCATTATTTTCTCTTGGAGTTACATGGGATATCCATTTTGATTCTGTAGTGCCAGTTCACTAGGTTCAAAGTAGTGTGGTCTTCACTAAGTCCCACAGGCTTCATTCGCTCAAAGCCATTTTTAATCATTGATTTTAGAAAGTGGTTGTATACAGCTGACAGCTTAGATATTTTTGAATGGGTTTGGCCCTATGCTTGATGTCCATATGAAAGTCTCAAACTGATGAGGCTATTTAATAACATCTCGCTAATGGTTTGGTTTTGTAGCAATTTTGTCGTGTTGTGGAGAAACTGTGTCTAATACAGCCTATTCTATGTACAGTTTTCTTATCCCCTATACTAAATTTGTTATAACAGATCCATCCATCAAGATATTTGATGTGTTTAGTATTTACTAAGTCCATATTCAGAATATCTTTCTGTATAGGTGCCATCATTGCTTTCATTTCAATTCCAGATCATAGTTACTATTTTGGAAAGGTTTGAGTCCTATTTCTTGGAACACTTTGTAGAGGATGTTGATATTCTTTTCATGACCGTTATTATCCCAACTATAAATACCTATGTCATCAGCATACCCCCCTCTCATCATCAATACATTGGCCTCAAGAGGGAAAACAGAATCATTGTCTTCTATTGGTTCTACGATTTTCAAAAGTTAAATCGAGATGAGATGTGTGGCTATGCCATGATATATCCACCTCTGCCATGATATATCCACCTCTGCCATGATATATCCACCTCTGCCATGATATCTCCACCTCTGCCATGATATCTCCACCTCTGCACATGTGAGACAATATTTGTAGATATTTTAAAGTGTTTGTTAACTTTTTACTTGTTATTTATTACTTATTTATTGTTGGTTATTATTATTACATTTTCTTATGTTTGTGGATTTATAATTTGTTAATTTATTATTTACTTTTTTTGTTTAGACTTGGGAGAGGATCAGTTATTTGTTTAGCTTAAAATATTGGCTTTGTCCAAAGTTTGTTATATTACCTATGTTGTATATTTGCATTTTTCATGATATTTTACTAGGTATTCATTTTTATTTTATGATTTCTTTTTAAGTAACGTAATATCGTGTCTGCACTTTGAGATAAGTTCTGATCATTTATTTAGTAATTTGTGTTGGTCTGGGAAGGTGATTAAATGCTGTCTGGAGGATAAAATACCTATACAGAATTGGGATTTATTGTTGTAGGCTGATGCTGTTTTCCTTATTTTCCATTATATTTTTGATGTGATATGTTTTTTGTTTTTAATTTCTTATATATGTTTAGAAAGGTTTGTGCTGTTTGCATATTTAGTATTTGTAAAGGATGTTTTGTGTCCATAGTTTTTCTGTTTCTGGGTCCTTTAGTTAATCCTATGTATATATATATATATTTTTTTTTCATTATCTGCTGATTTTACAGTACTTGGTATATTTGTCATACTCTGTGCCAATAGGAATATATACTTGAAAACACGGTGGATAAAATAAGTAATGGTTTATTGTAAGAACCAATACAATAAGAATAAAGGTAACAGTTATGCACAAGGTCATTGCAGGTCAATCCAGTAGTGAGGACTACTATTGAAAGGTTAGTAGTTCTTGTGTAAGTCTGAGTCATACTCAACAGATCTCAGCTAGACTCTGTATTCCGTTGACTTACAGATACTTATAGGTAGTTACTACCTATAGTTTAGTCACTCATGGGGGTGACAGGTTATTCCATTACATCAATATTGTTTTGCAAGCAATTGCCATTTGAATGGACATTGGTGCTTTGCTCTGCAGTTAGAGGTAGGGTTCATTTGTGTGAGTAGTTTGGTTATTTTCTGTTGTGCTTTGTTATTGTCTCATGTTCTTAGTGCAACTGTAGCTGTTTTTTTTATTTTGTTTTTTTTACTGCAGTTCTGTTGAATATCTTGTGGAGAATGCTTAATGGAAGGAAGTGTTTGTGTATGACTTTAATGAATATTTTTCCTATATTTGTTTTTTCCCTTTTTTTTGTATGGTGGGTTAAACCATATTGTGTTTTTACTGTTGGCATTTTTTGTACAAGTTATCAGAACCAAGGGTTTAAGCATACAGGCGGTGTTCAAACAGCTGATCATGCCAGATTATGCAGTCTCTCCCAGAAATTGTAACTAATGCCCACACAACATAGTTGCAGTATAAAGTCCAGATGGGTTCTGTAGGTGTTGAATAACCAGAAATGTGTCTGAGCAGGTATTAGCAACAGATTGGCTAGCCACCTTAGCAGATGAGTGTGCTTGAGTAATGAGTGGACGGATTTTTATATATACATTAAGCACTTTATTTTTTTTATTTTTTTTATCTTAAAAGTATTAAGTCTGGATGTAAACAATATGCATTGTTTTTTAGATTTTGTCATATTTTTAAGATAAACAAAAAGTATTACATGCGTTTTTTATGCTTTTAACGAGATAAGGATCAACTTGAAAAACTTTCAGTAGGAAAAGAGCAATCATAAATTTTTTCTGTCCCATTTCTAAGTAGCTGAAGATAACAACTAACGTCAATCAAATAACTTATCTCCAAACACGAGAATAATTATGATGATTATGGTACAGTTGGTTAGAAAAGACATTGATAATAAGCAACCTTAACATTGGAAGATCAGGACAGCACATTAAATCTGAAATTTACTGCTGAGGTCTTTTCAATGGTGGGATGAGAATGTCTAGAAGATAAATGCATATCATTATCATTGAAGCATCAATGAAAAACTTCTGGGGATGTTGAGAAATAGATTGGTTGGTATTAGAACTCTGAGTGGTTGAAAAAGAGAGATTATTTGAATCCAATTTGGGGACTTAGAAGTTGAGAGAGAGGGAGAGAGACACTGTTTATGGGAATTCAGTTTGGGAAACTTTATAGAGAAAGACATTAATTGGTTAGTGCTAGAAATTCAAGAACTTGAGAAGAGAGAGATTGTGTGTTGTGAATCTAGTGGGAAACTTAAGGATATTTAGAGAGTTGAGAGACTGATCAATTTTGTTAACCCAGCCAGAGAGGGAAGAGACTGATCAATTTTGTTAACCCAGCCAGAGAGGGAAGAGACTGATCAATTTTGCTAACCCAGCCAGAGAGGGAAGAGACTGATCAATTTTGTTAACCCAGCCAGAGAGGGAAGAGACTGATCAATTTTGTTAACCCAGCCAGAGAGGGAAGAGACTGATCAATTTTGTTAACCCAGCCAGAGAGGGAAGAGACTGATCAATTTTGTTAACCCAGCCAGAGAGGGAAGAGACTGATCAATTTTGTTAACCCAGCCAGAGAGGGAGTAACTGGTTGATGTTTTAAATCCATTGGAGAACTAAGGATATTTTGTGGGTGAGGGAGAATTTGTTAACCTGTCAGAGAGAAAGAGATTGCTTAATGTTGTGACTTCAGTGAGGAATTCTAAGATATTTTGAGAGCCAAGGAGATTTTGTTAATCTGTCAGAGATTGGTTGTTCTTAATCTAGTGGGGAACTTTAATATTTAGAATGTTGAGAGAGAGAGAGAGAAATTTTGTTAACACAGAGAGAGAGAGAGAGAGAAATTGGTTGATGTTGTGAATCCACTGACAGGAACCTTTTCTGATATCACCTTCTACAGAAGATTTGGATTGTTCCTTGTCTTAACCATCTGTTGACACTTCTTTCATCACCAAGTGTCAGTTTTAATTAAGCTCTCTTCGTATTCAATGTTTTCAATATAGGTCAAGAAGCCCATCAACTGAGATAAAACACGGCTTATCATCAAAGGTTCTAACATTATTGATTGCTACAAGAACATGAGCTACCCTGTCAACTGAGAGTTAAATTAAGGATAGCACTTGGTGATAAGGAGATGCAATGTAAGTGCAGTTGAAAGAGGGTCAACAAAGATAGTTGAAGAGGCTGAAAGTTCTCAACCCTACCTAATTTCCAAAATCAGACCAAACATCACATTTTTATTTTAGAATCCATTCTTGGTCAGGCCGAGCACTTTTCAGCACCCGCTTATACAAGTCAGCAGAAAGAGACAGATTTTCCTTTCTGTTTCAATATTCCAAGCATAAAATCTTCAGTTAACAACTAGTAAAATACTAAATCTACTTTCTCCTTTTGAACATGGCTCCCTTCTCGTGAACGTTTTGTCACTTTATTTTGAATTGAAAGTTTGAATTAGTTTATAACATATCCGCCTTTGTTTTTTTTTTTTATTATCCTGGAATACTAAGTTGTATATTTTATTATACTTGAATCAATGGATTGGGTTTTATAGTCAAGTTTATAGGTAAAACTCTGCTTGGGTTTATATCGATGGATGTTCAGGTAGTTTTATGGTTAGCAGCCCAGAACAATAAATTGGAAAGCCATGTTCAAATCCCAGTCTCATTTCATTACGAGTCTTGGTATGATTCCATCCCCCTACACCTATGTTAAAGTTATAGTAGGGCAGACTGGGCTCTTTGGCCTTGGTTGGCAACCAGTTTAGGAGAAGGAAATGTTTAAATTCCAAGCCATATGTAGCCCTGGCAAAGAGGACTTTTTAATGACTCTATGATCTTGACTGCTGTTATTTAATGGATGAATAAATGAATACGCAAGCCTGTAAGCAAACATTTACTTAGAAAGTGGCCCCTTTTGTGTGGGAGATGTTCTTACCTCTTTACAGAGGATGTCTATTCTAGGCCCCACTGAAAGAGTATTGTCCAGTTTACACTCTGCTACATTCTTTTTGAACAGGAGTAGAGGTATATCCCTTCTTTCCTGTTTCAGATTGGGTTTCTCTTTCCTTTTAAATTCTACTTCAACTCTATACTTCTAACATCTCTGCCTGAACTCTGAAATTTTATTTACTTTTTTCTCTCCTTCAATAGGAGTAGATGTGTTTGCCTATCATCTAGTTCACACTCCTCTCCGGTCTTTTGAACAGGAGTAGAGGTTTATCATTTGTTTCTTGTTTAAGATTGCATTTCCAGTTCGTTCTTCCTTTATCATGCATATTAGCAGGAATATTGTCTTGTTTGAGGTGAAATATAGTCTTGTATTAGAATCTGAATAAAACAGAAATGGCCCAAACCCTTTTGGTAGAGCTGTAGACATTTCTCATGATGAAGGCATATCCATCATGAGAAGCTAAAGGCTGATAGTTGAAGGGGTGCCACTCTGCAATCAGCGCCCAATTTGTTTAATTTCAATTTTTTTTTTCTCTTCAACTAGTCACCATGCAAAGCTAGAGAATACACTTTTCTCTATCATTTAACCTGGAGGAAGAAGAGATGGATTCTTGCCTTTTCCAAGGGTATTAGTACAACATATTTTCATCAGTGAAATACAAGGGGATGATGAAAAGTTCTTGGCTCAACCTATTTACCAAAATCTGAGCAAACATAAGGATTTATTTTAGAATCCAGTCTTGTCAGATTGAGAAATTTTCAGAGCTCCCTTATTAGAACAAGAATCAAAATGAAAACACATGGTTCACAATGCCAGTAAATCTCTCTACCTCTGTCACATTATTTACCCTTTTTTTCATTGATCCATTAATCGGCGCAACAAATGGCGTGTAGATGTTAATAACTCAAAAACAAAACTATCTTTTAGACATCATAGGGAACTATTTGTACTCTACAGCAGCATGGCTGATGCTAACCACCAGGAGAGTAATTCATAGCGACTTCTCACTCTCATGTTTTCCATCAACATAAATTGGAATGATTATATTTAATCAATTGCTAGGCCTGCTGCTAGGAAATCTGGTTCACACTGTCATGTCAGACAAATTTTCTCACCAGAATCCATCTTGCACATTTACCATTCATACCTGAATTTTGCTGCCAGATTTGATCTAGCGCTTTTGCTATATATCTCTGCAATGTTATCAGACCTTACCTG
This sequence comes from Acanthosepion esculentum, assembly GCA_964036315.1. NCBI lineage: Eukaryota > Metazoa > Mollusca > Cephalopoda > Sepiida > Sepiidae > Acanthosepion > Acanthosepion esculentum. The sequence goes on from OZ038501.1 coordinate 86,808,436, forward strand.
GCATCTTGGTTTCAGTTACTTTCCCACTACTGTAACAAAAATTCTCTGTACCTTTTCTAAAAATAATTTCATGGCAATTGTTCTGATGAAATTTCCTCTTTGGTACTTCAACTTCATGAATTTAAGCATTGTACTAGATTGGCTATGTCTCATCCTTTTACTATTGAAATAGCTAGATGTAACCATAAGTTCTATTCTAATAGTTTCTTCTCTCCCACTTCACAACTGTGGAAGCCTCTTCTGACTTCTTGCTTTTCTGTCAACTACAAGCTTCAAAAATTTAAATATAATGTCAATAACCATATTGAATTCTGTTCTCTCTCTCTCTCCCCCCCTCTCTCTCTCCCCCCTCTCTCCCCCTCTCTCTCTTTTTTTTCACTCTCAGTAACCTTATGCATCTTAGTGACTTTACCACCTTGCTTGGGAAAAAATGATTAAAGAAAAAGCCAAAAAGAACTAACTCCAATTCCAGGTGTTCCTCCTTTCAGGCAGTAACTCCCCATTGCACTTAAAAAGGTCAACCTCTGAGCGGTCCCAAAAAAGAAGTATCTAGGAAAATGGATAATTTCTGGATCTATCACATATCATCAAACCTATTATCACAAGTGTGTGGTATGTAGAAACCATGTTTTTTTGTTTGTTTGTTTTTTTTTTTGTTTTTTTTTGTGTGGGGGGGGTGTTAACAGTGGAATTAATGTCTACCAGCTTTAATCCATTAAAAGTTTTATTAATGAAACATATTTTCTAAGAGGAAATATATAAACTCTCTTGCTAGGGCGACCTCAACATGGTGGAATGGTTAACAAGCTTGTTCTGCTACATCAATTACGACCGAATAGTGAGTTCGATCCTTGCAGGGTGCCCCGATCCTTTGGCTTTGTGCCACATCTAAGCTACATTTAGAAAATCACCTTTGGACACCTTGACATGGTGTAATGGTTAGCAAGCTTGTCTTGCTAGAACAATTTATGAGTGAGTAGTGAGTTTGATCCTCACTAGGTGCCCCCTATTTTCAACCTTGTGCCACATCTAAACTACACTTGGAAAATCACTATAAAAGCCATTGCTATCATTGTGGAAAAGCATTCCTCTGTTAAGTAGGCCACACAAACCACCTGAGAGGAAAAATGCTACTGAACCTTTTGTTCACAAATTGAAGGCATGATAATGGTTCAGGAAAGAAGCTCATTAGTGAAACTTAATCCATCCTTGATTTTTCCTCTGTTAATCTCTCACAATCATTTGCCAAATTTAATCATCTTCATTAAATATTAACTATTATCTTTGTGAACTTGATGATTTCATTGCTAGAAAAAGACGTCAGCTTAATTCAAAGGCAGTAACCAATCTGAACATGTTCAATATATTCTGTCACCAATGAAACTGGCTTGAACAGACTAAATTCATTTTCAGCTCTTTTTGATTAATGTTAGTCACACTGATAATTCATTGTAAACATACAACACGACCGTTGCCCATTTCAGTCCTCGATCTTGTCAGTGTGCACCAAGTACTAAGAAAGGGACTGCTGCATGCTTACAAGTTAACATAATGAAAAACAAATGCAATATCGAGTAATAACATATCATAAAATAGATATTTTTATTCAGGGCTTCACTTGCTTGTCTGGGTGGGTAGCTAGGTAAGTAGGTCAGAATTGGGACAACTTCTGCTATGTCAGCTCTTCCCTCTACCAACTTCTTGCCCATCTTCACATCCCAACATGTGGCTAACAATACGAAAGGATGACATCAGAATCACACAATGGACAAGTCTGTCTCCCACCAAGGGCAGGCCAAAACTGACTCCAATCTCAAGCATGACTGTTAGTATAGACAAGCACCAGGATACACCATATTTCCGGTTTTGTTGTTACTTGATCTCCAAAAACCTCTCATCCACACCTTTACTTTCCTGTTCCCCTTCAGTGAAAGTGGATGCCATTTAGAAAACTAGGTTTCAAAAAGAATACTCCATTGGCTATAAAACAGAAACACTTGAGATTGAGTGAAAGCCACATCTTGTTTTTCTATGTGGATGTCCATAATATCACATCAGATTTTTTTTTTTTTTGCTTAGGTTCAGAAAAAAAAACAAGTTGAAATTTCTAGGTCACATAAAGGAGGGATAGAAAATTTGACATTCATGACATATTAAAGGCAAAAGAAACAGAAGGAAACAGTGAGTGACCTACTTGTGTAAATGTTTGGCAGAACATGGACCAAGCAGGAACAAACATTGCTTAGAAAGATTAGAAGTTGTTACAAGTGATCATCAGCTATATCCAGAAGGGACACAGCACATGAACGAAAGACTTTTTTTTACTCACTTTTGGCCCATTCTTTCTCTAGCCTTCCAGAAGACAGTGTTATAAAGTATGTATAAAATATTTAATATAGGTATAGAATACACTATTTACATTATAAGGACACATGGCACAGTGGATAAAGACGTTGATTAGATCTAGTGACAGGACCCAAAGAGGGTGAGTTCAATACCCGGATAAGGCAGTGGAGAACTTGGAGAGGGGAATTAACAAGAGATAACTGTTAACTGACATCCATTAAACATGGCACGTGGAACTAGAACAGTCTACCCAAGTGAGCGAAATAAAGGGTTCAGTTCGACATTCCAACCACCTGAAGAAGGCTGGAGCATACAATGGCTGAAACGTTGTGATAAATATGGTGACAGAGATGAGGACAATAGTCCGAATAATGTAAATAGTGTACATAATACCTCATCTCAGAAATATAGACAGAGGTATAAAATACTTGCTATAGTTTTTTCTTGTACAGTCAAGCTCTGTGAAAATGGTTCTTACATGGCATCACTTATGCAGTACATGTATATTTGAATTGAATTTGAATTGTAGCAATCCCCAAAATATGCAGGGATATATTCAACAAAATCTTGTTTACCATACGGTCAATATTCAGTTCTTAATCAGTGAGGTAGACGGTTGAAAATAGTTAAAACAAAACAAAAACAGTTTATCCATAATTTTGATCTTCAACAATTTATTTGGAAATCTACAATAGAAAATTAAACAGGCCGACTTTATCAGTTGAATTTAACAAAACTTGTTTAATGATATAGTGTGTGATTTGATTTGTTTTTGACAACCTATCAACCTTTTGCAGATTATTTAAAGACAAAAAATATTTTTAAATTTTAAGAAATTTTTTTCAGATAATAATAGTTTAGTGATAAAAGTCTTACTAATTAACCCATAGCTGGAGAAAGAAAAGATAAATTCATTCCTTTCCCAATTGGAATTGATACTTGGCTCTTGAACTACCAATTCCAAGCCACTATTACATTACATTATCCACACATTCAAGCTGACAGCATCTGGTATTACCAAGCAGTCACCCATCTAGGTACTGACCAGGTTCAACATTGTTTAACTTTTGGTGACTTTACAAGCACTGGTGTTTCAGCATGATATGGCCATAAACTATGTGTGTGCCTGTAACACTTTTTCAGAAAACAGATATTACACTGATCTTAGGCTGAGGACACATATACTCTGTCCTAAAGCATAAATGCCAATCCTTATATAAATAATCCTATTATTGTTCTTTCAATGAGTACTATACTGCTTTAATTTTTTTTTTAACCATTTCACCTTAATCAAGGCAATAATATCATTAGAACACAAGATGTTGCAGGAAGTGAAAGAGAACAAGAAGACTTTAGTAGTGATGAGTATGGAAAGGACAAAAAAGAATAAGGTTTAAAAAGACAGAAGAAGGTGATTGACATTGCATTTAAATTTTTGGAAATTGTAGTTCCCTGATAACTACAATAAATTGAAAGGAAGAGAAGTGCAAAACAAAGAAACTGTTAGAGTAGAAGTGGTGCTTGGATCTAGCTAGTTCACCAGTAAAACAATGAGACCTAGTTGGCAATCTAGTAGCATGCTTAAATTTATATAGTCAAGGCACCTGGCGGGGGGAATTCTTTTCAGAACAGTTACAATGAAAATATTTGTAGAAAAGACAGATGGAAGCCATGTCATGTCAGTGTGTTGTATAGGAATAAAATGTTGTTGCCAACACTTGAGTTTGAACATAGATTGCCAGGGAGCAAACACAGGCGATCCCATTATTGAATTAAGTGGATGACATGACCATGGAAAAAACGCATAAGTAGAAAGTAGCATGACGTCTAAACACTCGCTATTTCTACTCACTATACTATTTCTCTATTTGAATCACGATATGGATTACTATTTGAGTGAGTATTACCAAGCAAGTACTATTAGTGCGAGTGTTATTCAAAGGCATCTGACACCAGCATTGTTCAATGGCGTACTATAGTTGTATTTGTGATTACAAAATCTCTACTATAATGAGCATTACAAAAGTGATGACAAGTATTCATTGACATTACAAAACAGTGGGAAGTCGAGATGCCAGGTCAGGATCGATTGCATTGCAGATCCTTTTTCAAATTTTGTCAAGAATCTCAAAATGTACAACAGGAACACCAGACCAGATATGGCGACAGTATTCAATGCACGCATGAATGGTAGATTTATAAATGTGCAAAATGGATTCTGATAAGAAAGATTTTCTAGCACAACAGTGAACCAACTTTCCTTGCAGTAGACGTAGCAATTGATTTGATATATGATATTGATATAATTGCTCCACTTTATATCAATGGAAAACATGTGGTCTGCTCCTCCTGTATTGTATTTAGAGATTCTTGATAAAATTCAATCACTTTCCTGCCTTCATAGCATAGCTTCCCTGCGCATTTTTTTTTTTTTTCAGAAATATTTTCATGGTAAATTAACTGATTAACTTTCCTCTATGGTACCTAGACTTTATGAATTTAAGTGCAGTACCAGATTGGTGGCAAAATCTCATTATTACTGAATTGCTTGTTGCTAATTTCAAATGAACGTAGTTACCTATTGGCTTTTATTTTATTTTAATGACCAAATTTCTCTTTATTGAAGATAATTTAGTGCATCTAGTTTCAGTTCTCCATCTTATAAAATCACTTAACCATAACATATTTTCATTTAATTGTTCTGAACAACTTTCCTCTTTGGTACCTAGACTTTATAAATTTAATTGCAATAACAGATTGGCGGCTAGGTCTCCTCATTTTACAGTTAAAATGCTTAGATATGACAGTAAGTTCTATGCTAACAGTTTCTCCTCTTGGAACTCTCTTCTGGTTTTTTGCTTTCCAATCAACTTTGATCTTCAAAAATGTAAATGCAATTTCAATTGTTATATTCTCCCTTATTTCCTGTTTTTTTTTCTCCATATTCTCTCACACAGTAACTCATTACATTTTAGTGGCTTTATTGCCTTGCTTAGGTTCAAGTGACTTTTAAAAAATAAATAAAATAGGAAAATCTTTATAAATTTAAAATATTTTGCCATTTATTTAACTTCATCAGAAAATTTGACAGTAGAATAATGTGGATTTGTTTTCATTTTTAAGCTCTATGTTGTCTTGCTTTCATTGGTCACATTTATTTTATGGTCTTTATTTCTATGTATGTATTAATTTTGATTCATAGGCGTCATGTGTTTAGCTCCTGATGTCAGTGTCTGTTTAATTCTTGAAATGTTACCCAATTTTCTAATAGACTTATATTGGGCTATATTAGCATATTTTAATTGCTTAATAAATATGACGGATGCCTGAAGTGAATGTGTAATTCTAGATTACATCATCTGCAAATGTTTGGAACTTTAATCTTTAAGTTGATGCTTTACAGACATTGGTTATATTTAAAAGTGTATTTGGTAAGCATTTATTTGCAACAAATTATACAACACTTATTTTGATTATCATGTTACTTAAAACGATTACTTCGCTACTTATATTATTGCCAATAACTTTTTACATTTATATAAGTGGTGGATGCCTATAAAAAGTCACTGTTGATTATTATTTACATCTAATTTGTTTAACTAATCCAATATTGTTTGCATCACATGGCAATATTTGTAAGTAAAATGATGCACTAAAATAAGTAACCAAGTAATCGTTTTAAGTTTTCTGAATGCTATGACTGGCTGCTACTTGTTACCAAGCACACTTGTCTACCAGGGCGGCTAGCTTATTACAGATGCCTACTCTACCCACAGTCCACCTGTGGTTTATACTGCAACTAAGCTCAGCATACTTTAGTTACAGTTTCTGGGTGAGTGTGCATAATCTGGCATAATCAATTTTATTTGTAGACACTTTCCTAAGGTGCCACCTACCAAGATCATCTCCTTGATAAATTGACCAAGGTGAGATTCAAACCCTGGTTTCATGGCCGGTATGCAAACATTCTAACCACTCGGCCACGTGCATCTGAATATCAGTGCCATATTTATTGTGTGCTGGTTATTTATTAACATTCTTTCTTGATATTTTCTCTGTAATAAGCTGTATTCATTTTTTTTTTTTTTTTTACTGAAGTAGCATTTATGAAATCAGTTATAGCCTGTTTTATTTCTCAGTAATACTAAGTAATTTAATGGGTCATCCCAAAAGAGGTCTAGTCTGTGTTTATAAATATGTATCTGTAGATTTCTAGATGTCTCACCTATATAGTTATGACAACTGCAGGAAGTCTATTTTGTATCATCCAGTTTCCAATGTGTTATTGAGTCTATTGCTTTTGCTGAACAAATCTTTGTCTTGGAGATAGTAGTTATAATTTTAATATTTGGGTGTTATATTCCATGCTAAGGGAATAAATACTTAACACCAGGTGGATAATAGAAGAAAGGTTTATTGTACACAACCAGTACAATATGAAATACGGTACAGTTATGCACACAGGTCAATCTAGTAGTGAGTGCCACTAATTGGAATGTCAGGCGTGCTTGAGTCTTCTCACTCTTCCTCAAGTCTCTCGTAGACAGTTGACTTTATAGGTACTTACTACCTATAGTGTAATCATTCATGGGGGTGACTGGTTATTCCATTACATCATTGGGATAGTTACATTTTTTTGAGTTCATTGGATAAACATTTGGTAGAACTATAAACTTACTATTTTGGGTTTTTATAGTACTTAGCTTTTTAGTCTTATGGATCTTGTATGTTTTTAGCAAGGCAATTCTGAGAGAATTACAAGTCCTACCAGGATTCATTATTGGCAGCCACAATCTTGATGACATAAGATATGCAAATGACACAGTATTGATAGCAGACATGAAAAGAAACTACAAAAGCTTCTACAGAAGTACTATAAAAACCACAAATAGTAAGTTTATAATTCTATCAAATGTTTATCCACTGAACTCGAAAAAATTTAATCAACCCAAACATTAAAATTATAGCCACTATCTCCAATACAAAGGATGTCAGAACAGGGCTTAAAAGAAATAAGACAAAATGTATTAAGAGCTACAAAGGATTTGAAATTGGGGAGAGCCATGATCACCTACATACTGACAGCATATAAAGAAGAATGCTTTTCTTCTTACACTGAGAATAAAATAAAGGGTGTTCCAATAACTTGAACCGATTTTAAATATGAATTAAGTTCAAACATCTAATGTTTTTCTTTTTCTTTCAGATTTAACAACTTACGTCTTTGGCAAATTCAACCATGGAACAATTAACAATATGGACAAACAGAAATGCATTTTGTATACTTTGCAATTTTTTTTTTTTTTTTTCAGTTGCAAACTATGTAACATTGTTGTGGATAGGTTCAATTCCTACGTGCAATGATTCATAGAGGGGTCTGAATTTTGCCCCCACATTCTCGTGCACTGCAGCAATGTTTTTGTTTTCAGCTGAATGGCGTAAACAAGCATGCAGTGGTGTTTTCACATCTGCCACCAACCCAGTTTGTTTGAATTTACGAACAATTTTTCCAATTGCAGTCTTGACACTTTAACATGTTGTTTGATTGTTAATCTTTCCATGGTTGAAATTGCCAAAGACATAAGTTGTTTTATCTGAAAGAAAAAGAAAAAAATCATTAAACGCTTAAACTTAAATAGGTACCTCCACTAGGTCGTGTAAAAAGCAGCATAGCATGAAAAAAGGCCCCAAACTCAACAAAAACAAAGTTTTGTCATCAGAATGTTTGTTATTATTAAGAGGAAAGACCAAAGTATTTTTTTTAATTTTTTACTCCTTTCTAGCAGATTTGAAATTTTGGTTAAAAATCTTGCTATTTTTACAACAGCAGTGAATTAGAAAAAAAGGTTTATTTTGCACTTTTTCCAAGGAAAATACCCATTGATTTGGAAATTCTTGCAAAATTCAAATAATAGTTGGATTTTAATGAAACCTTCAGGACATATTCAGAAATGAATTAAATTATTTTTGAAATTTTTATTTTTAGGAAATATTGATAAAAAATATATATATATATATTTTACATATGTTACCACTCACTTACATAATTTAATGAAATTCTGAGAAATTAAATTTTTAAGTGGGGGAATTTTTTAATTAGTTAAAAACAGGTCTCTTTGGAGAAAGTAAATTATCAATATTTTTTTTTTTTTTGTAAAACAGTTACATCGAAAATCTGCTCTGAATTGTAAAATAAAAAATACAATAAAACTATGACATTATTTAATTAGAAAAGCTTTTAATTGCTTTTGTAAAAAAGTTGTATTACGGACACTATTGTCTGAAGAAATAAAATTTTTTTGATGAATAATTTTTACAATAATTTTTGCATTTTTTTTAAAATTTTAATTATAATATGATAGTTCAAAAATTTTTTAAAATTCTTCATTGCTTTCAAGTATCATTAAGTGAAAAGTAAATTTACAAATCAAAATTTGTAAAGCTCATAACAGTCGTTTGTACCCAAATATTTTAAAAATAATTTCTACCTATGGGAATCTATTCATGATATAATCCTTAAAAAGCTTGCGTGATTTAAGTGTAGTCTGATACACCACAATTATTTAACTTTTAATTCAGTTCTGTTTCATCATTAACGTCTTTGCAAATTATCCCTTCAAAATAAAGAAAAAAAAAGTTCTACTTTTCTTAATTGCTATTTCATTAATTATTTTTATTTTATATATTTATTTTAGTTTGGGTTATACTTCAATTAATTTTTGCTAAGTAATATTTATTTCAAATCAGATTAATTTAACTTTAAATTTTCTAATTTTACTCAAATGTGTCACAAATCTATAATTTAATTTTTAAAGAATTTAAAACCTGATAAATTTGTTTGTTTAAAAATTTTAAAAATGGCCACTTTTAAGAAAATTTTTAAAAATTGAGCAATTATTTGAAATTCCAATTTATATAATTTCTATCTGAAATACTCCAGAATATTTTACTTACTTGAAATAATAAATTAATCATTTAGCTTTCAATTAAAACTAGAATGAAATCTTCAAGAATGCTTTTTTATTTTTAAAATTTAATTTTAAAACTTAGGTATCGAAAATTCAGTGGATGTACCTAAACTTAATTCACATTTAAAATCGGTCCAAGTTATTCGAACACCGTTTATTTTCTTTCATTTTCTCTTTGAATGAGAAACCGTTTCATTAACAGCCTTTCTAATTACTACATTCTGCATTACCATTTTTTCTTATTTGCCATTTGTCATTATTTACCATTTGTCATTATCAGCGTTTGTCATTATTTACCATTTGTCATTATCGGCATCAACATCTGTTTTCTATTTTTAAATAATCAGAAGGATCATGTTTTTAAACGAGCATGTTCATATCCTTCCTGTATAAATATTTCACTTAGATGACGAGTTTTCTTTTTTTAAAAGTTCCTACTTTCCTGTCAGTCAGAATAGACAGCTGGGCAGTTTAACATTTGGACAAGAAATTAAAAGCTCTTAGGTTCAATCTTAGATGGGGCACTGATTGTAAAGAGGTTGAAATCTTCTGCATTAAACCAAACAATAAGTAGAATTGTTTTAACAACCACTTAACACTCTCACAACTTTAGTTGCTGTGCAACTGAACACCAGACCAGTTCCCTTCAAATGTCTTGGATGTGTGTCAATATCCGAGTCTCTGCAAAGGATCTTCTAGTACACATAGACATCATCAGTCTATTTTTCCCCCCTCTGTCTGCCTCTTATTCTGTTGCCTATGGAACAAGATTCATCAAAATTGTATTCAAATATAATATACTATTTACATGATGACATTGAAAACTTCCCGCACTATATATATCATAAATGTAACATTCGTCAGAAATGCATGTTCAGATAATGCATTTTGATGCCCATCCCACTGAGTCAGTTTGCAATTATTTCAATTATGATATAAGGTTTTGTAATGTAGCGTTAGAATGGAAATCTGATCTTTACGGTGGCGGACAAATGTTTCATCATTCCTTTGGCAAACATCTTTTGTATGCTTCTTCAGTGCTTATTCAAGATATTTGAACATTCAAGGGCACAAAGAAATTTTATTTTGCAGCACATTACATAAGATTACGTAAACCAAGTTAAATATACAATGTGAAATTTTAACACTTTTCTTTGAATTTTCTGACGAATTGTAATTCTTAAGTTAATGATTAAGTAAGCTCGTGGCAAGTTCTACAACAATAAAAGATCCATAGAAATTCCCCTATGGCATTATTATATATTTGCGCTTAACAACTTGAACAAAATATTTCAATAACAATCATAAATATGAATACTGGGCATTATTTTAAGAAGTAAGGGGGTACAAATAAAAAAGATTTGAAATTGACAACTTTTTCCATTTCACTAAAACAGCCATTAAACTTCCCCTTCTTTCTTTTACTGAAACCAAGTAGTGTCTTTTTCCCTTTTCCCACCCAATCAAGATGGAATAGTCCATTATTTATGAGGTATTGGCAGGAGATGTTAAAGACTTTTATTTTTCCCTTATTTATTTATTTCTAGCCCAATCCCTGTCACAAACATTTCTCTTAATAATAATTTTAAAATAATTCAGCAGACGATATTACTTTTTTGGCCATTGCCTTATTCAGTTTTCATCATTCGATACTGTGCGTCTGAAAAATGCAGTTGCCATTATTTCTCTACCTTTTAGCTGAGATCAAAGTATAGTATCTGTTCTTATCAGGTTAATCTGATTCTCTCTCTCCATTTCTATTTTCCCTTCTTTCTTTCATTTTCTCACTGAAAGTAATTAATGTCTTTTCACCACTTTCCACACTATCAAAACATGGAATAATCCATTATTTATGAGGTATTGGCAGGGCGTAATTATATAAAAACTAATGAAGGGAGGGACAAGCACAATTATAATACTATATTTACATTATTTATATATGGACTATTACAACATTTCGACCATTGTACCCTCTGGCCTTCATCAGGTCCTTGTAAATCTGGATAATCATCAGGGAATTGAATCGTTTATCTACAAGGGTAGATTGTTCCCATCTAAGGATATCTCATCTAGTTCTTATTTGGTACTGTTCAGTTATTGCTCAACCTGTTTCCAATGAGTCTGAGTACTACCAGGACCAGGAATTGAACTCAGAAAGGTTACCTGGATTGATACACTTGAAGAAGGCCAATGAGCACAGCAACCAAAGCATTGTGATAAAAACAAAGATGAGGATATTAGTCCAAATGTAAATAATTTTGCAGAAAATGTCAACTTACCTTATAAAAGGATGGTGTTTGCATGAGTATGCAACACCATTTGCAATGATGAAAGTTCACATCTTTATTAAGAAACTGAGACCAACTCTTTCTATCACATATACTGGTAAAGTCTGAGAGGATAGTACAGATTTACTACTTAGAGGATTTGTGCACATGCATTCAAGTACACACTGCCTGGCCCTGGAATTGAATTCATGGCTCTCCACAATTTCTTGTCCTTTGCAGCTCTTAGTAAATTTTATCTTTTTGCTATCTCTCCTAATCCCTGTTTTGACAATCATTTACACAAGCTAACTAGGTAGGTTATGAAACCATCACACCGAAAAAAGGACCCGCTGGAACAGGGAAGTCATCTCTCAAACCGAGCAGTCATCTCTCATCATCCTCCTCGGCTCCCTCGACCCAAACTGCCAAAGCCTTCAGACACACTCATTTTATAGACCATGACGAAGCAGCCGATTGGTTGAGTGGGAGAGTTTTACATATGTGTAGGTGCACTCTGCCAATTCTCCCTTCCGCCAGCTGCTCTGCAACACCACACGCATGCAATGTGTGGGTGTTTTCAGGCATGATGTCACGTATCTTGCTCATGACAATCACAGGTTATAGACTGCTTTACCTTGTCGCTATTGCCTTCAATATGTCCTGTGAATTTTCTAAGCCTTCTTTCTTCATATGCCCTAGAAATTTTTTTCTGATGTTATGTCAAAAAATTCATAATAATTCACAAAGTTATTGTCTTGTGGGACAATTCTGAGTGGAGAACTTGGAGCTATAAACCAACCTTCCTGCTGGTTTGTGCTGCTTTTACTTGTATATAAATATGTAATAATATAATTCAAAATTATTTACACGATTTACATTGTTTGAACTGTTGTCCTCATCTTTATTGCCATATTCACAACGCTTTTGCCTTCTTCAGGTGATTGGAATTTTGAACTGAACCCTTACCAGGGTAGATGGTTCTGGTTCCATGTGCCATGCCTATTCCAGATGTCTTAGTACCAGTTAACTCAACTCTGCAAGTTTTTGTTCATCTCGGCTGTAGCCAAGTATCGAACTCACAACTCGTGAATATGGCAACAAAGATGAAGACAACAGTCCGAACAATGTAAATAGTGTAAATAATTTCAATACTTCATCTCAGAAATATAGACAGATTTAATTCAGAATGTATATAAAAAGAAATAATTAAATGTGTGCTTCATAACTAAAGAAAGAATGGGTAGTAATGTGAAAGTGTCTCGACACACCAATTTGAAAAGCTCTGGGTTAAGCACTGAACTGTTAAGATTGTGGGTCAGGACTCATAAGAAGTGCTGAGGACATTTTTTTTTTTTTTTTTAATCTAATCTAATTTGTGCAACTGAAATTAGAAACCACAGTAATTGTTTTAAATTAAAACTTAAAATGACCAGTACACCTCCTGAATTTGCCTAAGAGAAGCAGGTTGTAATTGGTTGGTTATTATATATAGACATGTATCAAAACTAAGATGACAGCATGACTTGTTTTGCATATCATACTACAAGGGAACACCCCACCCCCTCCCTTACAAGTAATGCCTCTGATTTATTTCCAGAAAAATTGCAACAGATATAGAGAGTGCAATAATACTGTTGGGTAGAGCAAGTTTTTAATTCCAAAATACTACTTCTCCATATAGTCACCCCCATTGGAGATGCGTGTTTACTCCAAAAGTAATGCCTCATGTTATTTGAATTACTGCTCCAAAAGTAATGACTCCTATTCATTTCCAGAAAAACTGCAACAAAGAGCATAATAACACTGTCAGATAGAGCAAGCTTTGAACTTGCTCTACCCAACAGTGTGTGTTACAAAATACTATTTTCCAATATAGTCACCACCATTGATTATGCCTTTGCATTACAAAAGTAATGCCTCTTATTTATTCCTACAGAAACTACAACAGATACAGGGAGCACAATGATACTGTTGGATAGAGCAAGTTTTCAGCTACAAAATACTATTTTCTCACATAGACCCCAACATTGGCTGATGCTTTTGTGTTCCGAAAGTAATGCCTCTTATTTATTCCCGCAGAAACTATAACAGATACAGGGAGCACAATGACACTGTTGGATAGAGCAAGTTTTCACCTACAAAATACTATTTTTCCTTATAGTTGCCACTATTGGTTATTCATTTTTGCCAACAATGAACAAGTGTCTACCTGCTATGCTTGTAAAAATCTGCACCAGTGAAGGTAACACCCCTTTTCTTTTTTTTAATGTTGTCTGCATTCAGATTGTAGCCAGTCATAGTTCTCCACGGATTTCTGGAATATAGAGTTCATTATTTACATCCATACTAATATCCTCAATTTTGCTATTATCACATTTTTGATGTTGTGTCCTGCAGCCTTCATCAGGTATTTGTCAAACCAGTTAATTTTCAGAGAATTTCAAACTGAACCCTTTATTCAATATACAGAGTAGGTTGTTCTGATTTTGCTGTCCATGTCTACAGATATCTCATCTTGTTCTTATTTAGGTCATGATTACTTATTATTCACCCAGTTCCACTGTGTCTATCTGGATTGAATTGTGAGTTCTGACACGTCAAGAAGGCTTGGTGGGGGTATATGATCAAGAATGACAAGGATATTAGTCTGAATCTAAATAACAATCTACTCCTATCAGTTAAATAAGTGATCAGTTCAAAATTCCCTGATGGTTACCCAGATTGACAGATAACTAAAGAAGACCAGTAGACGCAATGGCTGAAACTTTGTGATCATGACAACAAAGATGACGATATTAGTCTGACAGTAAATAATATAGGATATTTGATGTAGTGTATACTGTTTTGCTTTTCCATCTCCTGCAGCTGTTTTCATCCTTATCACACATCCTGCAAAGCCCCTACTCCACCCAGATCTTATCAGTCAGGAGTGTCCAAAGCAGACTCAGTCTTCACTTATGGCTCAGTTCCTATTCCTTTACCCCTCAGTTAACAGCTTCAACTTTTTCTCCTTCATACTGGTTATGGATTTTTACATTGTACAACATTGCTTAAAACTAAATCTGTTTGGGGCACTTCCTCTTTTTCTGAAAATACCAAGAAATGGTTTAATATATAATTTCTTCCACTGGCAATGGCCAGTCAGAATCTATTTTTACACATGACTAAGATCGAGGCTGCTTGCCTCGTGCACTTGGCGCAGATATCTTTTCAAAAGCCAGAAAATAAACTAATACAGAAAAGTCTGTATACAAAAGTTTATTGTGAAATGTTTATTGATTAACATGAAAGTGCTCATGAGAAAGTGACTTCACACTCAATTCAGTATGTGAATAGAAATTAATTTTTTTTTTTTTTTTTGTCTGATCTTGTTCTATATTTTTAAATTGCATAATTCTTACCTAATCTTTCTCTTCCTAAAGTGTATGGGGTGTGGGAGGTTACACCCTTGACCCAAGAGAGTTGAATAAAAATTTAAACGGGTGGACCATAAGTACATTTGAGAAATTTTATTTTTTTAATCGTATATTCTAAATCCTTTATCTGGAAAAAACAAAAACAAACTTTGCAATTGTGCATTTCAAATATAATTATCCACAGTCCTCTGAATGTGGTCATGGGATTGCTGAGCACCTGACCAACTCTGGTGAGATAAGTTTCACTTGAGCAGATTCTTCCCATGAACCACTGCTATGTGGAATTGACTCCTGAGAGGATGTTTTCCCTGATCACTACAATCTTAACCTGTTTAAGTTTAGGGTTAACCGTTATCTTCCCCAAATATCTTCATAAACTGTGCCTCTTACTCTGTAACCATCTACCTTGAGCAGCTTCTGGGCCTTGTACAGGCGGAATGTCACCATAAAAATATTTAAAAAAATAAAATAAAAAATCTGTCTCAGTTGCATGCCATTATCCGAGTCTCTGTGAATTCCCTTCCAGTCCAGACAGTGACATTGTTTCCCTCTCTTTCTCTACTTCTTTTGCCTAAGGTGATACCTTGGAGGATGGTAGTGGAAAGATTGTTGGCTCTTATGATGTAGCCATACCATTTATATGATTTACATCATTCAGCCATTGTACACTCTGGCCTTCTTCAGGTGATATGGAATTTCAAACCAAACCCTTTATTTAGTCCATGGGGTTAGCTTGTTCTAATTCCACATACCATGCCCCTTTTTTTTTTGTTGGATATGTCAGTTTCAGTTAATTCCCTTTAGTAATCCAGGTTCTCCACCCAACTGACAAGTTTCTCTTCTTTGCTAGCTAGATCATCTACAGTGTCTAGAAGTGAGAGTTTGTAATGTTGCAATTTCCAACGCTAACTCTGTCCTGGTGTTCCTCAAAGATGACACTCATGATGTGTTCTAGAAAGATGTTAAAAATGTAGGGGATAAAAGACTCTAGAGACGTGGAACAATACTACATTGTTTACAGTAGCACTACTACAGCTGCTAGAAAGTATGGATTAACTTCATGTCTGTTATATTTATTCATTATTGCCCACAATGCGTCATGCTACACACTGTCAAAGGTTTTTTTTTTCTTTTTTTTAAATCTGTAAAGACATTATCTGTGGAAAGAAATATAAAGGGGAGACAGGCCGCCCCCTTAAGGTAAGGCTTCAAGAACACCAGAAAGCTGTAACACGAGGGTAAGTGGAAAAATCAGGCGTGGCTGACCACATATGGAGAGAGAAGAGAGATCACCGCCCTCTGTGGGATCAGGTTGAGATCACAGACAAAGAACACCATTGGAAAATTCATAAACTTAAGGAATCAGCACATATGCTAGACCACAAAAATCTCCCGAGTCGACCAAGCATAGAAATGAATACAATATGGGAACCAGTAATAAGGAGTGCCAGAGAAAAGCAATGATAACAACAAAAATTGCAATATGAGCTCTGGTAAAAAATGGTTTCTGAAGACATTAGGTTTATAATACCCAGAAATTCATACACAGATGTCCTCAAAGTGGATAAAGGCGTTAGTTAGATCGAGTGACAGGACCCAAAGAGTGTGATTTCAATACCTGGTTAAGGCAGTGGAGAACTTTCAGAGGAAAAATTAACAGGTGATAACTGACATCCATTAAACATGGCACGTGGAACTAGAACAGTCTACCCCAATGAGCAAAATAAAAGGTTCAGTTAGACATTCCAACCACCTGAAGAAAGCCAGAGCATACAGCAGCCAAAACGTTGTAATAAATATGGTGACAAAGATGAGGACAATAGTCCGAATAATGTAAATAATGTACTGTAGTTTTTTGCTGGAATTGTGAGTATTTTTCCCCTGTAACTTCACAATTGAATATATGTTCTGTGGTTCTTCTTCCACGTTGAAATCCAACCTGTTCTTAAGCGATTGTTTTGTTTGTTTTTTCTGCTTGAGACTTCACTCTCTCCGGGATGACTTTCAGCATCACTTTACTTACATGACTAATCAGTCTAATAGTTGTGGAGGTTTGACTTTTTGGGGTGTGAGGGGAGATAATGAATGGATCCATGTTGTTGACCACTTGCCTTATTTATCTGCACCAAGTATAGGAGAGACAGCCAATCTCCAAAACGCAACAGATGTTGTACCTTAAACATCATCCAGAACACAACTCCATCAATCTCTTAAGACTGATGGATGTCAAATGCATAACCTGATGAATTTATTTATGACCTGTACCTTTGATTATTCTTTAACTATAATGATGACATTTAACATCTATCAAAAGATCAGACATGGTTGATCGTGGCTCTTCACAACTTCTTATCCTTTGTAGTTTTAAGTAATGCTTCTTCTCTTACTATCCTGCCCAGTCCTTGTTCTGCCATTCATTTAGACAAGTATGTTAGGTAGGTTACTTTCCGTTTCTCTCTCTTCCTGTCCTGTGAATATCAGTTTATAAGAAATTTCAACTGTTTCCTGATTTCCTTTTAGTTTCCATTTTTCTTAAAACTTCCTTGTTTCTCACATGTTCCATCCATGGTATTCTCAGTATCCTTCTGTAGAACCACTTCTTTATATGTGAGGAAATTGTCTGGCATTCATTGCCAAAGATGAGGATTTGCATAGCAGTTCAGAACTTTTTCTTTGTTTTAACAAAATTTTCTTTCTTGTTTTCTTTTTACTCTCCTTGTTTTGCCCTTCATTTGCACAAACTTATTATGTAGGTTAATCACTGATTCACCCCTGTCCTTCTTGCCTTCAGTATATCCTGTGAGTATCAAATTCTCCAAACCTTTTCTTGCCAGAATCTGTCTTACATATTTATAAGTCTACCATTTGTCCTTGCTTTGAATATTGATGGCGCACCTGGTCTGGTGCTTCTGCTATATATTTAGAGATTCTTGATAAAAATTCAAAGAATCTGAAATGTTATTGGTCCTGACCTGGCATCTCAGCTTCAGTCCCTTTCTTATCGCCTTAATGTAACTTCCCTGTGCCTTTTCTATAAATACTTACATGGTAATTGTTCTGATGAGCTTTCTTTTCTGGTACCTAGATTTTATGAATTTAAGTGCAGTACTCTATTGGCAGCAACATCTCATCAAAATGACTAGATGTAACCGTAAGTTCTATGCAAACAGTTTCTTCTATCACACTTCTCGCTTGTGGAACTCTCTTCCAGCTTCTTGCTTCCCAGTTAACTTTGATCTTCAAAAATTTAAATCCAATGTTCATCATTAACTTCTATCTTAATTCTTGTTCTTTTATTGTCCCCTTAATAGTAGTTTTTCTTATATTCTCTAACACTCAGTAACCCTTTGCATTCTAGTGGCTTTATTGCCTTGCTTGCTGTGAAATGATTTTAAAAAAGCAATCTTTTCTCATGTGTCCCAGAAATTTCAACCATCTCATTTTGATTCTAATTACAAGTAACCTGTTTTGTTTTTTGTTTTTTTTCAATTTTCCTTAAAATGTCCTTGTTGCTCACATGTTCCATCTATGGTATTCTCAGCGTCCTTACGTAGAACCACATCTCTGTTGCCTCAAGTCTTCTCTTCATCTGTGAAGAAATAGTGCTGTATTAACAGCTAATTATAAAGTGTTGATAAGAAATTTAGCAGCTGTTTAAAAAACATAAGTGTAGAATAAATAATCAAGTTAACTGAAACTAAAGTTCAAACTGGACCTTTAATTTTAGATTGATTACTTTTAAAAAAAAAAAATTTTTTAAAGAAAAAGAGTGGATGTTGTAAAGTTTTCAACCCCATTAACTTTGTCATATCTGACCAGATGACTAAAGGGCAGATTGCGGGTTGGGAGCACTTAGTCAGGCTGAGTACTTATCAGCAACCCTTGTACTAACAGTTCAATCTTCAGTGCTGTTGTGTACCAAATTAAAGTGCTGGCATAATTATTTCCTTCAACCTACCCCTCCCCCAACACTCACTGGCACAGTGCTTAATTTGTACAGCCTTGTGGTGAACAATTATGTAGAAGCAAGCGAGTCAGAGTGGCTTGCATCTGGTGCAAAGGAAAATAAGTTCCTTACCTCAATACATGACATGTAGCAGCAGTGTTTTGTTCCTCGGAAATGGCATGAATCTTCCCTCATGTTAGATTATTCCAAAAGTGTATATTCTGTAACAATGGCTTTTGTACAGCTTAGTGTGGTTTGACCAATAGTAAGTCAAGTGCTGATTGGTCAGACTGGGGGATGCCATTTGACTGGGTAACTGAGGACAGAAGCAAAGAAAGTCAATCGGTCAGTTGGTCATGGTGTTGGTATGATAAAAGAGGGCTAAAGCAGTGAGAAGGAAGGATTTTTACGTTGGTGACAAGAACGGCGGATTGAAAAAAAAAGGAAGTATTTTGTGTTGTATGAGCGATGTCAGGAACACAGGCTCATTTACATTATAATCCTGCTTATTATTTTCCCACTAATTTTATCCTCATCACAATTATTTTGATCTTGTTAAATTTCTCTAAAGATTCCAAGTAGAATATTTATTTAAACTGGTTTTCTTATTTTCTAAGTAGTAAAATCCCCACTGGCATGGCTATTACCGACAGCACTTTTATTTGATACAAAAGAATACATTGTCAGCCTTATCTGACAAAAACTAGTGAAATATATCAATTGTCTGTTATGTATTTTTTTTTTATTTTTTAAATATGAATGAATGCTGAAAAGTTCTCAACACCACCAGCTTTGTATTATCTCAAATGACCAAGGAGCAGATTAGGATGGGGAGGGCTTCTTCATCAGGCTGAGAACTTTTCAGCAACACTTTGTACTAACAGTTCCGTCTTCAGTACCTTTATGTACCAAATGCAAGTGCCAGGGACGCAATTCCCATACCCCACCTCAACACTCAGCTCTTATTTTGGACAGGATGCCTATTATTCTTCAACTAATTTTCTCCATGGCACAATTATTTTGATCTTGTTAAATTTCTATAAAGATTCCTGGCAGGCTATTTATTGGAACCAGCTTGCTTATTTTATAAGTAGAGAAATTCCCACTGGCATGACTTTCCAGATGGCACTTGTTTTGTACAAAAAATTATTTCAGTCTGTTTCTGTAACAGTTGTAAGATTCATGTATTCTGATGAAAAAAGTCAATCTTCATGTGTTAACATCTGGGGATCAAAGATTTTGCTATGGCCCGTCTGATATTGATATTAGCAAGAGGACTTCAAAGATCAGCAATTCATGACAAATCAATATATATGGACATAACAGGACTAAAGCAATAGACATGTTGATTATTTTAAGATCTGGTAAGAGTAACTGTCGATACACTTGTATTACTCCAAACTATTTTCAACTTGGTTGTTATAGATGTTAGTAGAGATACAATGTTTCGGCCAAGTACTTTCTGGCTATCATCAGATTTCCATTGTTTGGCTGATATGGGATATTTTGATTTTTGTGTTTTCTCCCAGTGATAGCAGTTACTCTTTGTTTCTGCTGAACCAGTGTTTCACTACCTGATTTAGGGATTGAACCCACTAGGTGACTAACACATATATAACAAACTATCCATTATGCCACCATCCTGAAGTGCGTTGTGTCTATAATAACATCTGTATCAACCGGGATGAGAACAATAGTCTGAAATAATAAAAGTATGTTTTGAGATCATTTAAACCCCACTTGAAAAGATTGCCTTGTGCCAGACTTTGGAACCATGAGCTTCTTTTAAAAGATGCTACAAACTGTTGTGTGTTATTTAATTTTGAAAGCACAATGCCTTATTGGATCAGTATCCTTTTTTGATTGAATAATGCAAAAAATTTGAAACCAGAATTTAATCATAAAATTGTAAAAATGTAATCTGTTGAGTATTATGTGCCTTTCCATTCAGACCTATTCTGATTTTGGTTGCTATACTCACAATATAACAGCCATCTTCAAGTGTCTACCATACTTGGTAACATTTTCTGAATTTTGAACTGAACACTTTATTTAATCTGTGAGCATAGACTGTTCTCATTTCATTATCCATGTTTAGGGGATATCAGTTAATTCTCTCTAGTCTAGGAAGGACTGAACAAGTGACACAATGGTAATATTTAGCTGTTTCCCTTCAAGGAAACATTTGCTATAAATTGACTGTGCAACCAGTATTGTTTTTGGCTGAAATTTATAAAATCTGCCTCTTGAAACACCTTTTTTTATAAAAATAGATTTTTCATGTCCAGTATCACTCTTTCCATTATTGATGGGTTTGGTTTATTTTGTTTTACGGCATATCAACCTCAATGTGTTATTTAATGCCAACAACATTTTTTATTGCTGGTAATATTTTGTTTTGTCAAAAATCTGTTTCTTGTAATATTTTCCTTCAAAATTGTATTGCTGGTAATAATTTTTTTCAAAAAAGTATTACTGGTAATAGTTAACTATTTGCCCATAACTGGGACCCTCACAGGTGCTACCACCCTGGGTCAAGGTGGACCTGGGAACACCAGCAATTAAGAGGTGGTTCCACGTTCCTCAAAACCTCTTGATCAGAGGCCTTGCTGCTGGATGTAGTTTAACGTCTTACCCAGGACATGTATTGATGGGGGGTTCCTACCAAATATTCTGTTTGAAGTGGTGTCAAAGGTTAATATCTTGATCATGCCATTATTTTCTCTTCGAGTTACCTGCACTATCCATTTTAGTTGTTGCCGCTGTTGTATCTATAATAACATCTGTATCAACCAGGATGAGAACAATAGTTTGAAATAATAAAAATGATCTTTTGAGATCATTTTAATCCTGCTTGCAAAGATTGCCTTGTACCAGACTTTGGAACCATGAGCTTCTTTTAAAAAATGCTACAAACTGTTGTGTGTTATCAAGTGATGGGGTTTCTGTTATTTTGTACATTTCTTTGTTTGTGATTCTATAGCGGCAGTCCACAATATTCAAAGAAGGACGATCTTTCTTCAAGACCCTCAGGCTTTACTCGCTCAAAACCTTTTTTCAACAATGATCTTAATAAGCATTTGTATACAGCTGACAGTTTAGATATTTCTGAACAGGTTTGGTGCCATGCGTGGCATCCATATGAAAGTCTTGATCTGACAAGGTTATTTAAAAACATGACTCGAGTTTTCAGGTTAATGTTTTGGTTTTGTAGCAATTGGCGGTGTTGGGAGAAACTACCTCAAGTGTAGCCTATTCTTTGTTCAATTTCTTTTTCTTTTTTTGTGTCACTTGTCCAATTGAATATTTGAAATGACATGACCTTTTTGCACTACCTAAGCGTCAGTGTAGCTGACAGACATGGCTAACGCTATGTCTTGGCCCCAGAAAAATCTTTGCACAAGAAGTGAAGAATGGGTGTTTTGGATATTGAAAATTTCATATGGTCTGTCGATTCCCCACATTTTTTTAAATTCTTGTGTTGCCAATTTCCTTTGAAGCCATCCTTAATGAGAAACCAGATATGCTTTAACTAATGCTTCAATTACCTAATGACTAGTGGATTATCACATTAAAGCACATGGATTAGTGATAAATCCATGTGCTTCTTATATAATCCAATGATATAACAACTAAGATGAACATGTTAGTTGGAATAGCAAAATATATAATAATGATAATCCTTAATCTCAAATACTCAAACAAAAATACAACAGACCCCTGAAGAAGGCCAAAATGTTGTGAGTATGACAACAAAGATTAACATGTTGCTTCAAATACCAAAGTATATAATAATATTTTTTTATTGATTGATTCTATATGGCTTATCAACCCTTTGCAGGTTATCTGAAGACAGAAAATATTTTTCAGATATTTTTTCTTTTTTTCTTTTCCTTTTAGATAATAATGATTTAGTGACACAAGTCTTACTAATTAACCCATACTCTGTTGGGCATACATGTAGATATTTTTTCTTTTTTTCTTTTCCTTTTAGATAATAATGATTTAGTGACACAAGTCTTACTAATTAACCCATACTCTGTTGGGCATACATGTAGATATTTTGAGATTAACATATATTCAAACTGATACCCCTCCCCATCTATATCAATGGATTTTTACCTCATATGATTAAATATATTCTTTCACCTGAACAAATAATTTTAAACCATTGATGTGATAAAACAATTGTATCCAGATGATAGTTTAGACATTTCTGAACAGGTTGGATGCCACACATGAGGTGTCAAGATATCACACCAGGATGAACTTTCACCTTTCTTAGGCCTTAAGTTACATGAAATTCTGGGTCCTTTGATTAAAAATGAAAAATAATCATACATGACTAAAGAATAAATAATTATATATAATTTTTGATGACTTAATGTTAAAGAATAAAAACTAATGATAAATAAAAATATATTGTTTTAAAAATGAAGTAGGGTTTGTGACGCGAAGCTATATTAGCTTAGTCCCGTACTCATCTGATGAGGCTAGTTAAGAATGACACTAGACACTTCAGGTCAATATTTTCGTCTTGTAGCATCATGCAATAAAAGTATCTCTAGTACAACCTATTCTGTGTTTAACTTTAACTTCCTTATCTCCTATACTAAATTTGTCCATACACTGAGTTATATTACACAATATATATATATATATATATATATATATATATATATACACACACACACACAGTGAATTATGTTATAAAAATTTGTGACAGAACATTTCCTTTGATTAGCATGCTTATTATATTTTTAAAGTTTAAAAAAAAAATGATTTTGTAACACAAATCTCTAGTGTCTGATGAAGAATCTTAAAATTTATAGGATTGATTCATTTGAATACCATTTTAACCATTGGTGTCATAAAACAATTGTGTCCAGATGACAGTTTAGACATTTCTGAACAGGTTGGATGTTATGCATGACATCCACATGAGAGTCTAGATCTGACGAGGATATTTAAGAACATGACTTGAGTTTTCAGGTCAGTATTTTGGTTTTGTAACATCTTACAATGCTGGACAAAAGTACCACTAGTGCAACTTATCTGGTGTTTAACTTCCTTATCTCATAAACTAAATTAGTTATAACTGATCCCATCGTGAAGGTATTTAAAGTGTTAAGAATTCTATATCCTGAATTGTTCTGATGGATTCAGCATAGGTGTCATCACTACTCTCATCCACATTTTTAGATCATATTTTCTGTTTTAAAAAAACTTATCTGATATTCTACTTGGAACATTTAGTACAAAATGTACACCTATGTCATCAGCATAGCCCCTCCTCATCGTCAGTACACTGACTTCTAGAGGAAAAACAAGAACACTATCTTTTATTAATAGATACAAGTTCTTCCTTTAAATTTCTAATTTAACAACATAATAAAATGGCTCTTGCCCATTCAGAATGACTTGCAATTTACTTTACATGAACAATTAACTTGTTGATATAACCAGTTAGACACTGGAAGCAGAAACCGCCATGTTTAGCCTTCGTAATTGGCCGAATTATTCAAGTCCACAGTTTGTTTTTAAACTATGTCAAATTAGAGATAAAAAAAATAGAGAAGGCTGTTTATGTTTGAATTTGAAATAAATTTGATATATTTTAAAGATTTCTGCTGTGAAGTGTTTGTCACTTGATACTTAACAAGATATCCCAAGTTCAAGTTTTGCATCTATTAAAAGGAGTTCTATTATAAATAAGTTATTTTAAATAAATATTAAGTTGTTTTTTTGTTTTTTTAGAGTAAATAACCTAAATATATCTTGGTTAGGTTTAAGGCTCCAACTTCTCCACAGAGAATTATCCCACAGGACAATAATCTCATGGATTAAATCATTGGTGGCATAGTAATTGTGAATTCAATCCCTTGGTCATGCAGTACTTGAACTCAGTGGTAACACATTGAGTAATAAATAAATAAATATTAAAGATATCCCTAGAGAACAGTCTTTATTAGATTAAATAGATGATTCAGTTCAGAATTCCCAGATCGGTATACACCTGAAGAAGGCTCTGAGTACAACAGCTGAAACGTGATGACAACAAAAATGAGAACAATAGTCCACAGTAAATAATGTAAATAATAGCTCCTCATTTAAAAAATTCAGACAGAAAGTTGTTTCTGTTTTTTGTTTTGTTTTTTTCCAAGCTAAAAAACCTAAATATAGCTTGAAAAGCCAAACCATGTTGAAATTATCTTAAAAAAAAAAAAAAATAAATGCTATAATTCCTAAAGTAATTTTCAATCAACTCTCACCAAAGGGTGATAGTTCATAATTTTTTAAAATAGAAAATTATAAAAAAAGATTAGCAATAAAAAGGAGGTAAGCTGCTTAAAAGTAGACTTCATCTGTCGTCTCGATGTATATTGCTTCTCTGCTGTGAATTTATGCCTTGTGTTGAACACTAAGAGGGTTTTTTCTTCATCTGTCAACAAGGATCATGTTCCCTTTTCATGAAAAAGTCATATTGTGTGTCCATTGAAGTACCACAATGAATCTGGTTACATTGGCGCACCTTGCAAAGACTGGGAAATAGAATCAAACATGTACTTTGAATAAACCCGATCCACTCTCTCTCCTTACATTTTGTTGATCTGTTATCCTCTGGCCCAGCACTAACAAAAACGTATTCTTAGCATCATCACTTGGTGTTTTTGGTCCTCACATTGGAAGATATGCAGAGAAAGGCACGGAGGTTCAGGGTGATAACTACAGCTCAGGAACTTGTGCCGGGTGGAAGTATTCCCGAGCTTATGTGAAACATTATTATATATGTGAATACCAAATCAAACTAAAAGCAATACAAACTATTTTAAGACAATTTAATGAATATTCAAGATACACTCCATCTAAGAATATATATATCTGTAGAAGAGAAAAAAAAATGAGAAAAAAAGAGACAAGAGGAAAAACTATATTTAGCCAAGGCTATGTATAGTTTTTCTTAAGCTAAGTGTAGTTATTCCTTGTCTCTTCTTATTCACACACACACACACATATATATATATATATATATATATATATATGTGTGTGTGCGTTAATTTGGGAGACTGTTTGAAGCTTGAAACCAAAATTGTTGACTTTTACAGTGGTTTACTGATAGAAACATATTTAAGGCAAGCAAGCTTTGTGATAGTGCTCAATATCGGAGATAGAGCGTTAATAGAATTAATATGAAAAGACTTTCTTATCAGTTAACAGGACAGTGTTATTTCTGTCATGCTGACTTCAAAGTTTCGTGGTCGCAGAGTTGGACTCTCAATTCCACTCCTCAGCTTACGACAAATTTCCGTTCTTACGATGTATCATGTGATTTTCCATGTAAGTCGGAATGCCCATGCAATTTCCTGTAACTAAACATTTATGTCACTCACCTATGTTAACGCAAGAAGGTAATAATCTAGGACATAACAACACATTTCTATGATATATCTTGGCATAATTCAGACTAAAAAATACATCAATGATATAAATATATGTAATGAAATGAAAATAATACATATGTACAAAAGAAGATTAATGGCAATTGCGTCATAACACCAAATTGTTATAGGTCAAGACTGTTGTAACCCAGGAACTTACTCTGTGTGTGTGTGTGTATATATATATATATATATATATATATATATATATTCAACTCTCCTATTGTATTCGGTGTACGAGGGTCAGGCAGCTCAGTTCCTAGGAGCTGACAGCCAGACAACAACACATGATTTAATTATAGTGGTGAAGGCTTTGTACAGAACCAACCACACATTTTGAAGGTCCGAATACAGAGACTAGGTGCACTACGTACCACAAGGTCCCCAAACGACCCTCTGCAGGTTTTGAATTCAGAATTGTTCTTCTCCTAGACCAGTTGCCATCCAAGGCTATAGAACCCGGTCTGTCCTGCTATTTGCCCATAGTTGGAGGGAGAAGAGGATTCATACCTTTCCCAAGGGCATTAGCACATAAGTGAATGTAATGGATTCGACTGGAATTCGGCTCTCCGACTCCTCAATCCAAGCTGCTATCCATTACTCCACCGTGCCTCATATATATATATATATATATAAAATCTTAAGATAAGCAAGGTGGGAGGTAACCAGGCTCTATGGGGAATTTCTCCCAGTGATTGTTGTGATTCTGTCCAGATTGATTTGTTTTTATGGCTTATTAACTCTTTGTGATTTTTCATTTTTTTTTTTTTTTGCCATTTTACCACAAGTACCGTGAAAATTCCCCGAAGACACAAAGGATTACTGAGAGTGAAAGCGAATACTAGTACAGAGAAAGGAGAATAAAAGAATAGAATTCAGAAAGACAGATGGTGATTGATGTTGCATTTAAATTTTGAAGATTTGGGGTGGCAAGGAAGCAAGAAACCAGAAGAGGGTTCCATAAGTACAAGAAGAAAACTATTAGAATAGAACTTATGGTTACGTCTAGCTAAATCAGCAGTAAAACAATGAGACCTAGTTGCCAATCTGGTATTTAAAGCCAAAACATATTTTGCACTGCAAGAATAATGCTTTATTGTGAGTGAATATTGCATTATCAATTTTGTGGGGAGATAACTGTTTTTTTTTGGTGGGGGGGTATAAGATGGGTTTACAAAAAATATTTCTCTTACCAATCAGATATTTACATTTTTAAGTAATTAAACAAACATTTACATAAATTAATAAAATTGTGCATCTGTTTATACTCATGTTTGCACATGTGCTTCTAAAAAGGTTTAAAATAATGTTAAGAAAAGGTTTAAAACTTTGGCAAATTAAAGAACAATATGCAGATATCAATAATGATAGCACAGTTTCATAATCGGCATTTGTAAATAACAGCTAAATGACTTAGCTTAAAACCAGTAACTGTGAAAAAGCCAGGGATCGATTTGATACTATACTGATATTATAAATGTGGCCACGTTCTAAATCAGTAACAAATCAATATTTTTTATTCTGACAAGGGCCGCAAACTATAGAAAGTCTAAAAATGCAAATCTACAAAATTTTTTTTTTTTAAATTTCTCTATTTTTTTATCAGTGGACCACTCTATTTAAGTTGTTCTTATATAATGTTTTTGTTTTTACAATATCAATATATGCATTATCTTGTGCAGAAATCAATCAGTGAATCTTTGGGACTTATAAACCTAATGTCTCGGTAACCTTCTTGTTTTTTACCAGAGCTAATATTACAATTTCTGTTATTGCTGTTTGCCTCTAGCTCTTTGTATTACTGGTTCCCATATTGTCTATTCTTGGCCAGCTTACAAGATTTTTGTGGCCTAGCCTATATACTCATACCATAGTGAAAAATCTGAGATTAACTTGTTAACCATTACTCTACTACTTTTGCTGTAAGTGTTTATTGAACAAAAGAAAATTGTTAATATAAAGATTTGGTGGTGGAACACAATATCACTTGAGTCTGATTCAATAACGGATACAGAAGCTTGAAATATAAGTAAATGTAAGTCTAACACACAGGAAATGCGACTGCTACTTCATGTCGAAAATTCAATAAGGCAAAAACAAATCTATGTCACCCATTTTTGTGTGTGTTTTGGGGTGGAGGATTGCCAGAGTAATATTTTTGGGCCATATTGATCATTTTTTCAGCTGGCTGAAGAATTATCAGTACAATAATGGGTACAATAACAATTGTTTCTTGTTTTTGTTTTTCAACCATTTCACCCCAACTAAGACAATAATGCTACTAAGATGCAAGGGGTTACTAGGAGTGAAAGAAAATGAGAATACTTTAGAAGGAAGCAAAAACCTAAACAGGAAACATAGTATAAACTTATACCCCAGTTCAAAAGATGCAGGAGGATTGTGAACTTGGCAATAGGCAAACCTATCTACTCCTATTCAAAAAAAAAATTTAAATTAATAAGTAAAATTTCAGAGTGTAGATGGTGACATTAAAAGTATAGAGCACAAGTTAATTAACTCATGCCATTGAAGTGCATGTATTTAAATAGGGACAGTTAATTATGTAACCACTGTTGCTTAATGAAGTGTAAACATATTCAGATTTTAGTATAGTTGTGTCGTCTTCAAAAATTCTCGTAAGATTAAAAGAAAAGCAAGAGAATACTAAACTACCATTCAGGCAATTTACTTTCTTTTTAAACACTGAAGAGAGAGAAATCATTATATATATATATATATATATATATATATATATATATATATATGAAGAAATATAATTTTAAGGTGTGCTATATTTATGAGATAAAGTGCTCAATATCAGAGATAGAGCATATGTAAATATAAAAGTGAACATTGAAGTCAACACTCAGAGGCGACATGCTATTTCATGCCTGACGATTGCACCTAGCATGAAACAGCCTGTCGCCTCTGAGTGTTGACTTCAATGTTCACTTATATCATATATATATATATATATATATATATATATATATATATATGCATGCCAGTATTAAAAAATTACTGTGTTAATACATACTGTTTTATTCTGAGTACTTTTGATATTAACACAGTCATCCTCAGGGTGTGTTTTTAAGACAAGAATGTAGTGTTCATTATTTCCAAAGACAAAATTGCAATGTTCATCTGAAAGGTATAATTTTACATGTGGAGTGTGGACCTAATTTTTGTGGCATATGGTATGTTTATGCTCTTGGAGAGGTACCTAATTATGATGTGTGAAAAGTTCTTTTTTTAATGAAACTTGCCCCAATGAAAACATGCTGCCAAAATACACACATACACACACACACACACACACAAATTAATAAACAATGAAATCCCAAATTACCTAATATGGGGAATAGCCCATTTTGGCAGACAAAGATATTGGTCGTCTGTCTTATCAACCCCGGTGCAGACTGAGTGCATTCTATACAGTTTTAAATAGAATTTAATATCACTTGAATTATATACCAAATGATTTGTTTTACCTTTACTATAATATATATACATATATATATATATATATCGATGCTTTCATCCCCTCAAGGAAATTTAAGGTCAAATCGCACTCCTCCCCTTGGTTCTCCGCCGCTTGTTCAGCTGCCATTGCCCATAGTAACCACTTCTTCCACCTATTTCATAGCGACATGTCCGACTGCATTAGACGTCTCTTTGCCTCCGCCCATAACGAGTGTAAGCGTGTCCTCAACGAAGCTAAGTCACTATTTGCTGCTCGAATGAAGGAACATATTGCATCTCGCAAATTCGGCTCCAAGGATGATTGGCGTCTCTGCAAGAGCGTACTGAACAATAGCAAACTCTCTATACCTCCTTTGTTCAACCAGTGTGAGGTCCTGACCTCCTCTGCCAACAAGGCTGAATGCTTTGCTCGGAAATTTTCATTCAATTCAACGCTCGACTCTTCCTGTGTACCCATACCTGATTTTCCTCTTAGAACTGATGCCCTATTGAGCGGGTTACACATATCCCTGTCATTGGTATTGGGCATTATCTCTAATTTAGACCCCCACAAGGCTAGTGGGAGAGATGGGATACCAGCCATTGTCTTAAAGGAATGTGCGCCTGAACTGGCGCCCGCCCTCTCTAAATTATATAACTACTTCCTCAAGGAATCTTGTTTTCCAGACTGCACATCGACTGTTGCTGTCTTTAAGAACTCTGGCTACCCCTCTGACCCTTCTAATTACCGTCCTATCAGTCTCCTACTCCTCTTTGGCAAAGTCTTCGAAGCCCTAATCAATGCCGAAGTGGTTAATCACCTTACATCCCATGATCTGCTCTCAGACAAGTAATATGGTTTCCGCTTTGCCCGATCTACAGCTTATGTGCTTACAGCCATCACTGAAATTGTCTACCAAGCTCTTCAAAATAACGGAGAAACTCGTGCCATGGCCCTAGACATCTCCAAAGCGTTTGATAGGGTTTGGCATGCCAGCTTTCTTCGCAAGCTCCAGGGTTATGGTATTATAGGTTGATTGTTTGACCTAATACAATCATTCCTGTCAAACCGTGACTTGAAGGTCATTCTCAACGGATTCTCCTCCAGCTCCTATCCCACGAACGCAGGTGTTCCTCAAGGCTCCATCCTAGGCCCTACTCTGTTCCTTATCTTCATCAACAATCTTCCTGATGCCATAGATTCCCAAGTAGGCATCTACATGGACAACACTACAATTTACTCCTGCCTCAAAAACAAATCTAGTGTCGCTGACAAAACTAACCTGGTCGTTCGTCTCGAAAAGGGCCTCCAATCGGTTGTGAACTGGGGCAGGAATTGGCTGGTTAACTTTAACACCTCAAAAACAAAACTGCTCTCTATTAATCACCACAGAGATCCTTCCCTACCCCCCATTAGAATGTCTGATGCTCAACTTCTCAAGAGCACCTCTCTGCGGCTGCTCGGTCTCACGTTGACTCACGACAAGGAAAGTTGGTTCCCTGTGCCGCGCCAGGAAATTTTTCTCCCCAGAATCGATCCTTCAAATCTACAAATCAACCATTCGCCCTTGCATGGAGTATTGCTGCCATATATGGTCTGGAGCCCCTTCTGTTTGCCTCGGGGTTCTTGATAAGATCCAGAGACGGATATGCAATGTATTTGGCCCCGATATGGCATCTCTTCTGCAGTCGCTCTTTCACAGATGCGCCATCGCCTCTCTCTGTCTTTTTTACATATACTTTCATGGTAATTGCTCTGATGAGCTGCTTGCACTGGTCTCCAGACTTCATGAATTTAAGCGTCCTACGAGGCTCGCATCCTGCTCTCACCCTTTCGCTGTTGAAACTGCTAAGTGTAGCCGTCTCTTCTACTCCAATAGCTTCATATCTCGCACCTCTCGCCTGTGGAACTCCCTCCCCTATTCATGTTACCCTGATAACTATAATCTCCAACTATTCAAATGTAATGTCAATTGACATCTCCAGTTGCCTTGATCTATCCACTATCCTTATCCTCATCCTTTCTTCGATCACTCCTATCTGCTCTCTCTCCAAATCTTCTGTAACCCCTTGCATACTAGTGGCTTCCCGCCTTGTTTGGGGTGAAATGCATAAAAAAAAACAAAAAATACAATTAATAAACAATAAAATCCAAAATTACCTCATATGGGGAATAGTCTATTTTGGCAGACGAAATAGGTTATTCCCCATAATTTTGGATTTTATTGTTTATTAATTATATTGCTCTGTAATAATAAATACATGGAGTTGTTTTTGTGGATCAGTTTTAATATTTTATATTACTAGGATCCACTTGGATGAGATACCAATGGATTTTTTACGTTTTACCATATATAATGCTCTTAACTAATGCTTTTCCTCGTATTTCAACTATTTATATACCTACAGAAATATTTCTGTTCATCTCTTTCACCCTCTTATTTATTTTTTTATCTATTCATGTTATCTTTAGTGTTTCTAATTTAGACTCTTTGTATGTAACTGTCTGAATCTATGTAAAAACAACACAAAAAAAAACATTTGAAACTACTTGACCATTGTATAGAATTCAGTGTGCTGCTAATCTACATTTATCAGGTTGGATAAGTAAGTTAGAAGCTGAATTTTTAATCTAAAATTTTTGCTGTATAAAATTCAGTCAAAATGATTAACCGCAAAGCATTGGGTTAGATGCATTGACAAGAGGGAAGATTATGTGGAAAAGTTTATTGTACTTATTAAATTTTTTTTTTTTAATTTTTGTAAAATAAAAGCCAGCCCAAGGACTGAACTCAGAATTACTGTCCCACCAAATTCCCAAACCAATGATTTAATCTCCATGGCTATTATCTTGTGGCCTAGTAGATTAAAGTCTCAGTTTGTGAATTTGGTGGTATAGTAATTGTGAGTCCAATTCCTTGGTGAGCTAGTACTCTGTGGCAATATAACTACCAATAAATGAGTAGTATGATGTGTGTGTGGGGGGGGGGGTGCCTGATAAGCTATCCCTAGACATGGATAACAGAATGAGAATAATCTACCTAGACCCTAGATTAATAAAGGGTTTAGTTCAAAATTTCTTGAGGGTTACCCAGATCAACAGATATCTGAAGAAGGCAATAACCGAAATGTGATTAAGCTGCAGATTTATTAATGTTTTCTATGTGCCATGTCCCTTCAGGATGTGGCTGGTCATGACTCTCCACAACATCCTATCCTGTGTAGCGCTTATTAAGGTTTATCTTCTCACCATCTTACCCACTCTCTGTTCTGCCATTCATTTACAGGCTTCTTAGTCAGGTTACTGGCTGTTTCCCTCTGTTCCTCTTGCCAGTGATATGTAACAGGAGTAGATAGGTTTACCTATTTTCTGGTTCATGCTCCTCTTCAGTCTGTTGAACAGGAGTAGAGGGTCATCCCTTGTTCCCTGTTTAGGATTGGGTTTCCAGTTCTTTCCAAAGTCTACTTCAACTCTATACTTCTAACGTCTCTGCCTGACCTCTGAATCTTTTATTCACAAATTAAACCTTGACCTCTTCAGGTCTTGACGTATCTTTCCTGTTATTTTGTCCTTTCTTACACAAATACAGCTCCATACAGTAACCCTCTACTTTGAGTGATTATATTGTGTGAACATTAATAAAAAAAAACCAAAAAAGCCCTATGAGTGCCAGGTTCTCCAAACCTACTTTCCTCATTATGTATCCTAAAAAATTCAACTATCACAGAATTCTGTTAACCAACACTCCTGGAATGATATTCCTGTCTTCTAAGGAACATTTGTTTTAAAATATTTTCTTTTCTTTTGAATTTTAGCCGTTTCCTTATAAGGAAACATTTAGCATTGATTGACTGAGCAGTCTGTTCTACCATTTGTTGAAATTTATAAAACTTTTCTACTAAAACAATTATTCAGAAAAATGGGTGTCTAAAGTCCAGTTATTTTTGTTACTCTTACCTTCCTAACTTTTCCTTTGAAGCAATGTGGAACGTCATCATCTTGATTGTCATTATTTTGTCTTGGAGATCATTATTACTGAATTGCTTTTTGCTAATTTCAAATGAATGTAGTTTGCTATTCATTTTTTATTTTTTATTTTAATGACCAGAATTCTATTTATTGAAGATAATTGGTAGGTTTGCTTTCAATTGTCCATCTTGTAAAATCACTTTCACTTAACCATAATATCTTTTCATGGTAATTGTTCTGATGAACTTTCCTTTAAATACTAGATTGACAGCTAGGTCTCAGCATTTTACAGTTGAAATTACTAGATGTAATTGTAAGTTCTATTGTAACAATTTATTCTCACTTGTGGAACTGATGTAATGGAATAACCTGTCACCCCCATGAGTGACTACACTATAGGTAGTAACTACCTATAAGTATCTGTAAGTCAATGGACTACAGAGACTAGCCGAAATCTTTTTCGGCTAACTGTCAAACTCTCTGCTTCTGAGCAGATTTGAACCCGGACGAGGCTCCGCTGAAGGGCAGAGTCCCGTTCGGGGAGGTTGACCAACCCGATCCCGTTATGCGGGTTCTACGGGCATTTTTTGGCCGAGCTTATGGGCTTGGAAAACCCACGTTAAAGCCGGCCTTGTGCCACATGCAACCCTCGTGGGGGGGGGGGCTAAATATACTAGCTGGAATCTTTTCCAGCTGTGCTGTTGAATCTCCTTCGGGCAGAGTGGAACCCAGATGAGGCTATGCCGAAGGGTAGTCTTGTACACGGAGGTAGACCAACCTGATCCCGTTTATTCAGGTTCTACGCGGAATTTTTGTCCGAGCCTAAGGGCTCGGATGTCCCATGTTAAACTCGGCCTTGTGCCACATCTACCCTCATGGGGGTGCTAGTAAATACTGACTTGCTGGAATCTTTTCTAGCTGTGCTGTTGAACTCTCTGCCTTTGGGCAGAAAGGAACCTAGCAGTCTCGTCTTGGGAAACAGCTACCTGACTCCATTTTATACAGGGTCTACGGGAATTTTTGGCTGAGCCTATGGGCTCAGATGCCTCACATTAAACCTGGCCTTGTGCCACATCTGATCGTGGATAGCTGGAATCTGTTAGAACTGCGCTGTCGAACTCTCTGCCCAAAGGCAGAGAGGAACCCGGACGAGGTTATGCTGAAGGGCAGAGTCTCGTCCGGGGGAGGTAGACAGACCCAAACACGTTTATGAGTGTTCTACAGGGAATTTTTGGCTGAGCCTATGGGCTCAGATAACCCATGTTAAACTCGGCCTTGTGCCACATCTACCCTCCTTTAGTAAATATTTACTAGTGTTGAGTACAACTCACTTATGTGAGAACTACCAACCTTCCAGTAGTAGCACTCACTACTGGATTTCAATCATTATCTTATGCCTTCTTAATTCTTATTCTTTTATTGTTCTCTCTCCTTAATAATTTTTTTTCTCATATTCTTTCACTCTTGCATCTTAGTGGCTTTATTGTGGTGAAATGATTAAAAAGAAAAAAAAAAGATGTAACCATAAGTTCTATGCTAACAGTTCTTTTCTCACACTTCTCCCTTGTGGAACTCTCTTCTAACCTTTTGCTTTGCAGTCAACTTTGATCTTCAAAAGTTTAAATACAATATCAATCGTTATCTTATGTCTTAATTCCTATTCTTTTATTGTTCTCTCTGTTTTTTTTTCTCTCATTTTCTTTCACTCCCAGCAACTTCTTGCATCTTAATAGCTTTTTACTTTGCTTGGAATGAAATGATTAAAACAAAAAACCTTGTAGTCAAATGGTGTAATTAAGACCCAATGAGAAAATAGTCTTTCATTAATTTGACTTAATGACTTGATTCTTGTTTTGTCCGTTCTGCCCTTTGCTTTTGACTGTTTTTTTACTTTGCTTTACGAAATTCAAAAAGACAACAGAGTCCAGTACAAAAGATCAAAGTTTGATTCGGATTATAACTTGAAAACTTAAAGCTACTTTAGTATATCAGTCATCTACAATCAGGCTCTGTCCTTTCTTTTGCTTGCTGGTGCGTATTTCTGATATAGTCACTTGTAAATTTTATTTAACCATATCGGTTTAAAAGACTGCTGAAAAGTCTTGATAACCCACATAAGTGGTCTGTAATTGTTAGCATTTTTATTTTACAATAATGTTCACTCTATACAAGGCCCAAAAGTCCCTTGAGGTTACAGAGTAAGAGGCACAGTTTATGGGGATATGTGGGGAAAGATAACAGTTAACCCTAGACTCGAACAGGTTAGATCGCATCAAACTAACAAAGTGACACTTGGTTACAAACATGTGAATATGTGACAAGCAAATTTATGGTACTGAGCAGGATATTTACTGTAGCCATATTAATTCAACAAAACAAACGATGTACATGTTAACACCTCCAATCATTTAAGGTCAGAAGCCATGTGAGCCATGATTCCTGGTGTAGCATCAGAGAATTTATTACTACTACCATTACTATTATTATTATTACTATTATTGTTTTATTTCCTTTTGTTTCTGGTGTATACTCATTTCTTTCCGGTCCCAATGAAAGACCTAAGGTCAGAAATGGCATCATGACATTTTCCACTGAGCAGTTTAAAAAAGAAAAGAAAATGGCACATATTTTACATAGATAAAGCTCTTTGTAAGGTGTGGGCTGTACTTGTGAGTACAATCTTTTGTATTTCTTTAAGGCATGGGCTATCAGAGATTCCTTCAATGAGTCTATTGGAATCTTTTACAACCAATCCGAGGGCTTCAATGACAACTGGAATTGTTAATGTCCTCATGTGCCACATTTTTTAAATTTTGATTACAAGGTCCTTGTATTTTAATAGTTTTTTTTTTAAGATCTTCAAAGATACATTGCAGTCTGCAGAGACTGCCATGTCAATAAGGAGGGACATTTTGTCTTTGCTGTCTCATGATGTCAGAGTAATTAGCTTTGATTGTTCTGTCTGCGTATATTGTAAAGTCACATAAAATTGTTACAGGTCCTATCTCCATAAGTGGGTCTGGGTGGTGTTCATACCAATTTCTTCTGTAAGTGTTGCAGATTTTGCTGTGCAGATATTGGCTCACTCTGTGATGCCATGTTTTATATTCAGTATTTATATATTTAGTATTTAGTATTATATTCATATATTATTATTATTATTATTATTATTATTATTATTATTATTATTATTATTATTATTATTATGTGAAGGTGTAATTTGAGCTTTCCACCAGCCAGCCAATGATCACCTCACATTGCAGTTCATTTCTCTATCTTGTCGGCCTTCTCAGACAGCAAGGGAAAAGTATGGTGCATGCCTACAAAGTAACACTATGAAAGAAAAGCCATGCCAAGAAATAATAATGCAAACCCCATTTTCCATATTACATGTAATTGTTTTCTTCAGAACTTTGCCCGCTCATCTGGGTAGGTAGGTAGGTGGGTGATACTTGGGACAATTTCTGCTATGTCAGCTCTTCCGTCTACCAACTCATTGCCTATCAACTCATTCTGATGTGGTGGCTTGGCAAAAAGTAAATTGAGGTCTCGTAATCGTGACACGGACATGCTTCTCCCGACAAGGATAGATCAGAACTCTCCCCTGATCCCTAGCATTACTGTTGATATAGACTAGCACCCGGGTATAACCTGGTTTTGTTTCCACTTGATCTGCAAAAACCCCTCATCCACCTCTTTGCATGCATTACCTTTCAGTTAAAGTAGATGCTACTTTCAATACCAGACTTAAAAAGGAACTAGCTGGTGGTCCCTTGAAACAAAAAACACTTGTGATCGAAATAAGAACCACTTCTCCCCCTTCTACATAGAGTATAGAAATAATTTTCATTTTTACAGACCTTTACTCCAAAGCTTTTTTCATGTAGGCATTTAAGGACGAACACTGAGCTTTATTATTATTATTATCATCATCATTATTATTATCATTATTATTATTATCATCATCATTATTATCATCATTATTATCATTATCATCATTATTATCATTATCATCATTATTATCATTATTATTATTATTATCATTATTATTATTATTATCATTATTATTATTATTATCATTATTATTATCATTATTATTATTATCATCATTATCATTATTATCATCATTATTATTATCATTATCATTATTATTATTATCATCATTATCATTATTATCATCATTATTATTATCATTATTATCATTATTATTATTGAAAAAAGTTCTTTTAAAATTTCTTCTTGGGTACATTACTTGCCAGTTGCTAACCAGGCTACCTCCCTAAGGCAAGAGGTGCAAATTTTTTTTTTTTTTTTTTTTTTGCATCTCAATCAAACATTCAGCAAACAAAGAAATAATATGCACAAAATCATCAGCCACATCTTGCCAGTGCTAGTCAATACTATTTTTTTTAAGTTCTTGCAAAGAAGGTTTTCCAGGTCTCATTCAGAAATTTCTCAAGTATCACCTACTTAACCACCCGGATGGGCAAGCAAATCCCTTAAATAAAAAACCTACATATGTTATGAGGAACAAGGTTTTAATTCTTATTTCCCAATGTGGTATTTGTCTTTCATCATGTTACCTTATGAGCATGCATCACACCCTTTCCCAGCTTTCTGTGCACACTGATGAGATTGATGAGACAAGGATTGAAATGCAATATGTGATCATTGATCGGTCAGTGGAAAACTTGGGTGAGGGTCACGTACGTTTACATTTTATATGGTAGTCTTCACCGATATCTAATTTTAACAATGTTTTTATTTTCATAACTTCTGCAGTAACATAAGTCATCGACTTTCTGTATTGCTTTTGACTCCTGTTGATATTATAGCTTATGGGACCTTCCATAGATTATACAAGTGTAACAGTTAGCTGTTTAATTAATTTACCTTAGATAGATCATCGTAGCGAGCGTTTAACATTGCTGGCCCTGTCAGTTCTTGATATGTGTTTATTTTTGTATTTAACTTTGACTGGACTTACAAATTAAACTTACATTCATATTTAAATGTTTCAACATGTTGTTGTTGTTCTTTAGGATTAGCTTCAGTTTTTAATTTTCTATTTTATTTATTTTGTTTGCCTTCCTCAACAATGACGACTATGATCTATGGAACCACCAAAGTGTCATTTTAATTTAATATAAATAAAAGACAAAGCAGGTGATGAGTAAACTATTAATCCGGCTGTCAATATGTTAGGATCTGAAGTTACAGAGCCCACACCCTCCTCAGGGTAGTTTTTATTGAGTGCAGGACAAGAGCAGTTTATCTTTTTTGTAAAAATATTTCTCTTATTTTATTTATTTTTTTTTAATTCTTCTTTGTTAATTGCTATTCTCCATCCATTTTTCCAATATTTTGATAGTTTTTTTTATCATTTCACGCTATGCAAGGCAATAAAGCCACTAAGACACAAGGGGGTCACAAAGTGTGAAAGAATAAGAAAAAAGAGAAACATTAAGGAGAGAGAGCAATAGAAGAGTAATCAAAAAGACAGTAGATAATTATTAATATTGCATTTAAACTTTTGAAGATTAAAGTTGGCTGGAAAGCATGGAGCTGGAAGAGAGTTCCGCAAGCAAGGAATGTGAGAGAAGAAACTCTTAGCATAGAACTTACGTCTATATCCAGCCAATTCAACTGTAAGTTGATGAGACCTTGCTGCTAATCTAGTACTGTACTTAAATTCATAAAGTCTAGGTACCATAGAGGAGAGTTCATCCAAGCAATTATCATGATGTTATTTATAGAACAGGCACAAGGAAGCTAAATTACAAGTGTGAAAGTGACTGAAGCCGAGATGCCAGGTCAGGACTAATAATATTACTGGTTCTTCTTCAGATTCTATCAAGAATCTCTAAATATATAGCAGAAGCACCAGACCATGTGTGGCAACAATAATCAAGTCATGGATGAATGGTAGACTTATAGATATCTAAGATAGATTCTTGTGAAAAAAAATTGTCAAGCATGACACAGTGAACCAATTTTCTTAGCAGCAGACCTAGCAATTGATTTTGATATTTTAATAGGTTTTACTTTCATTTATTAATCTGTTCTTTTACTTATGAATTTTTTTAATGCTAACTTACAGGTTGCCATTGGCAGCTCTTAAGCTTGATGCCAAGTCATTTCATATTTACAGAAGCGATATTAGAACTAGCATAATACCCATAAGAAATTGAGATTATTTATATACACATCATCAATTGTGCCTAGGATAAGAGTAACTATGCATTCCAAGATAATAAAAAAAATACTTCAACTAAGGATCAGTCTAGTATCTGTGCACTCAGTGAAAAAAGTTGCACACAAAAATATGTCCCTTCCTATTTGTCTGTCTATTTATATGTGGCCTGAATTCAGTTTTCCTTCTTACTGGCTGC
This sequence comes from Acanthosepion esculentum, assembly GCA_964036315.1. Taxonomy (NCBI): domain Eukaryota; kingdom Metazoa; phylum Mollusca; class Cephalopoda; order Sepiida; family Sepiidae; genus Acanthosepion; species Acanthosepion esculentum. The sequence goes on from OZ038501.1 coordinate 86,848,642, forward strand.
CACCCAAGCAGAGCTCATTTTCATTAACCAGTTTCAAAAGTGTCTGACTCAAAAGCTGTTTTGCAAAATAATGGCTTTTTTAAAAATTTATTTATGCTATTGTTCATTCAATACAAGGCCCAAGAACAACTCAAGGCAGAGAATTACTGAATGAAGTTGTTGCATGGATGTGAGAATTGTAGATTATGAGGTTTTGTTTTATTTTTTTGTAATCATTTCATTCCGATCAAGGCAATAAAGCCACTAAGACACAAGGGGTTACTGAGTGCAAGAGAATATGAGAAAAAGAACAGGAATTAAGAAGACGGATAATAACAATTGGCATTGCTTTTAAATTTTTGAAGATCAAAGTTGGCTGAGAAACAAGAAACCAGAAAAGAGTGCCAAAAGTGAAGTGCGAGAGAATAAACTGTTAGCAAAGAAATAATGGTTACATCTAGCCAGTTCAGTTGTAAAATGATGAGACCTAGCTGCCAATCTAGTACTGTGCTTTAATTCATAAAGTCTAGGTACCAAAGAGGAAAGCTCTTCAGAACAATTATCTTGATTTGTATTTTATTAAGAATCTCTAAATACATAGCAGAAGCACCAGACAAGATGTGTCAGCAATATTCAATGCACAGATGAATGGTAAACTTATAAATCTACAAGATAGGTTCAGGTGAGAAAAATTGTCTAGCACAACAAAGTGAACCAACTGCCCCAATTTTTCATATATATATATATATATATATATATATATATATATATATATATATATATTATATAAATGCATGTTTCATTAAATAATACAGACAAGTTTTGTCTATTTATTTTAAGTAAGTTCCTTTCATATTGTCTGATAAGCTTAATAACATCATCATTGAAAGACGAAAGGAAAACACCATATTGATACATGTTTAAATCCAATCTAAGCTTTCTGCTTACATAAGCCATTATCAAAGATGACAATTTCAATAAATCAAACAACACACAGATGAAACCACAATGATAGTCTGCCCTTGCTGCTTGAATAAGTTCAAATTAACGACAAACTCGTATATACCAGACGCGGAAGCAAAAATCGCGTCGCAGCTCATGACGTCACACATGAGCACACGAGAGTGAAAAACGAGAAGTATTAAGTATGGGAAGCTGTTGGTATAAACCAATGGCTTCAGTTATAAATTATAGGCATTTAAGAATATTTGTGGGATATTTCAACGATAATGTGATTAAGCTTATCAGACAATATGAAAGGAACTTACTTAAAATAAATAGACAAAACTTGTCTATATTATTTAATGAAACATGCATTAATGAAAAATTGCTGCCAAAATATGCACAAAACACACACACACACACACACACACACACACACACACACACACACACACACAATGGGGAACAAATATTCATACACATAAAATTTTTTAATTTTTTGCATTTCCAACTTATAAATAAACATACTTTCTATATAATTAACTGTACACATATATAATAACTAATATGCATAGAAAACAGAAAAAATTTGATTTAATAGAAATAATTCCTATTTATCCATTTTAATGGGTGAAAAAAAATGTTTGTTTTTTAGAAAGTCATGGTAAAAAAAATTTTTTTTTTTTATATTTGTTACACCCACCACCCTTACTTAATTTTAAGAAAACTTGAAAATTCGAATATGCACATCTCTGTAACTTTTTTAATTAAATACAGAAGACTTTGAAGAATATAAATCATCATTTGTTTTGTAAATCGAGGAATGTTTCTACCCAAACTTTAGCTCTGAATTGTAAAATACAAAACCCAGTAAAACTAAGATATTATTTAATTAGAAAAGCTTTTAATGGCTCTTATGAATAATATATATTAAGGACACTATTGTCTGAAGCCAAAATATTTTTGATGAAAAATGAACTTTTATGAGAATTGTTTTCTTTTTTTTTTCAATTTTAATACAAAATGTGATAAAGTTGTTAACTATTTTAAAATTAAGTTTGAATATGTGTATCTCTGGAAATGCTCTTATTAAAAAATCTATATTTACAGATCATAAATTTTGAAAGCTTATTACAATCTGCAAAGCATTTCTATTTTTACAATAATTTTTTAATATGCCAAAAAATGTATTAAAAACGTTTCCGGCAAAACTACAGAGACACAATTCAGAAATAATGTCCCGTGTTTTATGAGCTGCTTCTCTTGATAGCAAGGATCCGGCCTCATAAATTGTGTTGATTTCATATCAAATTCTCTGACTGACTGACCATCATTGAATCTTCAAAATTTTTAATTTTCTTTTTTTCTTTTCTTTTTCTTTTCTTTTTTCTTTTCTTTTTTCTTTTTTCTTTTTTCCTTTTCTTTTTTTTCCTTTTTCTTTTTTTCCTTTTTCCTTTTTTCCTTTTCCTTTTTTCCTTTTTTCTTTCCTTTTCCTTTTTCCTTTTTCCTTTTTTTCTTTTCCTTTTTTCCTTTTTTCCTTTTTCCTTTTTTTCCTTTTTCCCTTTTCCTTTTTCCTTTTTCCTTTTTTCCTTTTCTTTTTTCTTTCTTTTTTCCTTTTCTTTTTCCTTTTCTTTTTTCCTTTTCTTTTTTCCTTTTCTTTTTTCCTTTTCTTTTTTCCTTTTCTTTTTTCCTTTTTTTCCTTTTCTTTTTTCCTTTTCTTTTTTCCTTTTCTTTTTTCCTTTTCTTTTTTCCTTTTCTTTTTTCCTTTTCTTTTTTCCTTTTCTTTTTTCCTTTTTCTTTTTTCCTTTTTCTTTTTTCCTTTTTCTTTTTTCCTTTTTCTTTTTTCCTTTTTCTTTTTTCCTTTTTCTTTTTTCCTTTTTCTTTTTTCCTTTTTCGTTTTTCCTTTTTCTTTTTTCCTTTTTCTTTTTTCCTTTTTCTTTTTTCCTTTTTCTTTTTTCCTTTTTCTTTTTTCCTTTTTCTTTTTTCCTTTTTCTTTTTTCCTTTTTCTTTTTTCCTTTTCTTTTTTCCTTTTCTTTTTTCTTTTTTCCTTTTCTTTTTTCTTTTTTCCTTTTCTTTTTTCTTTTTTCCTTTTCTTTTTTCTTTTTTCCTTTTCTTTTTTCTTTTTTCCTTTTCTTTTTTCTTTTTTCCTTTTCTTTTTTCTTTTTTCCTTTTCTTTTTTCTTTTTTCCTTTTCTTTTTTCTTTTTTCCTTTTCTTTTTTCTTTTTTCCTTTTCTTTTTTCTTTTTTCCTTTTCTTTTTTCTTTTTTCCTTTTTTTCTTTTTTCCTTTTCTTTTTTCTTTTTTCCTTTTCTTTTTTCTTTTTTCCTTTTCTTTTTTCTTTTTTCCTTTTCTTTTTTCTTTTTTCCTTTTTTTTTATATATTTCACTAAATTTTTTTTTTCATTTTTTAAATATAATGAATTTTTTTTTTTTCAGAGAGAGATATACTGAAATTATCAATTTTTTTCTGTTTTAGATTCAGTTTTAGGGATGGAAACTTTGGACACATCTTTGTTAAAAAAAAGTACCTAAAAAAAAAAATTTTTAAATATTAGACTTTTGATGCTATTTAATTTTTAAGAATTACTTTATTGTTAAATAAGCTGGTTCACTTAAAATTCAAAAATACTGTTACTTCTGCTCTTCTGTCTGATGAATTGCCCTGATGTTAGTTCTTGATACATTGACATAAACATCAATTCATACATCCAAAACCAATCACCACAGTTAGACATGCTTCTCTTATTTACAACTAAATTTTTTCTGCTAAGAAATTAAGTAATGTTTGTTTCCAATTGCATTAAGTATATTTTTATTCTCTAATTTTCATAAAATAACTTTTGAAAAAAGTGTAATTGGATTTTACAAGATTTTTATTTGGAGAATTTTATTTTTGTTTTCAGAATTGTTAAAAATGGCTGATATGATTGATTTTATGTCAATTTTGATGACTCAAAAAAAAACAAGATTTTTAACTTAAATTTCAGACATGCTAGAAATGATTAAAAAATATTTTTTTAAATATTCAAAAAATACTTTGATCTTTCCTCTTAATAATAACAAACATTTAGATGATAAAAAAAATTGTTTAATCAAGTTTGGGGCCTGTTTTAATCAGGGTATGGTCTTTAACGAAGTATTGAATATAACTAAGGAAAAAAAATATATATACATATATATATATATATATATATATATATATATATATATACACACATATACACACACACACTCTAATTATAAACGATTGAAATTACTTACTGAAATGGCAAAAGTTTGTTTTGTTTTTTTTTTAAATGGTTTTAAGAGAAATAAAATCTTTGAAATTTATTGAGCACACTAGCAAATAACTGAGGAAGGCTGGAGAACCCACCAACTAACATAAATGTTGTGAATAAAACTGAACATTTGGATCCTGGTTCAAGTAATTCAGCCCAAAAAAACAAGAACAAACACTCTCAAAACTTTATACAATATTCAATAGCTTTTGTAAATACAAAACTTGTCTTGTGTTTTTTTTTTGTTTTTTTTTTTGTAGAAATATATTTTAGTATCACGGCAAATCTTTCAGTTTAAAGGGAATTATTAAGCTTTTGTTTCTCCTTGAACAAAAGTAAACGATCCCTTAAGTGCTTCCATTAACATTTGTAGACAAGCAACAATTTTGTCAGCTCTCATTGTTATTTGTATTTGAAGTGATTCATTTCAGAAACATATTTATAATGTTGAATTCAGTAGCCTTTTGTGATTTAATTTGACTATTAGGAAATTTCAAATTCACAAGACACCATTTCTTCATTTATTTATTATTGTTGCTTTTAATCAGACGACTGGCGTCAGTAGATATATTAATATTAAGTGGTCCTATTTCTGTGATGAAGCATTTTATTCATTTTCACTAGTTTATCTTTCATCTTATTATTGTAACTTATCAAAAGGCTTGAATTGTTTTAATAAATAGTAAATACATTAGTCTGAAGTTGCCCAAATTTCTTAGAGGAAGCATTTTCATGATTCATTTTCACTAGTTTATTTTCATCTTATTATTGTAGCTTTTTCTTTGGTTATTTTATATTCAACCTTTGTTAAACAACATGCACTAGAAATAAAGAAATAACAAGGTTTGAACTTGCATCCTCTCTGTTTGGGATCCAGTGTAGGCGTTGATAACAAGATGAAAGACTAAATGAGTCAAAAATTCTTAATTCACGTCCTTCATCTAAGAAATTACAACAATTTAAACATTGAAATCAAGCTTGATTCAGGAGAGATATCTCTGAAGTTTTTAACAGCTTTTGAATGCTGTCCTGATGTTGTTTGGATGGCATATTGAGTATTATAGTCTTTCCCCCCTTTCTTTCCCCCCCTCTTCCTCCCCGCTTTCTCCCCCCACCCCGCTTTCTTTTTTTCTCCCCACTTTCTTTCTTCCCCCACTTTCTCTTTTCTCGAAGATTGGCTCCTTCCTTTTACCTTTGTTTCAGCTACCATCCCTACCTATGTTAACCAATTTTTCTGACTATTCCCACTTGTCCATCACCATTATTATGTTGCCATTGACTGCTGGCTGGATGAGGATTTCAGTATTGTTCTGCAGATTTTGATGGCCATTTTCTCTGGTGATGCTCACTTTGGAAAGCTTGGCTTTCATTGTATGAATTGATTTACTTTTGCTTAGATACTTGCTCTTGGCCAAACTTATATAAAGCCATTGTCCATGTCATACCATCTCCCAGGGATACGAGATGCAAGTCCTAACCCATGCTGCATACTTAGCAGCCTTACAATATGAATTAACATAAGCATTGCAGTAAGAGAAACAATGAGATGAAAGATAAACTGGTAAAAAAAATGAATTGCATGAGAACTTGTGATTCCTTTTTTCTTTTTTTTTAATTAAAATCGAACTAGTAGAATTTTTTATTTTTAATTTTTAAATTTTTCTATTTTTTTAGATTTCTTGCTTTCTTTAGATTTGTAACTTTTATTTAAAAGTGTTTTACTTTTTCAATAGGTTTTTAGTTTGTATTTTTTTTAACTTTCTTTAGATTTGTAACTAACAATTACTTTTTTTTTCTTTTTTTTTTAAACAGATTTTTACTTTTAAAATAAGTAAAAACCTATATCATTTGATTGGCTATCAATGTAAAATTATTGATATCCTACACAATTAAATTAGGATACCTATATAGAAATTGTTGGTAAATTTTTTTTATCTGAGTTTGTAGTGAGTAGTGTTATGACCAGCAGTAAAGTCTATGAAGGAAAATCTTCAAAGCAGCCATCCACTTGACCAAAAAGAAATAAAATCTGTAAGTTAATGAAGATATTCAAGAACAAGTGCCACTTAGTTGGGAATTAGAAAGTTCCCCTTACAGGAAATAATCAAAATTAAAATGGAGGATAGTTCTGGTACTGCTTATTGGTTGGGTACAGGCCATCCTTCAAAGGGTTTTGGAAACAGAGAGTAGTTTGAAGCCACCTGAGGACAAGTTGTAAGCTATGCTTTGTGATATAGAGATAGGCAGAGGAATGGTAGGAGAGTTCTCACTAACCAAAGGGAAGTGCTGATCCGTTAGTCTGTCATGACAGAACTGGCAGAAATTGTCCCTAGTGTCACCTACCTTACCCACCAGTCAATGTCAATGAATCTATAAACAAACAACCAGATACACATGAAACAAGAATCACCCTCTCATTTATCACTGGTGTTAATTTCACCTATCATTTTCTTTGTGAACATACAATGGTCCACTCCTACTTCTAGTTGCATATGGCCACATCATGCTGAAACAGCACTTTCCATATGATTGCTGAAGTTAAGCAACATCGAACCTAGGTAGTACTTAGATGGGCAAACACTTCTTAACACCAAGTGCTGAATGCTTGGAATTGTTACGTGGAGAGCCAATTTCCAATTCCTGTTGGATTTGTTATATTCACCTACACACATATACCCTTGGGAAAGGTATGAATCCATCTCTTCTCCCCCCCAGCTATGGGTTAATTAGTAAGACTTGTATCATTAAACCATTATCTCCAAAGATAAAATTGCATAGAAAATATTAAGACTTCAGCATTAATGAATCCATAGATGTTGATATGCCGCTAAGCAAAAACAACCAACCAGTTTTTGTTGTGTACCAATTAAACACAATATGCGGTGATTTGTGAAGTTTGTGAAAAGTTGAGAAAGGGTCTTGTGGAGAGGGATATGTTTTACATCAAAATATTTTTAATAACGCATTTAAAAAAAAATTTTTTCCTTTACCTTTTTTTGTGTTGCTATATTTGGATGGGTTTTCTTCTTTTTTTTTTATTCCTTGGGCAATGCCAAGTATCCTTGCTACTATTAATAATACTAATAATTTTGTAGCTTCATTTTTCTTTAAGTAAAAGAAACTGAGCCAGTAAACAATAGAAAACTTATGCCTATAAATATTTGACTTTCTAATCAATCTATAAATATCTTTTATGCAAAACCTTTACAACGAATAGTGTAAAGGATTTGAATAATTTAGGTCAGAATGATGTTAGCCTGTTGGCTGTGTCAGAATGATTTGACCTTGTTTAAATTGGGCTACAGTTTAAAACAACCTTTTATAGAGTGTTTATTCGAAAATGTCTCTGATAGGTGATTAGCATTTTTATTATCTTTGGCTGTTAAAAAATTAGTCCTCTTTCTTAGCTAAACTGCCTGGTGGTCTATGATTATAAAAAAACAAAAACAATTCACAACTTATTCAGCTGCATTTTCAAAGTTTGAAACAAAATTCTGTCATTAACTAATAATTCTCACACTATATATATATATATATATATATATATATATATATATAAAAATGTATATATTATGAAATGGACAAAGTCCAACAATTATTTTAAGACATTTTTATGCTTATACATTCTTCTTATAGATACTAATATTTAAGTAAACGCTCTGTTTTATAATAAACAGTATTAATAACATTTACCAGCCTGAATGTCCGAGAAATTTTCATAGAAAAATAGTAAAATCAACCTTGCTAATCGAACGATCTTCTGTGGCTTGATCGGTTAAGGCATGTCAGACTACATGATGGTTCCATATAGGATACAGGTTCGATTCCTGTTGGAGGACGAATATTTTCTATGAAACTTTCTCGGAAATTCAGGCCAGTAAATGTTATTAATAATACTGTTTATTATAAAACAGAGCATTTACTTAAATATTTGTATGTATAAAAAGAATGTATAAACATAAAAATGTCTTATATATATATATATAGGAGATACATTGATGTCTGTTACCTAATGAAGTGCGGGGGTTCATTTATTGTCAACATAATTTCATTCTTTGTCAATGCACTTAATCCAGTGTATCTCTTTTAAGCACATATGTAGGTACATCAATAAGTTTGAAACCTAATGATTAAAAAGTGTTTTACACAACAAATATTTGGATTTCAAGAAAATCTCCTTTGTCGATGCACTTAATCAAATGTATCTTTTTTAAGCACATATATAGATACATCAATAAGTCTAACCTAATAATAAAAAGTGTTGTTTTTTTTTGGTGGAGGTTGGGTTTTTTACACAACAAATTTAGTTTTTAACATAATGTCCACCTTTGTAAATGCACTTAATCCAATGTTTCTCTATTTAGCAAATTACTCAAGCAATATACAGTGAAAAGTTAAGCTCCTAACTTATTTAAAATGAAAGATGAAGGTTTTTCTCTCCTTCTATTGTCAGCAAAACTACCTTCCGCTACCCTTTCTGTTGCACTTACATGTCCAAATATACCCAAAATATGTATAAATTTGTAAGGTTGTGTGGAGTGAGTGGGGAAAGAATTTTTATATAACAAGTAAAACATAGTTAACATGAAAGCCCACACCACACACACACACACACCTCACGAGCCATCTCTCCTACTTTCCTCTTCTTTCCTCTACCTTTCTTCGTTTACATTTTCTTCTTTTTCACTCACACACACACATACACACCTCACGAGCCATCTCTCCTACTTTCCTCTTCTTTCATCCACCTTTCTTCGTTTACATTTTCTTCTTTCACACACACACACACACACACACACTGTACTGTCACATTTTTTCCCCTTTGACCTTAAGGTAGTTTTCATACAGATGCAGACAGAATGGAAACTCTTGAAAAAGAGACAAATAAAAAAAAAAAAAAGAAATTTATATGATTCCAGTGATATTAAATGGATATGGCCATACTTGGGAAGAAGTAAGAAAACATTTGGGGGTGGGGCTGACAACCAACCATCTTTTGGCAGTGTTGTCTTAAAATTTTACCAAAATTATTATTACAGAAACATCAGTTTAACCATCAATTCTCTTTCTTCTAACAGTGAGAGAGAGAGAAGTTACTATTATAGATTTGTACCCCAAAATTCAGAACACCATAAATTTACTTCCCACACATTAAAATTTGCATTATGACATTTAAATTGAACATCTGGAAACTTAAGTTTTCAATCAAGAAAATCAACATCAATAAATAGGCTGTTTAATGCAAATTCAAGGACCAAAATATTAAACAAGACCTAAATCTATGCCAATTTGATAGCAAAAATGATAAAATCTTGTCTTTAAATCTTTTAATGCTTCCTTGATTTTTTTTTTTTTTTTTTTTTTTTTGGTATATGAAACTAAATCATGTTTGAATAATACTTAGAGAAAAAAAAGGACTGGCAACAGAGATTGGAAAGGATAAGGGATAAATTGAGAAGATACAGGCAAATGGTGAAAGAGCAGAGGCATGAGATAATGGATAATCTTAGTTGTATTGGAAGGGACAAGGGAAAGAACAAGCAGATACAGGCAAGAAGGTGTGAGAGAAGAGCAGAAGCATGCGAACCTCAAAACTCCATATATTTACTTGCCATGTATTTGCCTTATGACATTTAAAGTGAACATCTGAAAACACTATAGTTTCCAATCAAGAAAATTGGCATCAATAAATAAAGGCTTTTTTCAAATTAATACAAATTCAAGAACTAATAATATCAAATAGGATATAAATCAGGGATCAAAGTGTAGTATCTGTTTTTATTATCTCTAATAGTAATGGTAATATTAACTGTTTCCTTGCAAGGAAACATTCGGTATTCCATGACCGATCAGCTAGTGCTACTCGAGTTACACTTTCTTTTCCCTCCCTGGCCATTGCACTAGGATCAGTGTGTAGTATCTGTTCTCATCTCTAATGATAATATTAGCCATTTCCTTATAAGGAAGCATTCGGCATTCATTGACCAAACAGCCAGTGCTAATCTAATCACTTTTTCTTCATTCCCTGGCCATTGGGCTGGGATCAAAGGGTAGTATCTGTTCTCCTTATCTCTAATAATAATGGTAATATTAACTGTTTCCTCACAAGGAAACATTAGGCATTCATTGACCAAGCACCTTGTGTTACTTCTGGCTGGAATTTATAAAGTCATTCTCAAGTCCAGTAACTATTGCTGTTCTTTTAGGTATTGATATTGGCTTCCTTCCTTACCTTTTGTTTGAAGCAGTGTGGAATATTAACATCTTTATTATATCATAATCTTCTCTGAGTTAGATGTGATATCCATTTTTGTTTTTTGGTACTGTTGGAAGTATTCAAATGATGTGGTTTCTGCTATTTGATACGGTTCTTTGTGATTCTATAGCGCCACAAGATTAAAAAAAAGGATTGTCTTTGCAACAATGTCTACTGGCTGTCCATCGATGTTGATACTAATATTGATGTTTTCAACTGTTCCTGGAAGCATTGTTTTGGGCCTCTCGCATAACCTCTTGCCACTGGTGAGTTCTCCACACAAGATGATACCTGGGAGTCAATTGGGATGCATTCTAGACATGTGACCTCCCCAGATGAGGTGATGTTGAAGGATGGTAGCCTCGACAGAGGACCTTGTTGTTAGTGATGCCATCCTCCCAACTGATCCAAAGGATTCTTCAAAGCTTAGCTTGCTGGAACTGCTCCAGATGTTTGATGTCCCAATGATACAAAGTCCATGTCTCACAGCATACAGAATGGTTGAGAAGACCACCGCCCAGAAGACTATGATTTTGCTTCTTATGGTGAGGCCGTGATTAGTGAAGACCCGGTATAAGAGCGTTTCGTTTGCTCCTGTTGTCTAGGTTTTGCTCACAGATGATATTATTCAAGATGATGATGTCAAGGTAGGGAAATTATCAACAATGTCTACTGGCTGTCTGTCGATACTGATGTCCGTTGTTGCTTGTCCCGGGTCCGGGTGGATGAAGAGTTTCGTCTTTTTGATATTTTATTTTTTTTTATGTTAAGATAGTGAGGGTTGCAATGCACTGCACAGGGCCCCCAATCAGGCTCCCACACCCTAGTTGGAGAGTGAAGAGTAGTATACACCATACCTGTATGGTATCAATAGAGGTATGATTAATGAATTGGGTGGTTGTTAAAGGTAGTTGAGATTTGAACAGAATATTTTGGAGCATATAGGATGTGCAGATAGTGTAGTAATTATCAGTGCAGAACATGGAATTGACAAGTAGTCCTCCCAATTGACAAGCAGAATTAAAAGCATTCATTTATGATGTAATTTCATTTGAATTTGTTATTGCTTAAAATTACAAAGATAGCTTGCCATAAAACATTACCTTCTAGAAATACTTGTTTGGCTGTTTTTTCTTCTTTTTTTTTTTTTTTCTATTTACAAACTGTGTGCTTGTGTATGCAAAAATTCAGATATAAATAAAATATACATGTAAAGAGACAGTATGAATAAAAACAAAAGGAAAACTTTTTTTTATCAACATGTCTCAACAAGGTAAATGATAAAGTCCCTCGGCACCAGAAATAATCATTATTTTTTTTTTCAAAATTTTTCCTGTATTACTATAAATTGGTTATGGCCATATCATGTTGAAACGATACGATCAACGGAGTTAAGCAATATCAAGCCTGATCACTACCTAGATGGGTAACTGCTTGGAAATATCAGGTGCTGTAAGCTTGGATGTGTGGGTGGTATAAAGGATAATGGCTCAATTGTTAATTGGAGAGTTGTGTTCCAATTTCAGTTGGATTTGTTCTATTCACTTACATGCAAATACCCTTGGAAAAGGTATGAATCCAATCTTCTCCCCCCCCCCAACTATTGGTTAATTAGTAGGACTTGTATCTGTAAATCATTATTCTCAGAAAAAAAACTCTTATAATCTCAAAATATTTTCTGGCTTTAAATAACCTACAAATGTTGATAAGCCATAAAAAACGAAATCAATCAATCATTACTATAAATACTAGACCTCTCTTTTATAAAAATTTATTAGAAAAAAATCTCATATTCGTGATATGTCATGCCTGTAGTAATATGAAAAAAATGGGGGAAAAAAATGATTATTCCAGGTCGCAGAGCTCATTGTAGAAGTCAAGCAAAAGTTCATAAGTATACCACAAAATTGACATGCCAAAACTTTAATCGAAAAAGCTATTTTTATTTTTAATCCTTTCACCTCAAGCAAGGCAATAAAGCCACTAAAACACAAGGGGTTACTGGGTGTTAGAGAATATGAGAAAAATATTCTATTAAGTAGAGAGGACAATAAAAGAACAAGAGAGAAGATGATTGATTGACATTGCATTTAAAATTTAAATTCACTTACATCTTTTTTCATACAGTCTCAGTTACGGTGGACTGGTCATGTCTTGAGAATGTCTGATGACAGGATACCCAAGATCCTAATGTACAGCCAGTTAGATCAAGGCTACAGAAATGTAGGACGCCCATGGTTAAGATACAAAGACAAGCTGAAAAGCAACTTGTCAACTGTCAATATACCACATAACACCCTTGAGCGCTTAGCCATGGAGCAGGTAGAATGGAGATCAACGTGTTTTAGTGGACTCAGCAGTTTTCAATCTGCTTGTCTGAATCATCTTCAAGGAGCAAGATCTAAAAGGTCAGCCAATCTAACAGTGATCTTATCTCACATTCCTCACTCTTGCTCCATATGTGGCCTCCTTTGTAAATCACAAGCGGGTCTTAAATGCCACTTAAGATTATCACACAAAATTTCATAACTGAATCAACTAAGCTGTCAGATCCTCATATGTTGAAACTGACGGGAGAGTCCATTATTATTATTATATATGGTAAAATATAGTTTTAAGTGCACAATATCAGAGACACAATCATCAGGCCATGCGCATTGTGTTTTTTTTTGTGTTTTTTTATATATATATATATATATTTATATATATATATATATATATATATATATATATATATATATATATATATAAATAAATGTACTCATTAGTTTCAGAAGAAGAATCTTTTATTATCATTTATATACACCTTTGATGACATTACAAAATGGAGCAAAATTAAATTTTAAAATTATTTGTAAATAAAATTTTTTTTTTTTCTGCTTGGCTTATTTTTTTTAAGAAAAAAATGAAAATGAAATATATAAATTCTTTCATGAATAAAATTTCCTGTTTATTGTGCTTTGTCATGTGAGAGGAAAAGAAATTTCCAGTTTTTACTTAGGAAATTGTTCTGCATTTCCTACTCTCTCATATAACCCAACCTCACTCTCCCCACACTCTCACATTCCCTCAACCAAACAATTAACATTTTATTACTACAAAACCAGTTTCACAGTCTTTTAATTACATTTTTCTTTATTAATTTCCAAGTATTTTATACATTAAGCCTAATTTTACACTTACCAAATATTATATTAACTGATTCCCCCAAAAATACTAGGTTTCTTTTTTCCCCATTTACAAATTTATATATGGAAGTCTTTATCAGTAGCATTTGCATTACTTACTGATAATCATTTTTTAAAATTTTTAATACAATTCTACTGTCAAACCATTTTTCTGTAGTAATCATATTAACAATATATTTTTTAATCATTTTCCCAAAGGGGTTACTGAGTGTTAGAGAACACAAGAAAAAAACCAGTAAGGAGTGAGAACAATAAAAGAACAAGAATTAAGAAGACAATGGATACTGATTGACATTGCATTTAAAGTTGGCTGGAAAGCAAGAAGCCGGAAGTGAGTTCCACAGGTGAGAAGTGCGAGAAAATAATCTGTTAGTATAGAACTTACTGTTAAATCAAGCTAATTCAACTGTAAAATGATGAGACCTTGCTATTAATCTAGTACTGTGCTTAAATTCATAACGTCTAGGTCCCATAGAGCAAGTTCATCAGAACAATTACCAGGAAAGTATTTATAGAAAAGGCACAAGAACGCTATGTTATAGCAGTGGGAAAATGACTGAAGCCAAGATGCCAGGTCAGAACCAATAATATTACAGATTCTTCTTTGGATTTTATCAAGAATCTCTTAATATATTATGGTACTCTTGCTATATATGTGGCAGCAATATTCAAAGCATGGATGAATGATACTTATAAATATGTAAGATAAATTGTCTAAAAGAATTGACAGTGAACCAACTTAGCTAGCAGCAGACCTAGCAATGGATTCAGTATAATCATTCCACTTCATGTCAGCAGAGAACATTAGTCCAAGAAGTCACACTCCTGGAGGTTAGCATCAGCCATGCTGATGGAAGGCAGAAGAGGTTTCTCAAATGATTAATAGAAATCAGTTTTGTTTTGGTGGCATTAAAATTAACAAGCCATTTCTTGCCCCAGTTAACAGCAGATTTTATGTCACTTTTGATATCAGCTGCCAATTTGACCTTATTGAACCAATCAGAGTTACTATTAAGACAATTGTGTCCTCAGAATAGGTACTGAGTTAAGAGCTGAAGCCATCAGGAAGGTCATTAATGAAAATTAGGAACAACATAGGTTGAAGGATAGAGCCCTGGATACCTGCATTAATTTACATTCCTGACCACTGATAATCCCTTCTTATTCAATTTTTCAATGCATTTCTATTGTAAATTATCAGCACTTTACCTACATGATTGCTGTATTTGATTAGTAATGCTGGCTTTAATTCGTCACCACTGACAATCCTTCTGGTCCTGTTTCCCTACACATTTTTGTACTAAAAACCTTTAATATTTTTTAAACTATTTACACATGTTCTATTGTCCTCCACTTTAGTATTATAATATTTCGGCCACTGTGATCTCCAGCCTTCATCAGGTGTATGCCAATCCAGGTAACCTACAGGACATTCTGAACTGATGAGAATACAGTGTAAGTTACCCATATCGATATGACTGATGAAAAGCACAACGGCTGAAATATTGTAATAACGACAAAGATGAGTACACTAGTCTGCATGTAAGTAATGTAAGTAATGATAACTCCTCATTCCAGACATTAAAATGGAAGAAATGTCTGTTTTTGTATATTTCTTAAAGAGTGAAATTATGAGATGTCAACTCAGACGCATGTACCCACTAAAAATAACATTTATTGTGCTAAAAGAGATAACAATAGTACATGTGAATGTCTGTCATGAATTACCAGAAATTCAGATGGAAAAAAATTGTTAGCATTGCATTTCTATAATCAAAACTTTAGCATTGCATTTCTATAATCAAAACTTTAGCATTGCATTTCTATAATCAAAACTTTAGCATTGTATTTCTATAATCAAATCCTTTGCACTCCATTTACATTATGCATATGTAGCCATTTATACCATTCTATTCATATCTTTCTATTTTAGCCTGTTCATATAGATCTATCTTTCTCTGTCTGTATCTATCTACAAATCTATCTGTTTTAGTTTATTCACACACACACACACACACACACACATATATATAGATATCTACTAGGGCACCAATGTTGCAATTGGATGTGACACAAGGACATGGTTTAAAATGGGTTTAATAGCAATACTGTGGTAAAATTGTCCTTTTGGCGGATGCCTCAGACACCAAGCAATAAACCCAGCCCTATCCAAAGGGAGAGGTAAAGCCTGTGGAGAAGGCCCCTTGGGGATTGGGTTTAATATATTTGAAAAATATGGAATCCCAACCAAAGGCTGGGATTTCACACACACACACACACACACACACACACACACACACACACACACACACACACACACACACACACACACACACACACATCCAAGTGTAGGAGAACGAACAGTAGGATTACAGCATTCAGAACATTAATTTAAAAATAGTGCTCAATACACAAAGTAGAGCTGTAAATATTTAACACTGTAACTCCCCACCTGAAGAGACGTCTAAAAAAAAGGTTTTCCTTTTTGACATCAAAACAAAAATGTACAATTTTGTAGTGGATATGTGCATGTTCTAATGTAACATTGCATAATATATATATATATATATATATATATATATATATATATATATATATAATGTTATTGAGACACATGTTGTTAAAAACTACAGAACTTCTCCATTTAATAATTTTTTTGCTGTTTCAAATCCTCCGAAATAAGAAAAATTCTAATCAACAATATTAAAATCCTCTGTAAAAACAATTGCAGGAAACGATTTCAAATTCTTGAAGCCATCCCAATTAATAACCAAAATCCCAACATAAATAGCATTTAATACTGACAGAAACATCTTATACATATTTAATAACTAATCCTCCAAATAATAAATAATAATGAACTAAACCAACAACACTGCCTAAATACCCCCAAAATTATAAAATAAGCAACCTAGTTCAAACCAAAACATACAGGCATGATGATGGTTGACAACCGAAAGTGCTTGGCAAAACTCCAAGGACTAGGGTCTTTTTTTTCAACAACTTAGATCCAAATATAAAAAAAACTTGTGAGAAAGCAATAAAAAACAAAAAAAAATATTAAACAGAAAAGTTCCGTAGTCTTTAACAAATAATTGTAATAATTTTTTTCCTACTCTCTTTCTGATGACTGGCCATTCTTGACTTTAAATGGGCAACATATGGTTTAACCTTTTAGCATTCAACACACACAAAACTGCCCCATAAATATCAGCACTCAAAATCTCAAAGTTTGTGGTCAGTCTTGCTATATGCATGACTTCCTGAGTTATTTGTGATGGTGTGATTATATATTATGGCAGAGTATACAAGAAGCGGGTTAATGCAAGTTGAACATTGAGAACCAATATTTATGGGATGGGTATGGGCAGGTTGAAAATTGAGAACTGATATTTACGTGGCGGGTTTAAGCAGGTTGAAAATTGAGAACTGATATTTACGTGGCAGGTTTAAGCAGGTTGAAAATTGAGAACTGATATTTACATGGCGGGTTTAAGCAGGTTGAAAATTGAGAACTGATATTTACATGGCGGGTTTAGGCAGGTTGAACATTGAGAACCGATATTTACGTGGCAGGTTTAGGCAGGTTGAAAATTGAGAACCGATATTTACATGGCGGGTTTGAGCAGGTTGGACATTGAGAACCGATATTTACAGGGCGGGTGTGGGCGGGCTGAACACTGAAAACCGATATTTACGGGGCGGTTTTAGGCAGTTTGAAAATTGAGAACTGATATTTACGGGGCGGGTTTGGGCGGGTTGAACACTGAAAACCGATATTTACAGGGCGGGTTTAGGCAGTTTGAAACTTGAGAACTGATATTTACGGGGCGGCTTTAGGCAGGTTGAACATTGAGAACTGATATTTACATGGCGGGTTTGGACAGGTTGAACATTGAAAACCAATATTTACGAGGCGGGTTTAGGCAGGTTGAAAATTGAGAACCGATATTTACATGGTGGGTTTGAGCAGGTTGAACATTGAGAACCGATATTTACAGGGCGGGTGTGGGCGGGTTGAATGCTGAAGGGTTAAAACCTTTACTTCAAAATACTTTTCTTCATTCATTATCAATGGCAATTACTTATTGAAAAGTTTTATCATAGTCTTGTCAATGTACAAATTTGAACATCCAGATACTGAACCTTTTAAAAAAATTGCTATAATGAATATCAGATGTATTTATAAATTACTAAGCTTGTCTTGACTAATCTTGTCTGGCACATGTCTTACATGTTGAGCACCAGTGAGCATTAAACTCACCACTCTATCAAGCTGATCTGAAATTCTGAAAATCTCTAAAAACTGCAAGATTTCAGATGGCGGTAATTTGAACACTAATTTTGCATAAGTATTTTGATATGGATGACCAATGTTTACTGATAGTCTTAGTACAAGCAGACTTAGTACAATGTTTAATAAACTTAGTCCAAGCCCAGCCAATATTTGCCTGCAGACATGGTTAGAAAACAAAAACAAACAACAAAAGACAGATTTACTTATTGGGTAGCCCAGCAAGTGTTGTATTTTTCTGATTGTAAGTATAAGTTTCCTTGTAATTTCTGTTTCTTTTAATCTTCCTCATCTCTCACATGTTCTGTTCATGATATTCTTACCATTCATCAGTGGAATCACAGCTCTGTTGCTTCAAGTCTCTTCTTCTGTGAAGAGATTATTCGACATTCAGTGCTATATAAGTGATTTGGCATTACATAGCAGTTTAACACTTCTTTGTTTCTAAAGGTTTAATACTTTGCTTGATTTCTGGAAGACATATTCCAGCCCTGGTGAAGATGAAGAGAAGCAAAGCATTAAGACCAGATGAGATTCTAACAGAGATGCTATCAGTATTTGTCTATATTTCTGAGATGCGGTATTATGTACACTATTTACATTATTCCGACTATTGTCCTCATCTTTGTTACCATATTTATTACAGAGATGCTATCAGCTTGAGATGATTTGGGGAGCCATGAAGTTACTGAATTAGCAATATGACAGCGGAAAAATACTGGGAAACCACAAAAGATTAATCTTCATAATGCTGACTAAAACAAAACTGTGTAGCGAGTATCAACTTCATCAGACTTGATGAGCCACATAACTAACCTACTTATGATTGTTATTTATGATTCATGTGTCATCCTGAAGAGGGTTGTAAAGGAAAGCATGAAGAAAGGACTACCTATCAATTGTAAAAAAAAACACTATATGGTTGGCAACAAAAGGAACACATTGGAAACACCAAAATCAAGCAAGTACAAAAATTTAAATATTGAATATATTTTAACAAAGGGCAGTAAATACGACAATGAAATCTGAAGATGCATTGGAATAGTGATACCCTGCAAAAGATAAGCAAAGTTTTAGAAACCAAAAAAAAAGTACTGAACTGTTATTTAATATTGGTTCACCTATATGCCAGTGAATACTGGACAATCTCCTCACAGATGAAGAAGAAACTTGAAGCACCAGGTTCTACAGAAGGATACTGAGAAGACCGTGGACTTGAATATGTGAGCAATGAAGTTTTAAGGAAAATGGAAACAATAAGGACACATACTCAGAAAGAATAAGTTAAAATTTCTAGGGTACATAATGAGGAAAATTTAACACTCACAGGACATGTTGAAGGCAAGAGGGACAGAGGAAAGTATTAAATCATCTACATCACGAGCTTGTGTAAATGTTTGGCAGAACGAGGATTAGGGGAGATAGCAAAAAGACAAACATTTCTAAGAACGTCAAGGAACAGGAAATTTTGGAGAAGCATGATCACTCATGTCCTGAAAAGACATGGTACATAGAAGTAGAATTAGTGAATATAGCTTAGAGCAGAATTTGACTGGAAATAAGACAAGAATAGTGTGGCTTCGTTCAAATAACTGGAACAAGAAATGTAATTTTTCTGATCAGAATACTACCAGAGCAAGAGAAACAACAGATAATGGGAAGTTTTATACAGAAATTCAAAGGTGCATAGAAATAGACAAAGTTTCCTTTCAGAGACTAAGCAAAGTAATAAAGTGGAAAATAATCTCAGAAACTTGCTGAACTGCTATATAATATCTAATTAGTTATATTGCAATGAATGTTGAACTTTTGCCTTTCAGAAACTAAGCAAAGTATTAAGAAATTGGAAAAGACCCTTAAAGACAGACATGCTTGCTGAACTGCTATGTAATATCTCATCAGTTATATGGCAATGAATGTTGAACTTATGCAAAATTGCCTTTCAGAAACTAAGCAAAGTATTAAGATATAGGAAAATTTTCACTGAAACAAAGAAGTGTGCTAAACTGCTATATAATATCTAATCAACTATATGACAAGAATGTTGAACTACAAAAGAGACAGCCCAAATTGAGGTCCATATATTTGGAATGTCAAAATCAAGTCAGTACTGTAATTCAATTATCTCGATAGTGTTATAGCATACCTATGGACAATAATGGGTATGTCCCCATTCACATAAATACAGTAGTAAATTATGTTGGTCTGCAGTTGGAGATTCATTGTGGAATTCACTTGACTCACTTCTTGCAGTTGACTACTACTTCTACGCACTGCTGGCGAATCTTATATGTGTTGTTCTTGTCCTAAGTATTATTGTTCATTACCAACCTTTGTTTGATTATACTATTCAGGAACCTTCCCTAAGTTATAACACAGATAAAGGAAAGTTTTATACAGAAATTCAAATGTTCATAGAAATAATGAAAGTGGCCTTTCAAAAATTAAGCAAAGGCAAAAGAAGCTGGATGAAACTGCAAATAATCTACACGCTGGGTCTGAATAAATGGATAGCAGAACAAGAGCCACAAAAGCCAGGTGTAATAAAGAGAGGAAGTCATGGAGAGTTATGATCACCCATATCCTGAAGAGACATGGCATCTAAAAAGTTTCATGTATGGGATGTTTATAATAATAGCATTTTAAAGAAAATAAAAATATAATCTAAATTTCAAAACATGGCTGGAACTAAGAATTTCAGAGAAGATTTCACCAGCAAAAGCAGAGTAATCGAGACATCAAAAATAATAATACTAGTCCAACTGAATCCCCCATTCCCCTGTCTCTATTGCCATCAGGTCATAGGTCAGCTTGTTCGGCTAGTGTATATAAGTCAATTGTTTTGATTTGGAAATCAGTCCACTGCCATCATCCTACTTGCTACCTTTGCTTCCACCTTAATTCTGCTCCAGCGGGCAACAGAAGCCCTCTTCCTTGGAGACATTTTCTTGTGGTGTGTTTATAATTCATTTGTGGAAAGGAATCAACCCTCATTGCAGAAAATGTGAATCACCCCATCACGATACAGTTTCCCCATCACCCACAATGTTGCAGCTGCTACTGCCAGTCCTAGAACAAAGGTTTCAGGTAGCCACTATTGTAGGTCAAGCTGCCATGTCTTTTTGTCTCCTGAATCACACAGTCTTGTCACAATGAACAGGCATTTTTAATCCAGTTTTTTTTTGTTTTTTTTTTTTCTTCCGATCTCTCCCTCTTAAAACATCATTTATTTTAGTGTTCTTTTGCTAGCTTCAGCAGGACATTCATCCAATATATAAACAGGATGCCTACTGTAGTGCAATGTTCAGCCATCTTATCTGACAAATTAATTTGCCAGCATTTTCATTATGTAACCTACCCAACATGCTTTTGCAAATGGATGGCAAAACAGAGACTGGGAGAAATAATAAAGGAAGCAAATAAAGATTAGTTACAAAGGATAAGAAGTTTTTGAGAGCCATGATCGCCCATGTTTGGAAGGCACATGGCACATTAAAAAATCAATCATTTACTAGCATGTTCATTCTTCAGAGGAGCACTTTTTTACTGAGACTTTGTGCCAGACTATCCTACCATATAGTAAACAATAATATATATATACAGGGTGACCCCAAAAAACGGGAACTTTTTAACAATCCAATAAAACCAAGAGTGATGGAAGAAAAATATTTAATTCATAGTAATTGAAACCTTAAAACATGCCATTTAAGAAACAATGATGGAATTTTCATTTTTTTTAAATTACGTCCTGTAGATGGCGTCCTCCTGTACGAATTCATTCTTGAAATCTGCTGTTGAGATTCCTCATTCACTGCTGTAACATCCCAGCTGCGATACAGCGAATTTCATTCTCGTTACTAAAATGGCAAAATGTTTACTTGCTCAAGGTCACTGGCTCGCAGTGTTGCCACTTGCTCATGTCTGGCAATACGCACTTCAAAAAATCCCGTTTTTTTTTATCACCCTTTACATACACACATATATAATCTGCACATATACATAGATTTTCCATATAGGCTACCTGCTTGTAACATATAATTACTACTGTCATAGGTTCAATTCTCAGTAGGTGCCACACATTTGAGGCTTAGTGAATAATTTTTGTGACATCCAAATGTCATTAAAACTTTTTTGCCCCAACTATATCAATTTAAACATGCTACAAAATTGGCAACTAGATTTCACTGTTGAACTAGTTAGATGTAACCGTAATTTCTACGCTAACAGTTTTTTTCTTGCACTTCCCACCTGTGGAACTCCCTTCTGATTTCTTGCTTCCCTGATAACTATAATCTTCAAAAATTTAAATGCAATGTCAATTGCCATCTTCTGTCTTGAAGCCTTTTTGCCTTTTCCTTAATCCTCCCTATTTTTAATCTTCTCATTTATTTTCACTCCCTGTAATCCCTCCCTGCGTCTTAGTGGCATTGTCGTCTTACTTGGAGTGAAACAATTAAAAAAAATAAAAAATAATCTGTATCCACAGAAAATGTTATCTTTGAGAGAAATAATATTATGTATTCCACTTCAAATTTGAGAATATTTGAAAATGTATTTGAAAACCTCTTGATGATACTAGAAAGAAAACAAACTATGCTATGTCATTTAGACATGCTTCTCAACAAAATTAAATTAATGTTATTTAAAAAAACAATGTATTAACAATTTTCCTTGAATTTTCTGATGTTTTTATGGTTGTACATAAATATGTTGGCTTGAGAAATGAGCATCTCTCTTAAGAAAGGAGATATTTGAAGTATCCAAGTTGTGTGTTTACATTTGGGCTAGTACCTATGAATACACCTTTGAGAACTTTTTGTCTTAGTAAGTTATTTTCTCTCTTAACAAAGATAAGATTTTTCAGGCAAAATTTTAGTTGAAATTATTTGTGTGTATAACTAATGCATTGGATAAATTATTATTTAGATCACTTTGTGTTCATAAGTATTTTATATTATACTAAATACATACATACAGGGTATTTTTGGTAAATTGTCGCCATTTTATATTTTTAATTTCACATATGCATGTTGTTTCTTTTTTTATCTTTTCGACTGCACAGTATAGTAGGGTCAGTTGGGCACCATCTGTGAAAAAAAGAGCACTATGATGCTGTTCACTCCACCAGAAATTTGAAAACGGCATACTGTACTGCAGAAGCTCCAATACATATATTTCAGTATGTTTGGGTGTCAATCTGAGGACAGTGCAGAGAATTCGGAAAGAGTTGGATGAGTCTAATGGGGATTATGAAGGTGTTTGGAGTGACATTATGCCTCCATTTATCTTCTCACAGAGCCTCAGATGCAATACTGAGGTCTATATCAAGTACTTTGGGGAGTTAGTGCTGCCTTGAGTCAAGTGGATGGCTGCTGGAAGACCCTATGTCTGTCAACAGGTCTCTGCACTGTGCCACACAAGCAGGAGAATCCAGTCATGGCTATCAGACAATTTCTGCAGCTGCATCACCCCTTACTTTTGGCCACCTAACCCCCCAGACTGCAACCCCCTTGATTATTATGTATGGGGCACAGTTGAGTGAGAGGCCATCAAAACTCCTTGTAACACCAAAGATAAACTGAAGGCAAGGATTATGGCAGCATTCACTAACTTAAATATAAAAAAAAAACACCCAGAAGAGTTGCAGGAGATTCCAAAATCATCTGTAGGTCATTGTTGAAGCCAATGGTGATTTTATTGAATAAATTTACTCTTTAGTATTTCAAGGTATTTTTGTGTAATTTTGGTAAATATATCTGTTAAAATGAGGTGTCCGCATTATTTTAATTTCTGTGTAATTTAGATGACAATTTATCCATCGCACCTTGTATGCTTATTCTGTCAAAAAAAAAATGTATACACCACATTTCAGAAAAGGAAAAACTTGTATAGATATTGTAATACCAAATTTATTCAGACATCACAAGACTAATACAAGTTACCTTTTGGACTCTACAATCATGAGCTTACTAATTTCTATTAATTAACTGTAAAAAAAAACTGACAACTATACAAAAATACTAACATGTGTGCCGGTAAAATAACCCAACTAAATCTAAACCAAATACAATGGTGAGATATGCTCAAAATGGTGGGATTTAGCTTCCAGACATTTATTAGTATGGCAAACTACTGCTTGGGCAACATTAGCTAAAGTATCCAATCAGATTGCTGGATATGTATTTTAAATTTCTTGTCTTAAGGCTTCCAATGTAGTTGGTTTTCTCTGATACATAACACCCTTTAGGAGTTGTTAATGCTACAGTCATGAGGGTAATGCCATCTGTCAAGAAAATATCATACTACAGTAAACAGTGTTATTGCATTTTGATAAAACTATGAAAGACAAGTTTTTCCTTTCCTGAAGTGTGTATACATTTTTTGGGGCAGACTATATATATATATATATGGGATAATGATATATAATTTTTATATATATATATATCGAGGAAAGAAAAAAGTGGAAAAGTTTTCAAGTGATGTGTTGCGTCCTTTAGGACTTCATCGGTCTTTGGACTTTGGACTATGTTTAGGTTTGCATTGATGCAACTACACGTGAACAAATGAGACACTGGAAATTTTAAATTTAAAGAATTTTTTTTTTTTACGTGTTTTGGGTCTATCATCTTGCCAATTTTGTTCAGATTCTTTTTCTTTTTGTTAGTGTTTCCATCACTTGTGTTATTAGATATTCTACATACAATTATCACAATTTACTCTTTGTCATACTACTTTCCCTAAAACATTATATATATATATATATATATATATATATATATATATATATATATATATATACCCAAGTTTAGGATTGGTATATACAGAGTAGAGCAGATATAATTATTTATTTGAATATTACAACATAAATATGTTATAAAATCACGACAAAAGTAGCCATTTTGTTTCAACACTTCCAGTGTCTTTTCAAGTGACGATGTAAAATATAGAATTCTATATTTTACATCGTCACTTGAAAAGACACTAGAAGTGTTGAAACAAAATGGCTACTTTTGTCGGGATTTTATAACATATTTATGTTGTAATATTCAAATAAATAATTATATATATATATATATATATATATATATATATATATATATATATATATATATATATATATAAAAAAATTTGGAAAACTTTTGACATATATGTATTCTATATAATGCATCATTGAGTGAATTATATTCCATTTTTAATAAAATATTTTCTAGGTCAAAATTGTGACAACAATGATGCTGTTTAATCAAAGTTTTCAAAATTGTCTTGTATTTTTACCATCCGAATAAACTCTCATACAAATTTAAATCGTGTGTGTGTGTGTGTGCATGCATGCATATATATGTTGTGGATGAATGGTTAGAAGGTTCTCTTTGCAACCATGAAACCAAAGTTTCATTTTATTAATATGAAAACACATTGCATCTAAAAAGTAGGTTTTATTGAAGGTCTCATCAACAAAACTAATATAAAATAAATACTAATTATAGGTGTATGATTTTCCTTTATCTTGTATGACAAGAAATATTGTATTTAAAAAAGAAAATTGACTTTGTTTCTCCTTGATCAGTTCAGGGATATTTCTTTTCCTTTTTTTTTTAATTGGAAGAAAATAAATGGTTTTTATTATTTAAGATACCAATATAGTCATTTCATCATTGATTTCTTCATGCCATTGCTTGTTAAAGACATAATAGATTGATTTTGGTAATTAATTCTTTTTAGCATCCTTTTTGGTTCTGATTCTTATAAAGAGATTAAATATGCATTTCAAACTTCCCAGTAAATTAACACAACTTTATCTCTATCTCTCTCTTTCTTTCTCTCTCCCTTTCTCTCTCTCTCTCTCCCTTTCTCTCTCTCTCCCTTTCTCTCTCTCTCTCTCTCTCTCTCTCTCTCTCTCCCTTTCTCTCTCTCTCTCTCTCCCTTTCTCTCTCTCTCTCTCCCTTTCTCTCTCTCTCTCTCCCTTTCTCTATCTCTCTCTCTCTCCCTTTCTCTCTCTCCCTTTCTCTCTCTCTCTCTCCCTTTCTCTCTCTCTCTCTCCCTTTCTCTCTCTCTCTCTCCCTTTCTCTCTCTCTCTCTCCCTTTCTCTCTCTCTCTCTCCCTTTCTCTCTCTCTCCCTTTCTCTCTCTCTCTCCCTTTCTCTCTCTCTCTCCCTTTCTCTCTCTCTCTCCCTTTCTCTCTCTCTCTCCCTTTCTCTCTCCCCTTCCCCCTTTCTCTCTCTATATATATCTCTTTCTTTGTCTCTCTCTCTATATATATCTCTTTCTTTGTCTCTCTCTCTATATATATCTCTTTCTTTGTCTCTCTCTCTATATATATATATCTATCTTTCTTTGTCTCTCTCTCTCTATATATATATCTATCTTTCTTTGTCTCTCTCTCTATATATATATATCTCTTTCTTTGTCTCTCTCTCTATATATATATATATCTCTTTCTTTGTCTCTCTTTCTATATCTATCTATCTATCTTTCTTTGTCTCTCCCTTTCTATATCTATCTATCTTTCTTTGTCTCTCCCTTTCTATATCTATCTATCTTTCTTTGTCTCTCCCTTTCTATATCTATCTATCTTTCTTTGTCTCTCCCTTTCTATATCTATCTATCTTTCTTTGTCTCTCCCTTTCTATATCTATCTATCTTTCTTTGTCTCTCCCTTTCTATATCTATCTATCTTTCTTTGTCTCTCCCTTTCTATATCTATCTATCTTTCTTTGTCTCTCCCTTTCTATATCTATCTTTATATATATATATATATATATATATATATATATATATACATACATACACACATATACACACACCTCTTACCTTTAATAGGAATAGTTCTTTTGAACAAAAGTGGAAGTTTCATTTTTAGGACAGGTTTCTTGTATCCTAATTGGTAATGACATACTTTGACTATAGCTGTGGTCTCCCTAATGGAAAAAGTGAATACAGGTTTGTTTCTTGTTAGTAAGCCAATTTTTTTCTTTAATAGACTTAATATTACGTATTTCCTTATATATAATATAATGTAGATATGTTTTGTCTTTATTTAAATGAATTCTTTTTGTAAAAAAAAATTTGTTCTTGTATGCAAACATCAATGATGTAAGCACAGTTTCAAACTTGCCTTTTGTAAGCATACTACTTAGTTCAAATAACTCTGTAAAAGTCGGGGACCAATTTTGCACAGTATCATTATTATGAACAGGACCACCTTTCTGACAAATTTTGTGACCTGAGGAAGATCTAAAAAAAAAAAAAAAAAAAAAATAGTAATCTACAAAAATTTTTCTCACAAAAATGGACCATATTTTTTTTTACGAGTGAACAGCACTGTTTAAATAGTGTCAAAAATACATTAAAGCATTTTTCCTCCAAAAATAAGGACCACCCCCCAATACAAACACACACTCATACATACCAACATTTATAAAGTCCATCATTCTGAACAATCTTCTGCCAGCGATCAGCCAGCATCGGAATCTGTCCCAGATACCAGTTTGCTGGCTTTGAATCAAAAAACTATGAACAAGCTTCCTTCACTTCATCAAAAGTGTTGGATTGCTGGTAACGAGGAAGGGTGCCAGGACTGAAAGGTGGATGTGGAAGAATCTCCATACCGTCCATCTGTTTGAACTTCTCTTTAGTCAAACTGGCAGTGTGCAGCCTCACATTATCTTGCCGAATCGAAACCTGACCTCAATTGACCAAAGCAGGAGATTCATACTCCTTCTTTGGTTTACTGTACACACAGTTTAGCTGCTGACAATAAAATTTATCATTGATGGCATGACCACATGGAACATGCTCGAAATGCAGTACCCCTTGGACAATCCACCAGACAGAGATCAAGATAAATGAGTCAGGACTTTCTGGCCGACCTAATATATATATATATATATATATATATATATATATATATATATATATATATATATATATATTTACACACGCTCTATCTCTGATATTATTTATCCCATAAATATAGCACACCTTAAGACTATATTTCTTCATATATATATATATAATATATGAAGAAATATAGTCAAGGTATGCTATATTTATAGGATAAAGTGCTCAATATCAGAGATAGAGCGTGTGTAAATATATATATATATACATACATATATATGTTTTGTTGGATGATATAGACATATTGTGTCTACTTATTTTTATAATGATCTTTTCCAGTTCTCTAATTAGTTTCTTGATGTTAAGATGAAATTCATCAAGAAAGGCCACATAGTTTTTATTTTGTTTGTTTGTTTTTTTGTTTTTGTTTTTTTTTTATTTTTTTTTTTTTACCCCAAGTACTTTTGATCTTTTCTAAGATCATCTTTAGGGCTAAGTTACAAAGACAAACTTATTGTAACTGTGATAAAATCTGCATTCCATTTTAATAGTGACTGAGGACATTATAGTCTGAAGAAAAAAAAATTTCAATGAATAATGAATTTTTACAAGAATTGTTTTCATTTTTTTTTTTAATATAATAATAAACTTTCAAAAATCTTTTAAAAATTCTTCAAAACTGCCCCTATATTAGGTTATCAAGTTATTAAGTGAAGCCTATATTTACTAAATGAAAATTGAAAAGCTTAATACAAATCATCGTCCACCAAGATTTTTAAAATAATTTTTCTTTTTTTTTTTCTTGTGTATAAACGTTCCCATTTTGAAAGTATGGGTAACCATACACAACATTATCAGAAAATAAAATTGATCATGATAGTAAATTTAAAGTCAACATTCCTAAAATTATATTATGGAGGATATTTCTAACATTTTTATGATTTACTGAGTACTTAAAAAATATATATATATAAAAAGCATTCACCAAACATTTTCTTGAATTATATTTTAACAGATAAAGTCTCCCATAAAACAACAATAAACATGACATCACCATGTAAATCACTTGACAAGTGCTTCTGAAGCACTTCTCAAGTGACTAACAAGCCTTGACAAGTACTTAATCACCACTACTGTTTGTTTTAAAAATCCACTTCTCTCTTATTTTCAACTTAAAGTAATATTTTTTCAAATCAAATTAATTATACTTTAAATCAGCCAATATTCATCAAATAAAGTTTCAGAAAAGTATATTTTATTTTTTGAAAATTATTTAATGAAGAAAAATTCATTGCAATAAGAGATGGCTAAAAAGAGGGCACTAATTAGATAAATATTAGATTAATTATAAATTAGATAATTAAATAATTTTTAGCCAAAAACAAAAAAATGAATCAACTCCAATCAATAGAATTTCTGTTTGAAATACACTACAGAGTATTTTGCTTACTAGAAATAGTAAATGTAATTCTTTAGCTTTCAATTTTCAATTTAGCTGCAAGAATGATTTTTCATTTATGAAAATTCATTTTAAACCTTAGGTATACTGAATTATTGGAGGTACCTAGTAAGGGGACAAATATTGCTAAGGGCTACAAGGGATAAGATAAATCTTGTGGACAGCTATTATTGCCCAAGGCTGATATTAGTATTTGTGGGTGTCCAGCAAATACGATTTTTTTTTTTTTTTTTTTTTTTTTTTTAAAGCCTTGTTCAAAATGATACATTTGATTTCATCCACCAATAAATGAAACAAGTATGAACTTGTAACTCAGTGGGAAAGTTGTCAGCTTAAAGACCTCCACTGCTCTGATTCCAGTTTCCACTTCTATGCCCAACTCATTATTTCTTCTTTCTCAGTTGCTCAGATGGAAATCTTCTCTCTTACGTTTTCTTTTATTCTCAATTTTGCCATATATAATGTGTTTTTCTCTCTGCAATTACATTGTAATGGACATTTGCTTTGAGTTCAAGAATTGCATATTTTTTTTGTTTTCATATTGTTGGTAAATTCTTATATACGTGAGAAAAGGGACATACAATTATACATATTTGTGTGAATGGAATACGTGGAAACCAGTTGGATGTTGAAAAATATTTTATTGAAATGCTAACATTTCAATACACTGTACGAGCATTTTTAAAACGTGAAAACACCAAGGAAAAGTTATTATCATGCCAACCTTGTTATATAAAGTACTGCGGTTAATTTGAAATAGTATAACTAATGCAAAAAAATTTTTTAAATATGTCTATAAACAAATCTGTATGGAGGAAAGATGTTAAAATGGAATTTTCATTTGAAGATATTGGAATCAATTTTTATTTGTGGATTATTATTACTTTTAATTATTTAAATGAATAGGAGTCTAATTTGGGATTTGAATTTAGTCCCAGACTAACATTTAAGGTTGAAAATAAGAGTAGAAATAAGAATTATAAATTCTAATTTGAAAACAGATGCTGTTGTTACACAAAAAAACGTTTTGAAAATCATGCACTCTCATCCCCCCCCCCCGAAACTGTAACTATGGTTAGCTCAGCATAGTTGCACAATATACCATGGGTGGGGTCTGTGAGTGCTTTTTTTTTTGTTTTTTTAAATCAGCATCACAATGAAATGCAGATTTTATCACAGTTAGAATAAGTTTGTCTTTGTAATTCACCCCTGAGAATGATCTCGGAGGAGATCAAAATTACTTGGGTAGGAATAAAAAAAATATGGCGCCTTCCTTGATAAATTTCATCTTAACATCAATCAACTGATTAAAGAACTAAAAAGGATTATTATAAAAATAAACATATGTCTATATTATTCAATGAAAGAAATATGTATGTTTTATTACTTCAGGCATTATTTTTAGCAGATATCTATATTTGAGTAGACACTTCATTTATTTTAAACAGCATTTATTTTGTCTACTGGCCTGCATATACAAGAAAACTTGCTAAAGAAAATATACCCTCCGGCAGTATTTGAACCCCCTTTGCTGGAGGAACCATCCTCTAATCCACCATGCTTTTACTACTCAGCTACAAAGATCTTCACAATAAAGCAAGGTTTTCTGTCTATATTTCTGAGATGAGGTATTATGTACACTATTTACATTATTGTCCTCATCTTTGTCGCCATTTTTATTATGTTTTGGCCATTGTACGCTCCGGCCTTCTTCAGGTGGTTGGAATGTCAAACTGAACCCTTTATTTTGCTCACTTGGGTAGACTGTTCTAGTTTCACATGACACAGTGGATAAAAGCGTTAGTTAGATCGAGTTACAGGACCCAAAGTGTGTGAGTTCAATACCCAGTTAAGGCAGAACTTGGAGAGGGAAATTAACAGGAGATAATTAACAACTGACTTCCATTAAACATGGCACGTGGAACTAGAACAGTCTAACCCAGTAAGTGAAATAAAGAGTTTGGTTCGACATTCCAACCACCTGAAGAAGTTCGGAGCGTACAATGGCTGAAACAGTGTAATAAAAATGGCAACAAAGATGAGGACAATAGTCCGAATAATGTAAATAAAGCAAGGTTTTATTTTGCCTTTAAAGCACACTCACTTGTTCAAGTTTTTCTCAAAACTCATATCTGATTTTGGTTTTTATTTTTACTTCTTTGATCATGTCCTTTAGGAGTGAGGAAGAAATTATATCAGAATAAATATTCAGTAGCAAGAAGCTATTGTATGTATTTTTGTTTGTTTTTATTACTTTAGTATAGGTTCACTTTGTTTGCTCTCTACTGAATGTCATCGTCTTCTTTTTTTCTCCAGATATAGAAAACATTCCTGTGGATCCACCCCGAAAAATGTTAGTTCTCGTCAATCCCAACAGTGGATCAGGAAAATCATTAAAACTTTTCCAGCAACAAGTGGTGCCAATGTTTGGAGAGGCAGATATCCATTACAAAGTACTTGTAACAAGTAAGATTTTTTGGTCATGATTTTATATTCCTTCATTTTATTTAGGTATTTTTTATTTTAATTTCTTTCATTGATTTTTATTTTCTCTTTCTCCTCATCAATTTCCTTTGTCCATTTCTTCACTTCTCCATTTTTCTTCTTTTTACTCCTACATCTTTATTTTCATCTTTCACCTCCTCTTTTTCTTTTTCTTCTTTTCACTCTCCTCGTCTTGTTCTTTCTTCTCTTCACTCTCCTCGTCTTGTTCTTTCTTCTCTTCACGCTCCTCCTCTCTTCTTTCTTCTCTTCACGCTCCTCCTCTCTTCTTTCTTCTCTTCACACTCCTCCTGTCTTCTTTCTTCTCTTCACTCTCCTCCTCTCTTCACTCTCCTCCTCTCTTCACTCTCCTCCTCTCTTCACTCTCCTCCTCTCTTCACTCTCCTCCTCTCTTCACTCTCCTCCTCTCTTCACTCTCCTCCTCTCTTCACTCTCCTCCTCTCTTCCTTTATCCACTCTTTCTTCTTTTCACTCTCTTCCCCTCCTTTTCATCTTTTACTCTCCCCCTATTTTTTCTTTACTCTCCCCTATTTTTTCTTTACTCTCCTCCTCCTTCTTCTTCTTCTTTACTCTCCTCCTCCTTCTACTTCTTTACTCTCCTCCTCCTCCTTCTTCACTCTCCTCCTCCTTCCTCTTTACTCTCCTCCTCCTTCTACTTCTTTACTCTCCTCCTCCTTCTACTTCTTTACTCTCCTCCTCCTTCTTCTTCTTTACTCTCCTCCTTCTTCTTCTTTACTCTCCTCCTCCTTCCTCTTTACTCTCCTCCTCCTCTTTACTCTTCTCCTCCTCCTTCCTCTTTACTCTCCTCCTCCTCCTTCCTCTTTACTCTCCTCCTCCTCCTTCCTCTTTACTCTCCTCCTCCTCCTTCCTCTTTACTCTCCTCCTCCTCCTTCTTCTTTACTCTCCTCCCCCTTTACCATTTATCTTTTCATTTTATATCTTTTTTCTATTTTTTTTGTCCCATTAACTTTTGCCCCCTCATTCATTTGTTCTTTCCTTCTTTCTTCTTCATTTACTCTCTCCCTTTTTATCTTTTTACTTTTTATTCCCTTTTTTATTTGTTTTTTTTTTTTTCACTTTTACTCTTCACTGTCATTCTCTTTACTCTCTTTGTTTTTCTTCTTTCTCTTTTTTCATTAAGCTTTTATCATTTTTCTTATTTATAGTTTCCCAACAAGTAAATCAAAAATAATGTTATCATTTTGAACTTTTGTAACAGTTGTCTAAATATTTTCAATGTGGAAAAAAATATATCAAATAATCTAACTTGATTAATAAGAAAGCTGACCTTATTTCTTCAGAACAGACATCATTTTGTTTTGTTTTATGCAGTATTAACATGTTCGAACTTACTTCAACATACACAACTTCCAACCAGAGCCACGTCAGGCGGACAGTTAAGTGCATGTACTGTTGTTTTTTTTTTGTTTTTTATTTTGGTTTGACCTATCCATGTCCTACTTTCGTATTTGGCAATTTTTCTCGGAGTCTATCAGTCATTGGCTACTTGCCTAGGTTAGGCTGACATAATTCAGGTAATGAAAGAAACTATGACTCTTTCAGGTGATCATTATTAGATGAGAATCAACTTTTGGCCATATCTGATGGTTATACTACACTAGCTGAAGTACCTTTTAATGAAGATGATCAGTATCGTTTCTGTCAGTCTCAAGTTCTGTGAAACTGATCAAATTATAAATAAGAATAAAACGTCACTGTCTGTTTTATAATTATTGCTGTCAAATAAAAAATATACATAATACCCTATGTTGGTTGCACAACTCGGAGTTTCATGCCATTTGCAATCTTCAGGTACAATTTTTGGGTTTACACTGTTTAATACTTCTGTTTATTGTAAGATTTTATATATATATGTGTGTGTCTTTCTTTCCCCCTCTCTCTCAATCTTACATACACATCTTTCTTTCCACCTCCCCCCCCACACTTCCACTTATACACTTTTACATAAATTTTTTTTAAACCTGGAGAAATATTTTCTGTTTACTGTTGGATTTGAAGGTCTGATGAACTGGGGCCTTTTTTAAGACCCTAACAAAATAAATATAACCTATGAAATTTTAAGTGTTCATGCCTTTTGTAATATATATAGATATATATATTTAAAGACATTTTTATGTTTAACATTCTTTTTATAGATACAAGTATTTAAGTAAATGCTCTTATAATAAACAGTATTAAATAACATTTACCGGCCTGAATGTCCGAGAAATTTTCATAGAAAATATTCGTCCTCCAACAGGATTCGAACCTGTATCCTATACGGAACCGTCATATAGCCTGACGTGCCTTAACCGATTCGGCCACTGAGGATCATTCGGTTGAAGTTTATAAGCAGTAAATTCGACCTTGCCAACCGAACGATCCTCAGTGGCCGAATCAGTTAAGGCATGTCAGGCTATATGACGGTTCTGTATAGGATACAGGTTCGAATCCTGTCGGAGGACAAATATTTTCTATGAAAATTTCTTGGACATTCAGGCCAGTAAATGTTATTTAATACTGTTTATTATAAACAGAGCATTTACTTAAATACTTGTATCTATAAAAAGAATGTTAAACATAAAAATGTCTTTAAATAATTGTCGGACTTTGTCCATTTCATAGTGTATAGATATAGTAATAGCTGGCCACTTGTATTTGAGGATACCTGTCTACTACGGCAGATAGCCACTACCTATTACAGATGTTGTGGTTTATACTGCAACTATTCTGAGCAGACCTTAGTTACAGTTTCTGGAAAAGTGCATATTATCTAGCATGATCAAACAATTTCAACAACATAAGCACGTTCAAGCCCTCGCCCATGATGACTTGTGATTCATGCTAGCACAGCTATTTACGGTCCCCAAGGGTTCCGTCTACCCAATTTCACTCACAAGGTTTGGCTCAACCCATGGTATGGTTTTCAGGCACTTTCCAAAGGTGCCACATGCTGGGATCGACTCCTCCAGTCTGATAACATCAGGAAGTCTCCTTCCTGACAAATCGAACCCATGTCTCATGGTCAGAATGCGAATGTTCTAATCATGCCCATAGGAAGACATCTCTCATCAACACATCTATCATCACCAGCTCTCATACCAAACATAATGGTTTTATTAACACTTAGGCAGAAATTGACTTTTGCCAACAATCCTGAAAGGAGTTCAAGGCTTACTAACAAATACAAAAAACAAACAATAAGACATTATAAGAACATAAGGAAAACTTATTCCTTTTAAAAATTTATTCCTTTTTGTTTGCCTGAAGGTCACAAGACCAGAAACTCGTGTAGCAGAAATATAAAGAATAAAATGTAATAAAAGAAATCCACATTATAACCAAAAACGTTTGCATCTTCTCTCTTTTTTAAAAATATACATTTTTCTCTCGTTGGAACCTTTTCCCTATATATATATATATAAAATTACTTATTCATATGTGGCAAGATCTTTATGCTAAGGTCAGTCATGTACAGCAATATTTGTAAAGTAATTAGTAGTGTAAAATAAAACCAAAACAGATTTAATTTGTTCTTGGAAGTTTCTCATGAAGAAATTCTATATACCTACCATTGTTACATCTGCACAAGACAATGTATGACCAGAGTAGGACTAAAAGCCACATCCATGCTGCTCATATTTGTGGGTGGATCAAATGTTAGCATTGCTTGAAATAGATTTGCAGCCATCATATGCTTTCTCATTTCATCACAAGGGGGTAAAAGCCACTAAGATGCAAGCGGTTACTGAGAGTAAAAGAAACAAAGAGGACAAAAGAATGGGATTCAAGGAGACAGAAGATGACAATTGACATTGCATTTAAATCTTTAGATCATACTTGACAGGAAATCAGGGAGCCGGAAGAGAGTTCCACAAGCAGAACTTATGCTTACAACTAGCAATTTTAACAGTGAAATTATGGGACCTAGTTGCCAATCTAGTACTGCACTTAAATTTGTAAAGTTGCAGTACCAAAGAGGAAAGCTCATAAAACCAGTTATTGTGAAAATATTTATAATATATTTAAAAGATGAAGGGAAGCTATTTTATGCCAGAAAATTAAACTCTAGTTTTGTTTTGACATCTAAACTAATCATTTAAAATTTGACAAATTGTGCCAAGCAAATTCAAGTTATTGAGGTTTGTGATTTGTATAACTTCAGACAGACTATATGCCCTACAGTTCAAAAGCTTGAAGCCACCCCCAGAATTAGCATGGAATAAACTTGACAGAAGAGTAAAATGTTTCCATCCCCAAAAAATGAAAGAGTCATAGAAAAAAGAATGGCATCAATTATCAAACTTATCTTTTGAGAATTTTTTGCAACAGCTAAAGGAGAATATTTTGAAGACAGCAAAATTTAATCATAAAATGCTTTTTCCTTTTTGTCATAATAAATTTTCTGATAAAAAAAATTATGATTTGTGCTTTTTTTTTTTGCTTTTTTTTATACTTTTTTTTAAAGCCATAATAAGTATAATAATTTTCTCTTATTTAAAGTATAAAACAATTACTTTTTGGAGCAATTTAAAAAAATTACCAGGGGTAGCCTCAAACTTTTGAACTGTAGTGTAATATATATATATATATATATATATATATATATATATAGCATTCTGGTCATGAACGATTATGAGAGCATGAAACTTAACAATCCAAGCTTTGTCTCATTATGACGTTGTGAAGTGTTTTTACTCTGTCTTAATAAACTAGGTACAGTGCACTGTTGGTTATTGTTTGTGTAGGTGTCTGCTTCTTTCTTTTTTTTCGTTTTTTTCTTCTTTTATTCTTTTTTTCTCTTTTTATTCTTTTTTCCTTTTTTTATTCTTTTTCTTTGGTTTGTTTATTTTCCTGATATTATATAGCTTTTCTTGGTTTTTGTTGTTAGTAATTTTTTTTTGAGTTTTCTTTAGCCACCTGGCAGGCATTCTGTTGGTTGTACCCACACTTTTGATTTTTATTTCTTTTTTATTTATATGTATATATATATATGTGTGTGCTGTGTCAGTGCTTGACCACTGAAACCATTCTGAAATTTAATTTTAACTTTCCTCACTCCATTTGTAAGAAATTTAACTTTCAGATAACAGAACAATTTGTCTCTAACAATAATGAATACTATAATATTTTATAATAAACAATACCCTGATGATGATGACATGGATATGCCAAAAGTGCTTGGAAATAAAACAAATATATATAAACACGGCGATTTTTCTCTTGTCCTTGAATAATGACATCAAAAAACTTATCCGCGAATATGAAAGGATCTTATTGAAAATAACTAGACAGAACATGTCTAAACTATACAACAAAACATGCCTCAATATATATAATATGATAATAATATCAAATCCATAATCCAAATAGGTCTTTTTAATATGAAATACTAAAAAGATAGATACCTGAAGAGAGTTCTGTGTATTAAAATACAGAGCAATATGATATATATCAAAGAAAAAGCTCTGCAGACTGGAGTTATAAAATCGTTTAAATCATCCAGACAATTTATTAAAAGGTATTAGGTAATTTTTAATCAAATGTCTGAATGATTTAAACCATTTTATAACTTTAACCTGATGAGGCAGTTGTCTGTCTAAAATAAATTATTACCAAACCCTTTAATGATGTATTGACCTTTTCCTTTGATATATATATATATAATGTTAGTTGGCAAGATCCAAGGTTTATATACAAATATATATTTTTAAATTTATATAAAATACAGGTTTCACTGCAAAGAAACATTATCTTCCAGAAATACTTTGGTCAAACTTTTTTTTTCTTCTTTTTTTCTTCTTTTTTTTCCTTTTTTTTTTTCTTCTTTTTTTTTCTTCTTTTTTCTTCTTTTTTTTCTTCTTTTTTTTTTCTTCTTTTTTTTTCTTCTTTTTTTTCTTCTTTTTTTTCTTCTTTTTTTCTTTTTTTTTTCTTCTTTTTTTTCTTCTTTTTTTCTTTTTTTTTCTTCTTTTTTTTCTTTTTTTTTCTTTTTTTTTCTTCTTTTTTTTCTTCTTTTTTTTCTTCTTTTTTTTTCTTCTTCTTTTTTTTCTTCTTTTTTTCTTCTTTTTTTTCTTTTTTTTCTTCTTTTTTTTTCTGCTTTTTTTTCTTCTTTTTTTTTCTGCTTTTTTTTCTTTTTTTTTCTTTTTTATCATTTTTGGCAAAAGATATTCCTTGTTTATTTATATATACACCCACACTGACTTTCCTTTAGCACTTTTGGTCTCAAAGTTTGATCAGCAAGTCAAGTGATTTAAACTTTTGAACAATGGTTCAATTATGAATTTTTTTCTTTTTTTTGGACAAAAGCTTTCAATGGATAATTTTATAGGGCATAATATAGTATAAGGGTTATTTAATGGTAGTTTTTGATTCTGTTAAGTTTTCTGGAGTGGATAATTGTCTTCTATTTTCATTTTTTCAAGTATGTTGAAATGTTTTATTTAAGTTTGTGTTTTCTTTTTTCTTCTTTTTGCTTCGTAGATCGCTTTTTTATTATTTATTACTAGTAATACTTATGAAAATTTCATCATTTTCTTGATTTCATTTTTCTTTCTTTTTCTCACTAAAATCAAACAGTATCACTAATATGTCTTTTCCATCTTACCTCGCAATCAGAACAGAATAGTCCATTACTTATGTGGTATTGGCAGGACATAATGGTCATGGTAAGTAAGAGAAGGACAAACAGAATTATTATTTATTACTACTGACCCAGTAGCCATTAGGCTGAAATAGGCAAACAGAAGGTAGAAGATATAGCAAAAAGTTCCAGCAAGAAACAGGAATAATTGAAACATTGAATTAGAAAAGACATTGGAAGAGGCCCATTATACGAAAGTACAGTTACCATCTGCCAATATCACCAAAATGTTTTTGATCTTTTCTTTTTTGCACCTCTCCAAGAAATCTTTTCTTTTTTTTTTTATAATTTTTTTTTTTTTTTATTGATTACACACTCCAGAGCTTGAATAAATTTTAAGGGCAGGGTGTTCAATTTGCTATCTAGTTTCTTTGTAAATTGATACCCTTCCCCACACAAGTCAAAAATAAAGGTAAGAGAATAATAATTAATAATAAAAGTAAAAGTTAAGTAAAAACATGCCTTACTTCCATGTTTCGTGTCTTTTGAAATTGATTAAAGTTTTTGGATGTAAGCATTATTTTTACATGCGTACCTCCACTTTTTCACTGAAAAACAGCATAACATGATGAAAAATGCCCCAAACTTAATAAAAATAAAGTTTTATCATCAAAATGTTTGTTATTAAGAGGAAAAACCAAAGTATTTATTTATTATTTTATTAAATTTTTTAATCCTTTCTATTACATTTGAAATTTTGGTTAAAATTTTTTTTTTTTTTTTGAAAAACACATTGATTTGGAAATCCTTCAAAAATCAAATAATTATCAAATTTTAATGATTCTTTCAAGAGTTATGCACAAATGAATTAAATTATTTTGGAAATTTTTTTTTTTTTAAGAAAATCTTGGTGAAAAATTTTTTTTCCATTTGTTACCCCCCCCCACACACACACACACACACACACTTAACTTCATGAAATTTTGAAAAATTAAATTCTCTTTCCAATACTTTATTTATTAGTTAAAAGTAGGACTCTTTGGAGAATGTAAAGCATCAAATTTTTTTTTTTTTTTTTCTCCAAACTACTGCTCTTTTCCTGAAAATCTGCTCCAAATTGTAAAATAAAAAATGCAATACAACTATGACATTATTTAGTTAGAAAAGCTTTTAATTGCTTTTATAAATAAGATTTATTAAGGATACTATTGTCTTGAGAAAAAGATTTTTTCGGTGAATAATGAATTTTTACTAGAGTTGTTTACATTTTTTTTCTAATTTTAATTATAATAATTTATAATAATTTAAATCATTTAAAATTTTGCATTACTTCCTTTTGGTTCGATGATATTGTAATTAAGTTGAAACTCTATTTACAAATCAAAAATTGAAAAGCTTATTATAAGTCGTTTTGCACCAAGATTTTAAAAATAATTTTTAATTATGTGTATAAAATATGACATAACTTGCCCCTGTTTGGCAGTATGGTCGACCATACACAACATAATCAGAAAATAAAAGCAATGACTGTAGTAAATTTAAAGTCAACATTCCTATAATTAGATTACAGAGATTATTTTCCAACATTTTTAATTTTACTGAGTACTTAAAGATTAAATAAAAAAAAAGCACTCACCCGTCATTTTTTAAATTATGTTCTACAGATAAAGTCACCGTAGAACAACAATAAATACATCAGCACCTTATCTATGCCTGCTAAGTGATCCATGAGTGACAAGTGCATAATCACTGCTACTGTTATTAAAAATCCATTTCTCTGTTATTTTAAACTTATATTAAATATTTTTTTCAAATCAGATTAATTACACTTTAAATTGGCTAATATTCCTCAAATAAAGCTTCAGAAAATTATATTATATTTTTTGAAGATTTTTAAAACGAAGAATTAACTTTTGTTTACGATTGTGTCAAAAATGGCTGCATTTAAACGATTTCTGAAAGCAAACAAAAAGTTGAGATTCTAATCAATATAATTTCTATTTGAAATACACCAAACTATTTAGCTTACTGGAAAGAGTAAATTTAATCATTTAGCTTTGAATTAAAGCTAAAAACAAAGCTTCAAGGAAATCTTTTCATGTTTAAAAATTCATTTTAAGCCAAGGTATTGAAAATTCAGTGGCAGTGCCTATTTTTACACAACACAAGAAAGAATGCCAGCAAGAATAGGCTTTAAATAGTATAAATATTAACACTTTTTATTTTAAGATAAAATTATTTGTAAGTAGTACATAGCATATTGAGTAGGGGTGTGGAGTGGGTAGCCTTGGTCAAATGCAAAATAACTAACAGAACTGTCCAACAAACAGAATTAACAAAGTTTGCAATAATAAGAAAAAGAACAGGGCAAAAAAGTAATATAAAGCAAGCAAACAATATATGCAAAACAAAATAATATATGCAGTAACAAAAAGACAAAATTTATTAAGAGCTATAAAAGACAGTATATTGTGAGGGACCAGTTTCTAGATTGGGTTCAATATGTGACTTCAAGGCAACTGTGTGACCCTCCCAACCAAATTTTATATCTTTGTTGATTTGAACCTCAGGAGTCAATGTTGAAAAATTGCTTGATTTTATTTTATTTTTTTTTAAATAAAAATCTGTTATATAGGAATAAAGTATCGCTACCAACACTTGAGTTTGAACACAGATCACCGGTAAGTAAACACATGCAATCCCATTATTGAATTAAGTGGATCACGTAACCATAGAGGAAATATATATATAGGAAGTCGCATGACGTCTAAAGGATCTGCATTTCTAGTCTATCCTCTATTACTATTCAGATCACCATTTCTACTCTATCCTCTATTACTATTCAGATCACCATTTCTACTCTATACTATTTCACTATACGGACCACTATTCTCTACTCCATTCACTATACTATTTCTCTATTCAGATCACTATGCAGATTACTATACGAGCGAGTATTATCAAGCAAGTACTATTAGTGCAAGTGATATTCGAAGGTGTCTGACACCAGCATTGTTCAACGGCATATTATAGTTGTATCTGCGATTACAAAGCCTCTACTACAGTAGGCATTACGAAAGTGTCAAATGAGTGTTTGTTGATAACACAAAAAAAAAAATCACATTTTCTACTGTTTTTTTTTGTTTTTTTTATTCGAAATAGATTTCTGATATTTTAATGCTGCAATTTCTTAACTTTCAATTTCTTCTTCATTGATTTTTTTTTTTTTTTTTTTTTTTTTTTTTTTTCTTTCTTTTCCAGATTATGCCGGTCATGCTCATGAATACGTCCAAAGCCTCGACCTTTCTCGATGGTATGGGATTGTAGTGATGTCAGGAGATGGGCTTGTATTTGAGGTGAGGCAATACCTGACTCCGATCACTGATTTCACATTGAATGAACTTAGATTGCCAAATGTTTCAGTTTTGAATAAAATTGATTTTTATATTGACAGCTTGATCTCATCATTTCACTATCGTAATGGCTAAGTGCAACAAGAATTTCTCTTCTAATAGTGTCTTCTCTTACACTTCTTGCCTGTGATACATTGATACTCGTAATTCTAAATCACTAAGTGGGAGTGGATTAGAACATCTTTACAAATGGATTTCAACATCGGTTGGGAAGTGAAAGCAAGTTGCGGATTAGCAGAAAAATAACAAAGTTGAACATCAATGATAATTGCAAACAGACAGGACACTTTTCTGGACCATGCAATTTGGGTTTATTAAATTGTATTTTTAACACAAATGCAAGATTGCACAATATTCAGAGGGTTAAGCAATGAATACTGAATGTTTCCACATAATGGTAATTGGTAATTGTAGCCGTTTCCTTATAAAAAGAACACTTATACTTAGAATTAGAAAAAGACTGTTGAAATTTCCAGAACATATAATGAGGAAAGAAGGTGTGGAGAATTTGACACTCAAATGATATAATGAATGCAAGAGAGAGGAAAGTGGCAAATAATCTGCCTAACTTAAGATGAGACCTAGTTTTCAATCTAGTAGTATGCTTAAATTCATGTGTTCAAGGCACGAAAGAGGAAAGCTCCTTAATAATGGCCATGAAAATATTTCTAGAAAAGACAAACAAAGAAATGTCACAGCAGTGGGAAAGTGACTGAAGTCAAGATGCCAGGTCAGGACTGATTATGTTACAGATCCTTCTTTGAATTTTGTTGAGAATCTCGAGATATATATAGCAGCAGCACCAGATCAGAGATGGCAGCAATATTCAATGTATGGATGAATGGTAGATTTCTAAATGTGTAAGATGGAAACTGGTGAGAAATATTGTTTGACATGATACAGTGAACCAACTTTCCTAGCAATTGATTCAATCCATCACTCCACTTCACATCAGACTAAAGCACAATGGGTTGCTCTCCTGGAGTGTTGTGGCCTTGTTAGGGCCAGAAATAAAGTCACAAACAGAGGAATTGAGTTAAATAAATACATTACCAGAAACAGTAATACAAACATATACAAACGAGAGTGTTACAGCAAGAATGTTCGGTCCGACTTTCAGAGCTGACAGCTGGAAACTTCCCTCTCCAAAAAGCAGTACCTGCTCCTATTTATAGCTGGGAGAGTCCATGTGTGTGTGGGTAAATTAACATGGAGGTTAGCATTAGCCATGTTAATGGCAGACAGAAAGAGTTCTCTAAGGGGATTAAGTGGGAGTAGTATCATTTTGGTGGCATTAAATTTTACAAAGCCACAAAAGATGTCTTTCAGAAACTAAGCAAAGTATTAAGTAAAAGTACAGAGAAACAAATATTATAGTGTTGAATTACCATTTAATATCCAATCTCCTATATAGCTGTGAATGCTGGACAATCACACAGATGAAAAGACTTGAAGTGATAGAAATATGGTTTTACTGAAGAATATTTGAAGACAAGGACAGATGTGAGCAATAAGCTTTGAACGTCTTTTGGTTCAGACTAAACCTTAAGTGGATCAGATATATGATGAATTGCAAAAAAAAAAAAAAAAATACTGATAAAATGGTTAGTTCCCTGTATTGCTCCAGAAAGTACCTGACTCCTCCTGCTATGCCCTATCTTTACAAGAGCCAGATCAAACCAAAAGTACTACTGCTTTATCCAGGTTGGAGCTATCTACTTCTCACTTTCCAGCCTTGATAAGCTTTTTGGTTTAGTTTGGTTTATTTTGTTTTACAGTATATCAACCTCAATTATTTAATTTTTTATTGCTGGTAATATTTTGTTTTGTCAAAAATCTGTTTCTGGTAATATTTTTCCTTCAAAATTGTATTG
The DNA here is from genome assembly GCA_964036315.1 of Acanthosepion esculentum. Taxonomy (NCBI): domain Eukaryota; kingdom Metazoa; phylum Mollusca; class Cephalopoda; order Sepiida; family Sepiidae; genus Acanthosepion; species Acanthosepion esculentum. The sequence goes on from OZ038501.1 coordinate 86,892,243, forward strand.
TTGGTAATAATTTTTTCATCAAAAATAGTATTGCTGGTAATAGTTAACTATTTGCCCATAGATGGGACCCTAACTGGTGCTACCACCCTAGGTCAGGGTGGACCTGGGAACACCAGCAATTAAGAGGTGGTTCCATGCTCCTCAAAACCTGATCGGAGGCCTTGCTGCTGAATGTAGTTTAGCTTACCCAGGACGCAGATGTAGTTTAACGTTTTACCCAGGATGAGATAAGCTTTTTGGTTGATGAATAATATTCCGTTCTACAACCCCTTTCCCACAAACACAAAAAACATCACAAGATTCTTGCTACTCTATCACTATTTCAATAGCAAATATTCAGACAAGATATGTATTTCTTAGTTCCTCCAGTTCTGAGCTCCACAGTTAAGACCTGCCATGTCCTGTACACTGGGACGAATCACCCCCCCATTCCTTTTGTATTTCATTAGTAAGAAGGAAGTCCCATTGTACAGCTCCTTCCAAAGAACTACTACTTTGTGAAACTGACTCTCAAGTGGATGCTTCCCTGATCGTTACAATCTTATCCTCTTCAGGTCGAGGGTCAACGATTATCTTTCCTACATATCCTCATAATCAGCACTTCTTACCTTCTCATCTTACATTTTTACAACAATCTTATTCCATAACCATCTACCTTGAGTGGCTCTTTGGCCTCGTATTGGGTAAGCAATTAATAAAAAGAAAGTCTTGAGAAAAATAAGAACAAGAAGGTAACATATTTGCAATCAGAACGAAACAATTAAAATTTCTGAGAGAAAATGAGGAAAACAAGCTTGGAGAATTTAACACTTCCTTGACATAGTAAAAGCAAACCGGGGAGGGAACGCAGCTAAATGACTTGAGTTTGGGTAAATGGTAAACAAAAATTACTTTCAGCAACAAAGCAGGAAGTTTTAGAGTGTCATGATCGCTCACATCTTGAAAGGACTTAGTACAGTGTAACCCGTATATAAGAGAAACCTGTATATAAGAGAGATTTTCTCTGGTCCCAAATTAGAGCCTGTGTTAATGTATATATAATAGACCAAACCCGGATATAAGAGACTTCTTCTCCGGTCCCAACAACTCTCTTATATCCGGGTTACACTGTATATAAAAAAAAAAAATGAAGATAGTCATATATCTCTCCTTGGCATCAGAAATCCCTGTAAAAGCCAAGGCATATTGCATATGAGACATAGGAGATAGGTGTTCGTTAAAATAACCAAATATGACAAAGATGCTTGCCATGATTTTTGATATTATTAATTGGAAGCTGATAGCCGAGCAATAGAACTACGATATTTGAAATGTGAGTTTTGCTTGTCATCTTGGAAAGGTAGGTATTTTATTTTATTTTATTTTATTTTTCTAAAACAAGTATTCTTCTCTTTGTGTTGCTTAGTGAAGTTGATAATATATGTTAATTATTTGAGGGCAATAATGAAGAGTTGTCAAGAAAATATAATGACCTGGGAAGTTAATTGGTGCATGAAGATACGCCTCAGCAGTCAACAATTGTAGGAATGTATTAGTGAATCAGGGCAGATTGAGAACTGTATTCAACTTACTGCAACTGTTGAAATTTCCTACGTCATTGTAGGTATAATTATATAAATCACTTTTAAATAATACTGAACACTCTGCCGAGGACCAGTGTAGCACCTGTGTAATCTGACTTGGGCGAGTGTAGCAACCATGCTCTGTGCTGATGATCAGTGACAAATATGTGCTCTTTAATGAGAACCACTGTGGTATCCGTGCACTCTACCGAGGAGCAGAATGGCATCCATGCACTCTACCGAAGACCAGCATTGCACCCATGCACTCTGTCAAGAAGCAGCGTCGCATCCGTGCACTCTGCCGAGGAGCAGAATGGCATCCATGCACTCTACCGAAGACCAGCACTGCACCCATGCACTCTGTCAAGAAGCAGCGTCGCATCCGTGCACTCTGCCGAGGAGCAGAATGGCATCCATGCACTCTACCGAAGACCAGCACTGCACCCATGCACTCTGTCAAGAAGCAGCGTCGCATCCGTGCACTCTGCCGAGGAGCAGAATGGCATCCATGCACTCTACCGAAGACCAGCACTGCACCCATGCACTCTGTCAAGAAGCAGCGTCGCATCCGTGCACTCTGCCGAGGAGCAGAATGGCATCCATGCACTCTACCGAAGACCAGCACTGCACCCATGCACTCTGTCAAGAAGCAGCGTCGCATCCGTGCACTCTGCCGAGGAGCAGAATGGCATCCATGCACTCTACCGAAGACCAGCACTGCACCCATGCACTCTGTCAAGAAGCAGCGTCGCATCCGTGCACTCTGCCGAGGAGCAGAATGGCATCCATGCACTCTACCGAAGACCAGCACTGCACCCATTCACTCTGTCAAGAAGCAGCGTCGCATCCGTGCACTCTGCCGAGGAGCAGAATGGCATCCATGCACTCTACCGAAGACTAGCATTACACCCATGCACTCTGTCAAGGAGCAGCATGGCATCTGTGCTGTAAGCCTATGATCAGCATGTCACTCTTGTCCTATATATAGAATCAATGTAGTATCTGTGTACTTTGACTAAATTAATACTTGTAATTTTAATTTACATGAATGTTCAAAAATGCTGGCTTAGTGGATATGTCACTTGCCTGCAGAAATCAAAGTCCAATGTTCAAATCCGGATTGGATGTACTTGATAATTTTATATATCTGATTTTGCTTTAAGCTATGAAGAGAATAACAACTCTGTGTATGTGTGGTCTCCATCTTATAAAATTTGACTTAAACTTCAGCCAATAAATTCTTTTCTGCTGATTTCTCAAAATACTTTCTCTTGCAGGTGATCAATGGTCTTATGTCACGTTCTGATTGGCGGAAGGCTCTGAAAATTCCTATTGGTTGCATTCCGGCAGGTTCTGGAAATGCTCTCTGCTGTTCAATAAATTATTCTGCAGGGTAATAACCACTCTTTACTTTCTTCTGAAATTTATTTTTTTGTTGGAAGATATTCTTTTTTCGAATCAGTTCTTTTTTTACCAATTTCTTTCTTTCTTTCATAACTTAAGTGATTGTATTGAATCAGTTACGAGATCCACTGCTACGAAAATTGGTTCACTGTATGGAGCCAGACAATTCTTCTCGTCAGAATCCATCTTACACATTTATGAATCTACCATTCACCCATACATTGAATATTGCTGCCATATCTGGTCTGGTGCTCCTGCTATATATCTCGAGATTCTTGACAAAATTCAAAGAAGGATCTGTAATGTAATTGGTCCTGACCTGGCATCTTGACTTCAGTCACTTTCCCACTGCACCGAGACATTTTTTTTCTATAAATATTTTCATGGCAATTGTATCATTGATATCTTGACTGGATGAATTTAAGGATATTACTAGATTGGCAATTAGGTCTCATCTTAAGTTAAGCAGGTTATTTCCTGTTTTTGTCTCTCTTGTGTTCATTATATCATTTGCATATCAAATTCTCCAAACCTTCTTTCCTCATTATGTGGAAACATTCAGTATTCATTGATTAACCTTCTGGATATTGTGCAATCTTGCATTTGTGTAAAGCTTTCACTTTCATTTCTCAGCTCCATGCATAGATTTTGGAAGGCCTCTTTCACTAGTCCAGTGTGTGTTTAAATGCATGTTTAAAACACTTCTTGGGTATTAAAACTTCTGCAGCTGCTTGAGATTTATATCTCCAATCGGTAACTTGCATCGTAGACTTTTTCTCTTGTTGATGACCAAAATTTGTTTTCTTGAAGTTGATGTTTAGTCGTTTTTTTCTTGTTTTATTTTACTATCCTGTGTCGGAGGTCCCATAGTTTTCTGTCCAAGTCGGCCATCAACATAGTATCATCTATGAATCTTATATTGTTAAAATTACACCCACCGATAATAAATCCTATTAGTCTCCAGTTCCCTTAGGATAGCCTCACTGTAGAGCTGTGACGGCCCTAGGGTTGCTGGCACCCCTTTCTTTAAATTTTCACACAGAGAAAAACTGAAAATGTAGAATAATGAGTTTATTACAATATACAACTTAATACAAGCATTTTTTCTAGCCTTTAGATCTATAAATCTTTTCATGACACTTTCTACACCTATCTTCTTTACAAGATCATTTTCTATTGGCAAAATAGCCAAAGAATTTAATCTGTCTTGAGTCTTGGATGACTGCATGTATGTTTTTATAAGCTTTAGTTTTGGAAGATCCCAAAAAACAAGACATGGCGACATGATGGCGCCCTCAGCCTTGAGTCAGCCTTGCTGTAGAGATTGAATACATCTAGGAAGAAAATATTAGGAGAATTGTTCTTTGAGTCATATGGGATATATTTGGTTGAGAAGAATTTTTTTCTTTACCGATTCGCCATGTCAGGTTGATGTTTGCTTTTGTTTCTATTTGCTTTTGAAATTAATTTTTGTCTATTTACAGGGAACCAATCTTAAACAATGACGTACTGCATTCGACATTTGTCCTGATCAAACACCAAGTTCTGCCACTCGACTTGGTTGCCATTCAGATGCAAAACAAATGCATGTATTCCTTCCTTTCCGTCACTTGGGGAATCATCGCAGACGTTGACTATGAGAGTGAAAAATACCGTCGTAGCCTTGGCTCCAAACGCTTCTTGGTACTTTTCGCACAACGAATTTTTGGTAAGTTGACTTTTTATCTTTTTTCTTTGTCTGGAAGACAAATGAGATTGGCTGAGCTGTGCGTCTAAAAATGTCAGATGCCAGAAATGTTAAAATTGAAAACTTTAAAATTTAGCAATTCTAAACCATCAGCATTTCCTCTCAGTGCCTGATTATAAGCAACATTTATGTTAATATCCCCACTCCCTCTACTTCGTAATATAATTCTGCTTGTTCTCTGATTCCTTAGTTAACACAACCACTACACCCTGCCAATACATCATATATAATGGACTATTCCATTTTGACCATGAAAAAAGACATACCAGTGAGGCTTTTTGGTTTCAGTGTAGGAAAGAAGTGGCAATAACACTCTGTTTTTAACATCTGCTTCAGTGAAATGAAAAAAACTTGTCAATTTTTAATCTTTTCATTTCTACCTTTTTACGTCTCTAAATAATGACCTGCAGTCATGATAGTCATTGTAATATTTTGTTAAATTGTTAAATTCAAGTATTTAACAATACAATTGGAGAATTTCCACAATTATAACAATTCTATTGAGCAGTCTCTTAATTTACCCATTACTTTTTGGTAAACATTGAATTTGCAAAGTATATATATATATATATATATATATATATATATATATATAGCATAATGAGAGGCCACGTATACTTTCTTGATATGTATATAATATCTGGATAAAATAAATGAAACAAAATTGGGTGTTTTTTTATGAAAGTATTTATTTCTGTGTTTTTGTATATATTTTTTGTATATATATATAAATATATACAAAAACACAAATAAATACTTTCATAAAAAAAACACCCAATTTTGTTTCATTTATTTTATCCAGATATTATATATATATATATCTTATAGTCATCCAAATACAAGCCTATTTTGCTGTATCAAAGCTCATCAGTGTGGCTAGACATCCGATTGCTTCAAGTTGGGATCAAAACCCGACCGATTTGGCATCATTCAGAGATCCTAACCCTAAGCTATTGGCGCACGACAGAGAAAGGCAAATTTAACATATTATATAGGAATGTATGCAAATACCAGCAGCAAGAGTGCTTAATTCATTATTGAAGAATCATGCGTTAATATCAAGATAGGCTACTGTTTTGAAATTACCTTTTCCTCCATAGTGCTCGATCAAATAACGAGAGCGTAACATATATATATACGTTCATCATAACCAGAAGCAAGCTACGTCAACCTGCTTCATTGTCCTGCCAGCAATACCTGTGTTGTTTGCAACAATTGATCCATTCATTTATTTTCTATGGCTTATCAACCATTTGCAGGTTATTTAAAGCCAGAAAATATTTTTCAATTGTAATAAATTTTTTTTTTAAATAATAAGGATTTAGTGATACAAGTCTTACTAATTAACCCATATCTGGGGGAAGAAGAGGTGGATTCATACCTTTCCCAAGGGTATTTGCATGTAAGTGAATATAACGAACCTAACAGGAATTGGAACTCAGCTCTCCTGATTAAAAATTCTGAGCCATTATCCATTATACCATTAGCACATCCAAGATTATATCACCTAGTATTCCCAGTCACCCATCTAGGTACTGACTAGGCTCAACATTGCTTAAATTCGATGATCATATTGAAACCGGTGTCTCAACATGATGTGGCTATACGTGTGAAAGGCAACATTTTTGTTATTTATATAAGACTTATTTTTTGGGTTTTACAGTTATTTACTGTAATATAATAATAACTCTAAGTAGATGCTTATGAAGCTTTATCTGACTTATTCTGCTTTAGGGCTGGAAAAACGTTTATTTTATTGTGATGGATGGTCACAAGCAAAAGGGGAGATGGAATGTGCTTAATTTATTGCCACATTTGATCTAAACAGTATGGCAGTTAATGCTGATAATCTCAATGATGAAGACTTGAAGCAAAAGAAATGGGGTTCTACAGAAAATGTGAGCAATGACAAGATTTTGGACAGAATGTGAACAAAGAGGAAACTTATACTTAACATCGGGAAGAGGCAGCTGAAATATCTGGAACACGTAATGCAGAAGGTGGTGTTGGAAAATCTGATACTCACAAGGCGAATAGAAGGACAGTGGAAAGTGGATGGCAGAACAATATCTGGGAGAAATAGCAAAAAGACAAAACTTATTAAGAGCTACAAGAGACAGGAGAAGGTGGAGGACCATGATCACCTACATCCTGAAGGGACACAGCATATAAAAGAAGATGACCCTGACCTGTAAATAAGTGTTGATTTTATGAACCCAATTATAATGTTTTTTCTCATTTTTATTTTCCTCTTTCTCTTTCTGTATAAGCACCAGGCATTTTGACCTTATCTACCAACTGCAAAGGTTGTTAACCTGAATCATCTTTTGAAGTTCTCAAAACATTCCATCACTCTGGTTGTAATTTAATCGCATTAATGGTGACCTTGGAAATTTGTAACCTAAAACAATTCCAAAATGGCTGAAGTTTTGTTTTTGTAACAAATTTGAACATTTTTTTTCCATTTGCTACTCCACCAAACAAAGAAATAGAAAAATTGATCATTCCACAAATGGGAACATAAAAATTCGTTTTTGATGAGAGTTTCCTCAAATATGATTTCAGATTTGCATTTGACAATATTGAAATAAGTTGCCATTGTAATTATCTTTTTAAACTTGGTAAAAATAATGAAGGCAGACCCACAACTAAAAAAAAGTATCTTTTAGCCACTCATTCTGTTTTTCATACACACACACACACACACACACACACAGAGTTTACCAAAAAAATGTATACACCACACTTCAGGAAAGAAAAAAGCTTGTATAGATATTGTAATACTAAATTTATTCAGACATCATAAGATTAATACAAGTGTTACCTTTGATTTCTACAATCCCAAGCGATGCTCAAAATGGTGGGCTTTAGCTTCCAGACATTTATTATTATGGGAAAACTACTGCTTGGGCAACATTGACCAAAGTGTCCAGTAGGATTGCTGTACATGCATTTTCAATTTCTTATCTAAGGGCTGCCAATGTAATACCATCTGTTGAGAAAATATCGTACTACAGTAAAAAGTGTTATCACAATATGATAAAACTATGAACAACAACTTTTTTTTTTCCTGAAGTGTGTATACAATTATTGGGTTGTGTGTGTGTGTGTGTGTACATACATACATACATATCTGTCTATATTTCTGAGATGAGGTATTATGTACATTATTTACATTATTCGGACTATTGTCCTCATCTTTGTCGCCATATTTATTACAACGTTTCAGAGGTTGTATGCTCTGGCCTTCTTCAGGTGGTTGGAATGTCGAACTGAACCCTTTATGTCTACCCCAGTGAGCGTGTGTAAATATAAAAGTGAACATAGAAGTCAACACTTAGAGGCGACAGTCTGTTTCATGCTAGTGCCTGACGATTGCACTAGCATGAAATAGACTGTCGCCTCTAAGTGTTGACTTCTATGTTCACTTTTTTATATATATATATATATATATAATATGGTCTTTTGACCATGACCACACTAAATTTAAGATGCTAGTAGAAATATACATCCAGTCATTACAAACTCTGTCTCCAAACATTTTTTTTATATACAATGATGTTCACTCTGTACAAAGCCCAAGAGCCGCTTAAGGTAGCACAGTTTATGGGTGTATGTGGGTAAGACAACAATTAGCCCTAGACTTGAATAAGTTAATATTGTAGTGGTCAATGAAGCATCCTCTTGCGACTTTACAAAGTTCCACAAAGCAGTGGTTCGTGGGAAGAAATTACTTGAGTGGAACTTATGTCTCACCAATGCAATACAAAGGGAAGGAGGGTCATTTGTTACAATATGTGAGACATGGTAGGTCTTAGCCATGAAGGTGCAACTAAAGAATGTAGTTTGTATGAACACTTTCTATGGAAATAGTGATAGAGCATCAAGAGGCTGAGGGGTTAGAGAATGGAAAGTAATTCATCAACCACAAGGAAAAGGAAACTCTTTTGGAATCTCTGGAAACTGGGAATTGAAGACTGTGCAGCTCCTGCCCATATATGGCAGCTGTACTTCATTATGCCCCTGATCTGGCTCTTGTAAAGATAGAGGATAGCTTGAAGGAGTCAGGTACTTACTGGAGCAGTACAAAGAACTGACAATTTTTTCCAGTATTTTTATTGCTGGGTTGTATGTACAATTTCGACTTAAGGTCTGGAGTGAGCCGAGAGAACGCCATTCATCACAGTAGATGAAAATTCAAGGTCCACTCAGTGATAATGGAATGTCGCTAGTTTGGTAAACAATAATGAACCTAAAGATGAGGAAATTAAGAAAGCTATTAAAAAAAAAACTAAGGAATAATAAAGCATGACTTGACAATTAGGCTAGACTTTTGAAAGTAGCTTACTTTCTTCCCAAATTCGATGACAATTTTCTCTATGAAAGAAGTCTGAAATCAGATATGCATCCCCAAAAAGTGGGGTTTATCACACATTAATGTATTATGAAAACAAGAAGGTGGCCCTCAAGACCCTCACACATACAGAGGTATCTCAATTGGATCCATCATGGTGAAAGGATTTATGAACATCATATTAACTAGGCTTTCCTTGTTTTATGAAAGTCGACTCTTCAGGACACAGTTTAACTTTCATTCTGGTAAGTAATCCAATGACGGTATATATGTAATCAAACAACTCCAAGAAATTGCTTACCTTTCTCTTGTAACCTAGAAAGGGTTACTGAATGAGGAATAACCAAAACAGAGGTTGGAACTGAAATGGTAATCTTTATAACATCAACAAAATACAATACTCGCCAGCGGCGTGAAGTAGGTAAACCACTGCTTGTGGTGGACTACTTAGACAGCATATTACCCCCACTTACAATAGTGTCCAATGTATTTATGAGGAGTGGGACATACCCATTGGTGTTCATAGGTACCGTATATAACACTTTCTAATAGTAGACTGTATACCAGATTTGTTGACCTGACAGCAGTATATGACCACATCAACAGAAACTTCCTCTTTTCATCCATGAGAAACCACTTTCCAAGCTCTGAATCCACTGAATGCATTGATCTAATAGAGGAGCTACATTTCTGGCAAGGACCCCCATACAGAAACATTTCAAATCTCATCAGGACTACAACAAGAAAATGAGAGACCCTATTTAATCTTTTCTTAGACTATGCCCTGTACATTTACAAACCTGGATACAATAAGCTGGATACTTCATCCATTAAAAATGGCCTTCCAAGCTCTGAATGCATCAATATAATAGAGGAACTGTATGGATCTACAGAATCTTACATGTCTGGCAAGAACCCTAATACAGAAACATTTCAAACCACATCAGGAGTAAGGCAAGGGGGTAATGAGAGCCTCAGTTTATTTAATATTTTCCTAGATGATGCCCTGTACATTTACAAATACAAATGTAAAGAGATGGGCAATGAACATTTAAGCCTTCCCTGAGGAATTGGAGAGCTGAGTTCGAATTCCAATCGAATCCATTACATTCACTTACATGCTAATACCCTTGGGAAAGGTATGAATTCTCTTCTCCCCACAGCTATGGGTAAATAGCAGGACAGACCGGGTTCTATAGCCTTGGGTGGCTACTAGTCGACTGTAGAAAGAAATGGCAACCTACTACGGGAAAAACAAATCTGCCTCATCAGTCATGTATCAAAAGTCACATGATCGCCTAAGCGTGTATCTCGCATGGCACATGACTGACTGAAATTCATTTAAGTGCTAATACCCTTGGGAAAGGTATGAATTCTTTTCCTCTCCTACCAGCTATGGGTAAATAGCAGAACAGACCAGGTTCTATAGCCTTGGATGGCAACTGGTCTACCGCAGAAAGAAATGGCAACCTACTGCAGGAAAAAATCTGCCTCGTCAGTCATGTATTGAAAGATACATGATCGCCTAAGCATGTGTCACTGACTGACTACCACATCCCAAATGAATTTACCAATAGAAGACAATGATTGGGCTTTCTCTCCTGAAGCCAATGTATTGATGATGAGGGGAAACTATGCTGATAGACATAAGTATTCATGGATGGAATAAGAATGATCTTGAAAAGAAAATTAACATTGTCAACTAAGTGTTCCAAGAAATAAGGCTAAAAAAAAAACTTTCCTAATTAGAAACTATGGTCTAGAATTGGGATGAAAGCAGTGATGGCATATATCCTGAAGCCATCATTCAGGACGTGGAATTAGCAAATACTAAATGATTCAGATATGGACCAGTTAGAAAAATTTAGTATATAGGTCCAAATGAAATTGAAAATAGAATAGGCTACACCAGAGGTAGTTTTTCCCAATACCACCAATTGCTACAAAACCTAAACATTAACCTAAAAACTTGTCATGTTTTGACATGGCCTTGTTGGATGTTATGCATGGCACTAAACCCATCCAGAATTATCTAAACTGTCAGCTGTATACAACCGCTTTTAAGATCAACAGTTAAAAATGGTTTTGAGCAAAGTAAAGCCCAAGTGACTTGGCAAAGACTATCCATCTTTGAACCTTGTGGACTGGTACCATAGAAACATAAAGAACTGTACCAATTAACAGAAACCACATCACTTGAGGACTTTCAGCAGCAGCAAAAACTAAAATGGATAGCACTTGTAACAGAGAAAATAATGATATCAAGATGTTAACGTTCCACATTACTTCAAATAAAACATTCGGAAGATAACCCCCATCATTACTGAAATGAGCAATGACAGCTATTGGACTTGAAAAATGAATTTTCCTGGAAACAGTTTTTAAGAGAAAGATTTTATAAATTTCAACCAACAACAGCACTGGCTGCTCAGTCAATGAATACCAAATGTTTCCTTGTAGGAAAATGGGGAATATTGCTATTACCATAGATCCTGTTGTCTTCGAGTGAATGAAATGAACTCAACTGGAATTTGAACTCGGTTCTCAGATTTCTTATTCAGAACCACTATCCATTGCCCTACCTTACACATTTATCAATGTATCGATGTTGCAACCGAATGTGACATAAGCCCAGCAGTTGCACTTTTGGGGACACCTGAAGCCCTGGGCAATGACCCCAGACCCCTCCCAAAAGAGAGGTAGTACCTGGGGAGATGGCTCCCTGGGGCTTGAGCTTTATATATATATATATTTGTGTATTTAGGCAGCAATCCTTCTTTCATGCACATTTCATTAAAAACGACAGACAAGGTGCTTTTATTTAGTTTTTTATACAATTTCTCATGCGATCTAATAATGTTTTTCTTTTCGGATGATAAATTATATAAAAACTGTCCGAATGTTCTTTTTATCCAAGAGCTTTCAGCTATACATTTAGCCATTTTCAAGGATTATATTTTAACTGTTAAAATTAGAAATAGTTTGTTGTATGTACGTTTTATAAAATGTTTTCATTTTTTTGTTTCAAAACACGGTCAAGATATTATGTCCATGTTCAAAGTTAATATTATTAAGTGTTTGTTTGTTTTTATTAATAAGGCTTCCATTATTTTTAGCCTTTTTTTGCATGTGGATGATGCTATTATATTAGTGTTGTCGACAAGTATGTTCCGAATAGTGTCCGCATGTTAAACATGTAGTGTGGCCTATCTATTTATTTATGAAAGTTGATTGTTGAGGAATACAATTCCTTAATGGGCATTTGAATTTGTAAATAATATTTGCCCTATTTAATTTTGTTCTTGGAGGTGAATTATTATTTTTAACTATAAGGTTAGAGGTTTTAAATTTTTTATAATAAATAATTAATCTAATTTTTTTGCTATTGTCAACTGGTGTTATGCATTTTTTATAATGTTTTAATTCTGCATTCATCCTGTTTATAATTTTCGTTCATCTGATTTTTATAAAAAATATTAATATTATTGTTTATGTTTCTATTCTCGCCATTGCTATTAGCTACCTTAGACAAGAAACGCCTAATGTGGAAATCCAACAATTGATTAGGAAATCCATTATTAATCAGCGTTTGCTTTATATTTTTTAATTCTTTAAAGAAAAGCATGTGAGAGGATGAGTTCTTGTGCGCTCTCAGGAAATTCTTAATAACACCTATTTTATATCTAAGATGGCATTCACTAGAGAAATTAAGATGACAAGAGTCTTTACTAGTTGTTTTTTTATAGACAGAAGTTTTAAAAGTATTATTACTAAAATTGATGAGAACATTTAGATGAGAAAGTTTATTTTTTTCACTAAGTTCATAAGTAAAATTTAGAACGGAATTTTGTTGAAATGTAGCTTTCAGATTTTCTATTTCTTTCTTGTTTTCAGCCCAAATAAAAATATCGTCAACATAACAAACATATATTTCAGGTTTAATAACTTCAATAAAAACCTTGTTTTCAACACAGGACATATAATAATTGGAGAAGCACGGCCCAAGAGGGTTTCCCATACTTACTCCATCAGTTTGTGTGTAAATAGTACCATTCTGGCTATAATAAGGAACTCTAATGGTGCAAGCAAGCAATAGTTTTCTTAAAATATTGGGTTGGATTGATGGAGGTGGAATTAATTTATTTTTATACACCAAATTAATGATAATATCAATAGTTTCGGAGACGGGAACATTAGTAAATAAATTCTCTACGTCAAGTGACGCAAGGATGCCGTGGTTTGTTTTTAATTTTGTGCTTTTAAGTATTTGGAGGAATTCAAGGGTAGATTTAATGCTATAGTTAGTAGGGAGATATGGGGTAATAATATCATTGAGAAATTTTGACAGTTGGTATATGCATGTTGGAATCTGAGAAATAATAGGTCATAAAAGGTATCCCGGTTTGTGTTATATATATTCATTTAGTTGTATAGTAGTTTGTAGTCCCAGGTTTCAATCTTTTGGATTTGTCTGATTGCAAAATTGCGAAACCCAGGGTTACAAACTACTATCCATGCAATCACATATGTTAGCTCTATCACGGATATTGTCCACTTTCCACTAAATACTGCACATTATATATATATCATCATCATCATCATCTCCTTGACTTTTGTAATTGCAGGGGGGATCCAAATGCAGAAAACATTTTGAATCCATTTGATTCTCTTGCTTCATAATCTTTTCAATAGGCTTGTAGATAACTTGACGGCGCCCATCTCCTCTCCAATAAATATATACATACATTTAAACATGTTTTGTTGAATGATATAGACATATTGTGTCTACTTATTTTTATATTGATCCTTTCCATTTGTCTAATCAGTTTGTTAATATTAAGATACAATCCATCAAGGAAGGCACTGTAGTTTTTTTAAGACTCAACTACTATCGACTTTCTCTAAGATCATTTTCAGGAGTAAATTACCAAGACAAACATATTATTGTAACTGCAATAAAATCTGTGTTCCGTTGACAAAGTGATTTTTAAACATGTGTAAACTGTTATAGTTATTTTGGAATTTAAATTTTTTTTTTTTTTTTACATGTTAATCATGGAATTTTTGCAAAACAAATGTTTCAATAAAAGTGAGCTAGGCAGGAATTGGTAGAAATGTAAACTGGCATTAGTATATAAATGTTATAGGTACTTTAATATGAATTTGCTATATTCATAATAAATTTTGTTGAGTGTTGTTGGTTGGTTAATATATATATATATATATATATATATATATATATATATATATATATATATATATATATACACATACAGTCATATCAGTTTCATTGATTGGTTGACCCTGAGTTTGTAGCCAAGTTATCCATTAATTAATTATTTCCTTTTTTTTTATTATTTTCTTTTTTCTGTTGATGTTAAATGAACAGCAAATTATATAATATATTGATGACATAAATATATAAGGCACATTTGATGATATAAATATATAAGCCACATTTGAGAAACATTTCACTAAAAATCATGTCCTGTAAAACAAAGTATTATTGAGCCTCAATCATGCCAACTCTCAACAAAATATAACACCAAATCAGTTATGTTATGCTCTACTAAATATGGTTTAGAAAATATCACTAAGTGCTAGTTAGTTAATAACACATATTCTAGGGACCAACATTTCACTCTGTCTTGAAAATTATATATATATATATATATATATATTTCCAAGAGGATAGAATCCAGGTAGAGCTCAATGTCCAGGATAGAGCAAGAATATAATATAAAAGGCTCAAGCACTAATATTCCATGGTTATAATTTATTACATTGGAATTGTAATCATGATCCAATTCATCAGACCTACAAATTCAAAAAGAAATTGGAAAATATAACTCCCGGAGGTCTGATAAATTGGATTGTGATTACGATTCCAATGTAATATATTATAACCATGGAATATTAGTGTTTGAGCCTTTTATATTATATATGTATATATATATATATAATCAAATTTAAATAAAGTTCACCCAATGCAAGGCCTTAAAGTCACTGAGACACAAGGGCTTACTGGGTGTGGAAGAATTAGAAAACGGAAACACCACTAAATAGCAATTGACATTGCATTTAAGTTTTTGCAGATTAAAGTTGGCTGGAAAGCATGGAACTGGAAGGGAGTTCCACTAAAAAGTCAGAGAAAGGAAATGTTAGCATAGACCTTACAGTTTCATCTAACCAACTCAACTGCATATCGATAAAACCTTATGGCCAGTCTACTACTGTGCTTATATTCATAAAGTCTAGGTACCAGTGTGTGTGTGTCAACAGAAGGCAGTAATGTAAGCTTCACAAAGACAAAGGTTTCTAAAATGAAAAACAGTATTATTTATCAATATAATACTAAAACTCTAATCTTTGTGTGTTGGCAGGATACAGCTTACACAATACATAATACCACAATCAATTTAGGAACATATTGTACCTTGAACCTGTGCCAAATTTTATTAAAATTCAAGTAGTTTTTGAGTTTTACAGCTTTTTTTAATTGAAAATTCAGTATTTGTTTTTGATACACATTCTTATCTCAATCCATGTATATAAACAAATACTTCATTATAACAACATTATTAAATAAATTTAAATATGCATAACACAACATATTTATACAATTTCCTACACGACATTAGAACTTTTTCTTTATAAACAACTACTTGAAAGGTGAAGTGCCTATATTTGTTTTTACGTGACTTCATGGTAAATAAATAATTAGATGCACACTGATTTTCTGCCATTATGTCTTTTGAAATAAATGTGAGGAGGAAACTAGTACATATAATAAAAAATACACTTATTATTTTGACAAGGACTAAACTTGTTTTAATCTCTCACTCCAAATTTTCATGCAATGTGTTAACTATGAAACCCAGTGGAACAATAAACCTTCTTTTACCATCTTTAAATATAAATTAAAATGAGTAATTAATAATAAAATTGATTATATTGTTATTTCATCATTTTGTATCATGAACTGCTTTTAAAAGAAACACAGAAACAGGTTTGTGCATAGTCTAGTATATAAACATCCACGTCAGTGTTGAATTGTAACCTGTGTTGGTCTTCAGCTTCCTTCAGACCACTGTGTTTACCATCTAGCTGACTCGTCACTTGTTAACATGTTACTGGTGTGTTGCTGGTATCATATTGAGGAGAATGGTTCCTCTGCCACATTATGTTTTTGATCTCAAAGTGTGAGAAGATCACTGATGAAGTAAACTGGAACAAAGAAGAGTTCAATGGCAAGGGGCTGCACAAAAAAGAATTCTATGGAATAAAGAATTAACCCTGGTTAAAAATGTAACAATGGTTTGGTTTATATGATTTGACACTGGGATCCACTTTTGGAATTTACAGCTTGTGTTAATAGTAATTTAAATTTAAGTTCTGGTCTTCAAGACTGGCATAAGGTCTTGTGGGGACTTCTCCAGTTGTCCAAACCTCCAGCTTACATGGAGTACTGTGTATGGCTTGGGTGGGGTTGACCAGGTTCTGGGTTTGGTTAGCATCAACCTTTTTCTAAAATTCCATATTTTCAAAATATATGTTTACTCGAGTGATTTTCCAAATTTAAGAGTTGTCCAGCCCCCTTTTGAGAGTGTTTAGAGGAATCGAGCTGCCTCTTAATTCCAACTTACTTCACATCTCAACTCACACCATTGCTCCGTATGGGCAGTGCTAATCTCTCTCTCACTCTCTCTTTCTCTCTCTCTTCCTTCTCTCGCTTTCTCAGCATCTAACCTTAGCCCACTCCAACAGCTGGCACACCATCCCTGTGACGAATCCAAACTTTCAGAATGCATAAACAAAAAGGCATTTTCCAGTCATTAATCTTTGTCAGCTTGTTTTTCAGTGATTTCTTGATTGACCAGGCCACACTGTCAGTCACCTATGATCACTCCAGGACTAGTAATTAATTTTTCTCTATTACTTGTATCCAAGGGAATCTGAATTAATGTCAGATATAAAATTTTTGATGACTGTCACAGAAATTAAAATTATCTTAGGCACTAATCTCTATTTTTGTAGGGATATTTTTCTTCTTGATGGCTGATTCAAACCAGATGTTTTTTTTCTAGCATTTCATCCAGGACCATTTTTAGATGTTATTTCAGGGACCACCCGGATTTCTTTATCAACATGTTATTCTGTTTTCCTAGACCAGCATCTTCAAGGATACATTGTCTCTTTCTTATCTGCAGGAAGTGGGGAAAGATGGCTAATCTTGGTTTTGCTTAATCTTATAGAATTTCCTGTCATAATTCTTAATCATCCTCAAATCTACAATAGTTTAATACACATTGAAATTACTTCAATAGTTTAATGCTCAATAAAAGTACCATAAATTTTGCCTTGTGGCAGACTTGACTCTGAATTATAATACTTTAAATAAAATATTCTCATTCACAAATTTTTATTTTCATATAAATTAATTTTTTCAGAGAAACTGAAAAACAAACAAAAAAAATTACTTATTAACTAATAATTAATAAAAAAATGTACTTATTATTTTGAAAAATATTACACCTGTTTTAAGCTATAACTCTAGATTTTCATGCACTGTGTTAACTATGAAACCCAGTAAAACAATAAACCTTCTTTTACTATCTTTAAATACAAATTAAAATGTGGAATTAATAATAATATTGTTACCTCAACAAAGCCAATGGGTTGGTTTATGGGTTGTCTAGTAGTTTTAAAAAAAAAAAATCCAGCATTAACATTTTCACTACTGCATTGTTATAGCATTGTTGCCTGACTGTGCAGGCCCATTTGTGGGAAAATATAAAATCACCATTTACTGGAAATAACTATAAAGCAATTGATGGTGATTTCTCATGGATACCAACATTTTGATTTTTTATCAAATACTCTGTAATACAGATTAAGTTAAATGATACCTCCAACATACATTTTTTTTAAAAATATATCACAAAATAGGTTGAATTGTACACTACTATATGTTTAAACTAGTTTGATTATCACTAAGTACTAGCTAGTTTATAACACAAAGAACACTAAGGACCAATATTTCAGTTTCTTGAAAATGTATATATACATCAGGAACAGGCAGTGTAACTTTTTATATGTATGTATGTCTATAAAATATATATATACATCAGGAACAGGCAGTGTAACTTTTCATATGTATGTATGTCTATAAAATGTATATATACATCAACAGCAGACAATATGAGTTTTGTAAAGTATAAATACGTATATAAAATGCATATATGTGATACTATGGACACCCATGTAGAAAAAAGATGTGGTTTTATCTTGATCTCAAGTGCTTGTGTTTAATAGCCAGCAGTTGGTCCTTTTTGATGTTTGACTGAAGGGACATAGGAAATAAAGGAGTGGATGAGGGATCTTGGCAGATCAAGTGGCAACAAAACCGGAAATAGGTGTTGATCTATATTAACTGTCATGCTTGGGATTGGGAATCCTGGTCTTCCCTAGGCATGCATCACACCCTTTCCCAACTTTTAGTGCACACCAATAAGATCAAGAATTGAAATGCAATGTGGGGTAATCATTGGTGGGTTGGTGGAATACTTGGGTGAGGGCCACATTGTATGTTTATTTAATATATATATATATATATATATATATATATATATATATTGCCCATATATTGCTTGTAATAATAAAACTGTGCTCGATGTAATACAACAGACCTATTAAGTATATATTAATAACTTTACTTATTATCCCACACTGATAGCACAGCTCAGTTTCATGTACAACGCAGCTTTCAGGTGCTGAGTATAGACTTGC
The DNA here is from genome assembly GCA_964036315.1 of Acanthosepion esculentum. Taxonomy (NCBI): domain Eukaryota; kingdom Metazoa; phylum Mollusca; class Cephalopoda; order Sepiida; family Sepiidae; genus Acanthosepion; species Acanthosepion esculentum. The sequence goes on from OZ038501.1 coordinate 86,911,099, forward strand.
CGGTACGTGTATATATATATATATATATATATATATATATATATATATACACAGACACACACAATATAAGTTTTGTAAAGATTAATGGAGGACCACTGGAGTATGTTTATATTAACTCCATTTTATTAAGAATTCTCTGTTTCTATCTTCTTCCATATTAAACATATAAAATTTTTAACATGAAGTGATGTTGGAAAAAAAAAGCAATTTATATAATACCAGGGGTAATCAATGAATCATAGACAGGCTTGGTGGAGTAGTGGATAGTGGCTCCGATTGATGAATCAGAGAGCTGAGTTTGAATTCCAGTCAAATCCATTTCATTCAATTACGTGCTGATACCCTTGGGAAAGGTATGAATCCTCCTCTTCTCCCCCTAACTATGGGTAAATAATTTTATAAATTCAATCTATGGCAAAAGTGATATTTGCCAAAAAGAATGGTTAAATGAAAAGAGTGCTCAATATAATTTTCAAAAACTGAAAATGTAGGGCAATTTAAGTATATAAAATATTTGAAACACAGTTTTGTGTTACCATGCTTTCTACAAGAATGCTTTCATCAAGCAGTCAGCCTATATTTGTAGAATAGAGATGAAAAGGAGGAACATTACAAACATTGTTAAACAGTGGCTTTTCCATTTACTTAATTAGAAAGAATAATGTTTTTCTTGAATTTTTAACTATTGTTTTTTGCACTACCTTGATTCTATAATAAGAAAGTCTACAGTCGCCTAATAATGTCTGTAGTAATTATAATAAAGTCTACCATTCATCTATGCTTTGAATATTGCTGACACATTTGGTTTACTGCTTCTATGTATTTAGAGATTTTTAATAAAATTCAAAGACTCTGCAATGTTATTGGTCATGACCTGGAATCTCACCTTCAGTCACTTTCCAACCACAGTAACGTAGCTTCCCTGTGCCTTTTCTATAAATAATTTCATGGTAATTTTTCTGATGCACTTTCCTCTTTGGTATGTCAACTTTATGAATTTCAGTGCAGTACTAGATTGGCAGCTAGGTCTCATCATTTTACAGTTGGAACGGCTGCTAGATGGAACTGTAAGTTTTATGCTAACAGTTTCTTCTATTGCACTTCTCGCTTGTGAAACTGTCTTCCAGTTTCTTTCTTTTCAGCCAACTTTCATCTTCAAAAATTAAAATGCAGTGTTAATCGTTATCTTCTGTCTTGTTCTTTCCTTGTTCCCTCTCTTTAAATGTACTTTTTATTCATATTCTCTTACATTCACTAACCCCTTGTGTCTTAGTGGCTTTATTGCCTTGCTTGGGATGAAATGATTTTTTTTTAAAATGGCTAAATTTTGTCTGTCCCCCACTTTACATCAGTAGAACAAAACAACCTGTACTGCTAACATATAGTGATTTACTAAGCATAGATTAGGTGTGACACAAAACCAAAAGTAGGGAGCACCCAGTGAGGAATGATCTCACTACTAACTCATTGGATTATGAATAATTGATCTAGCAAAACAAACTTGTTAACCATTACATCAGGTTGAATTGCTCAACAAATAATGAATCTATCAGTCTTATATATATTACTAACGAATTATATATATATATATATATATATATATATATATATATATATATATATATTATGTTATATTATAATATAAATATTATAAATTATATTATATAATATAAACCTATATTTATATATATATATTTTACTAATGAATGGTTTTTATAACATAAGCAGTAAAATTCAATTTACATAATAATTTTTAAAACCTTATTTTAATAAATATATCTCTTTCATTATTTACTTTTGTATCAAAGTTTTAAAATTACCACATATGCTGCTGCCAGGTTTTTTTTTGGGGGGGGGGTCCATAATGTTCATATAGAATTTGGCACTTGGGGCGAGAAATGGGTAATGTTGTAGCAGTATTGACGGTCTAAATCAACCTGTATTTTTTTTTTCTTACAAATGTGTAAGCAAACAAAAAGCAACAAGAGAAAGAACACGAAAAAAAATAACTTTTTATATCAAGACCAATATTTATATTTTATGTATGTCAAATGATATACATGAATAGTTAATAGGAGTTACTTCCCTTTGACTGGAAAAGTTTTCCTAAGATTCAGTAGTGTGATTGAATAGTTTTTAGTAAGTTCCAGAAGAAATTGGTGAGTCAATGGTTTAGTTGAATGTTTTAATTTGAATTACAGTGAAGTTATTTCATGTTGAAGAACTTAAAATTCTAAATTTGTACTTCACTGCAATAATGATACAAGCGTCGTGAACTAGTTTAGTCTAGCAAATTCTAGTCATTCATAAATTCTCATTGGCAAGGTTCACTTGTACATTCTATTTATATGTTTTCTTGTCACGTGACAGGCTCCAAAAAACATTTCTGATTTTTGGCGGAAAATGTATTTTCATCAGGTCAGGAACTAGGTTGATGTTATTCGGACGTAGTTGAGAACATGATTTCAATATTAACTGATCAATGAGAAGTGAGAAAAATATCAAGGCTCTGTGATCCACTTTTTGCACAGAATTGCACAAAAATTGACACTGGTTTAAAAAAAAAAAAAAAAAGTGGTAGCAGAATGCTAAAATGTTATCATTCGTCAGGAAAACATTCAGCAGACATGGCGACACAGGAATGGCATAGCTGTACACATTTTGATATATACGTAACAAAAAAATGAACTGAACAATTAAAACCAGTTTAAAATCTATGTAGAGTGTATGTGCATTTAAGATATTGATGGATAGATAAAATTTATATAGACATATAAATTATATACAGCTAGAGATAAAAAAAAAATTTAGGAATGTTCAATTTTGTAAATTTTTTTCAAATAAAAATTATTATTAATAATAATAATAATAATATTGTTGTTCTTGTTAATAATAATTAAAAGAAAAATATTAGAAATTTATTCAAATGTTTCTGTCCTGGTCAGTTCTATATAGAGATGTCCAGAGTAAGAAATATAATTGAATTTAGCATAATGACATAAGGGGCTTTAGAAAATAGATATCTTGTTGAAAATGTTGTTTATACAGAAATTTTAGAGAGGCAAGAGAACTTTTATAACAATTGACGTTTCTCTCTTCATTGGACAGCTATTTGGCTAGTTTAAAAAAAAAATAAGTTGGATATTAGACTTTTTTTTGTTACTGAACAACATGGAAATTTATTTTTCTCACATAAAATACAATATGGGAAATTTGTCCCGGCTTTCCCACATGAAAGGGTTAAGGTTCAAAATGCAACAAAATTGAAAAAAAAAAAAATGACTTGAATGATTAGAGTGGACAATTCTCTATTTTTAGGCGACTCTTTCAGGCGGAAGAATAAAGATTCAAACTCCTGCTCGGTGTGTAACAATAAAGGAAGAAAATCTTTATTTACATGCACAGAAAAAGGGTGTAAGGATATACACAATTACAAGAGAAAGAAAGGGAGAAGAAAATTCCTTTAACTTTAAAGGAAGAAAAAATGTTTATAAAAAAGAAAAGGCTTAATCAAAATATTTCTCTGAGCACCTAAAGTTCTTTAAGTAGTAGATTGTTGTCTAAAGGTTAAAACGCTCACAGATTTGTTCAAAGTTCTTGTAGAAGTGGAAACTGTCAGAAGATACGAATTTTGTAGTTGAGTGAGTTTGTAGGCTGGTGACATATCTTCTAGGTGCAAGGAGGCAGATCTCAATTGGTTTTTAGTAGTGGGCTGACAGTCTTTCTCGACTGCCTATAGTAGGTAGTTCTTTCTTGAAGATGACTTCATTTCTGCCATCGACCTATGGTCAAATACTCACTGCCAGACAGGCATAAATTATCCGTATTTATGAAGATTAGGAGGCTCAGAAAATATTGGGGATTTTTCCCTCCAAAATTGCTATACAAATTTTCCTGGCCATTTCATTTGTTAGAAAATATATTCTTATCTCTGGTAAGAATCAAGGTTTTGGGAGCTGCTTTTTGGAAGCAAGGCTCAGACAAATTGTGAGCGTTACCCCCAGACTTCATGGCACCAAGGACAGGATAATGATGTTCAAACTCCTTTTTAATATTTTCCAGCTCTCTTGTTAGTCAGAAAATATATTCTTATCTCTGATAAGAATCAAGGCTTTGGGAGCCCGATTTGAAAACAGGGAAAACAGTTGGGTTGAGAACTGGAAAAGAGGCTACAACATGAAATTGTAGTCATGGTTCTCAAATTATATTCTAACTTTGATTAGATAACTTGTGATAGAAGAATAACTTTGTTTTGGGAAAATCTAGATTCTAATAACAAATATTGTTTGTTTTCTAAATCTTTGTAAATCCTTATTGAAGAAGGATTTTTTTTTTTTTTCATCATAAAATTTTCTTTTTCTTTACGGAGAAATAGTTATGCAATTATTTGCTTCTTTCAGCTTTTGGTCATTGTCCACTTAAAAGTGACAGTCAACTGATTTAAAGGTAGATGGCATGGTTTGAAGTGCAGTCAATGCGTGTTTACTGAAAATGTTTTTGATGTTTCTTCCCTTGAATTAGCCTTTACTAAATTACATTTGTTTTGTTAATATTTTATTTTCTCCTGTGCAAGATTTTTTCTGATTAACCCAGTGACAATAATTTTGCAATGAATATTTCATTTGCTTTTCTTTTTGTTTGTTTGTTTTTTTTTTTACACTTAGCTAACATGGATAAACATGCTTGCAATAAGATGATGTCTCAAAAGTACAGTTTTCCCTTTGATACTGCTTTTATTTTTACTACCTTCACTTCCCAGCAATGTTTATTGTTTTAATAAAGTAATGATTAGAATTGGAATAAAACCTAAACATACGAGAGTGAATTTATACATTTTTTTTGTTCTTAAGAATTGACAACAAAAATATCAGACACTATTTATTTATTATATTATTTATTGGAATTGTCACTTGATTCAAACTTCATAAATGGTAAACAATAAGAGAGAAGGATCCAAGCATTTGAGAACAAATACATGAAAAAAACTCCTTGGCATTTTCTATTGGGAACAAGAAAACCAATGAGTTTGTGCGGAAAAGGGTTGAAAGTTTTGTGGGACATCAGGAATCTCTTCTTGCCACTGTCAAACGGAGAAAAATGGCATGGTTTGGACACATTACAAGGTACAACAGCCTGTACAAGACCATCATGCAAGACACCGTTTAAGGTGGACGTGGGAGAGGACGTTAATGCAAAAACTGGTTGAACAATGTCAAACAATGGATAGGTATGACTGTACCAAAATTGCTGATGGCCATAGTGGAAAAAAGTTAGTGTGGCTTCTGCATTCGGATCTGCCCTACGATTACAAAAGTCAAGGGAATGATGATGATGAAATAATAAGGATTTCCTTAGAATTGGTTCAAATATTTTAATAATTTAGTAAACATTGATAAATTTATGAATAAAAAATTGTTTTTACATTTATTTCTTTTATAAATTGGTAAATGATAAATATTGCATTAGTTCTAATTGTATTCAGTTTTAGAATGTTGTAAATATAAAATTATTCTTGTAAATAAGTCTAATAAACTAGTGTTTAAGTAATTTTAACCCATGAAAATTTTCACAATTCTCCTGTTTAAATTTTCTGATGAATCTTAATTCTTAAGTTAATGATTGAGTAAACTCATGGTAAGTTCTATGACTGTAAAATATCCATAAAAATCCCTCTATCACATCATTAAATATTTGAGCTGAACAAGTTGAACAAAATATTACAATAACAATCATAAATATGAATGCTGGTCATTATTTTAAGAAGTAAGGGGATACAAATGAAAAGATTTCAAATTGAGAACTTTTTCCCTTTCACTGAAACAGCCATTAAACACTTCTATCTTCCCTTCTCTCTTTCACTGAAACCAAATAGTGTCTTTTCTCCTTTTTCCATGTGATCAAAATGGAATAGTCTATTATTTATGAGGTATTGGCAGGATATAATGGTCGTGCAAACTAATGAAGTGAGGAACAAGCAGAATTATAATAGGATATTTTTGTTGTAAATTCTTGAACAAAAAAAATGTATAAATTCACTTTCATCATGTGTTTAGGTGTTATTCCAATTCTAATTAACACTTTTTAAAACAAACATTACTAGAGAGTGAAGGTAGTTAAAAAAAAAAAAAAGTGTTGTCATGGGAAAAGCTGTCCTTTTGATATGCCATCTTTTTGTGGGCAGATAAATCCGTGTTTGCCTTTTGCTTTATACTTAAACTTAAAAATAACAAAACCAACACACCTCCTCCCTTTCTGTATTTTTATTATTAACATTTGCCTTCGACACCTTTTGTTTGCTGTTAAATATAAACTAATTTCAATTATTTTTTAATTATATTCAATTTTCATTAATTCAAATCTTGAATGCATCAATTTTAAAACATTTCATCTCTCAGCCCCCATAACACACAGAAAAGTTGTTTTTGTATAGGTTGATTTATATGTTGATTATATTTAGTGATATTGTCAATATTGGTTCTGTATTTTCATCTCGAGACCCATTAATGTAGAGTTTGGTAATAGCAACAGACAGTACTCAACTGTAATTGAAGTTGAGTCTGTATATTTAACAGTCCCCCCACGAAGAATGTATGTGGCACAAGGCCGAGTTTAACGTGGGTTTCTCCGAGCCTGTAGGCTCAGCCAAAAATATTTCCTTAGAACCCGCATAAGCGGGTTCAGGATCTGTCTACCTCCCCGGACAAAACTTTGCCCTTTGGCAAAGCTTTGTCTGGGCTCCTCTCTGTCAAAGCAGAGAGTTCAACAGAAGTCACACGCAGTCTCTGACTGCATGTCGACTGCCTTAATGATTTTCTAAGTGTAGCTTAGATGTGGCACAAGGCCGGAAGAAGGGAGCACCCAATGAGGATCGAATTCACTTGTAACTGTTTTAGCAAGACAGGCTTGCTAACCATTACACCACACTGAGGTGCTCTAGTGATTTTCCAAGCATAGCTTAGATGTGGCACAAGGCCGAAAAGTAGGAGACACCCAGTGAGGATTGAACTCACTACACAGTCGTAATTGTTCTAGCGAAACAAGCTTACTAACCATTACACTAACCTCAGGTGCCCTTGAAGTTGAGTCTGACTGCTGGGAAAATTGGTAAGTGGTCTATATAACAGCCTGGGAGATTCCACTCTGTTACCCAGGCAAGTCTATTCTGTAAGTTCTGATTGGTTGATGATTCCAGTGTGGATGTTGTGCTCAATAAATATCCAGCACAATATCCACCCTGTGGCTTTATTCAAGAGAGGGACTTGTATTGAGTTACAACCGTGTTTATTTTTGTCAGCCAACTGGATGCTAGTTGGAAATGTTTTTGCGAAAGTGAGTCTCACACTCTTGATTGTTCATCCCCCCTCCCAAAACAAAAAAAAACAAAAAATCACACATGGGTAATGGCCTTTGAGGGGAGATGAGTTCTTTGTGGCCTGGCTGATTGTATGGGAGTAGTCTGGACAATGCTCGGGCAATTTTTTGTGGTTGGGTGACACTACATGTAAAACCATCCTTCCCTTGCTAAATTTCTATATATATGGCTTGCATTGAGTGATATCATTCACAATAAACAGTAATATTCTAAATGTAATCTAAATGTAATAATTGCAAAAGCTAGTGTGTAAAGATTTCACAAACATGAAAAGAAAATCCAAGCATAAAAAGGATCAAGATTATAATCAAAATGGCAGACTGTAAAGAAAAGCCATCTCTAAATTCTGTTTCTTTTACACCAAGCAAGGCAATAAAGCCACTAAGATACAATGGGTTACTGAGTATGAAAGAATATAAGAAAAAGTAAAACATTAAGGAAAGAAAAACGATAAAAGAACAAGAATTAAGAAAATGAAAGATGACAATTGACATTGCATCTAAATTTTTGAAGATCAAAGTTGACTGAGAAGCAAGAAGCCAGAAGAGTTCCACAAGTGAGACATTTGAGAGAAGGGACTATTCATAGAACTTACGGTTACATCTAGCCATATCAACTATGAAAATTATTTGACCTAGCTACCAATATAGTACTGCACTTAACATTCATAGTCTAGCTACCATAGAGGAAAGTACATCAGAACAATTACGATGAAAGTATTTATAGAAAAGGCACAGGAAGTTACATTACAGTGGTGGGAAAGTGACTGAAGCCAAGATGCCAGGATAGAACCAATGATATTGCAGATTCTTCTTTGGATTTTATCCAAAATTTGTGAATACATGGCAGAAGCACTAGACAAGATGTGACGGCAATATCCAATGCATGGACAAATGGTAGATTTATAAATGTATAAGATAGATTCTGACAAGAAAAATTGTCTAGCACGACACAGTGAACAACACCGCTATCTGCAGACCTAGCAGTTGATTCACTATAATCTTTCCACTTCATTTCAGCAGAAGACATTAGCCTGAGAAGGTGCAATCAGTCACTTTTCTGGAGGTTAGCATCTGCCATGCTGATGGAAAGTCTAAAATAGTTCTCTAAGATGATTAAAAGGGAGCAGTTTTGTTTTGTTTTGATTTGTTTTGGAGGCATTAAAACTAACAAGCTGTTTCTTGCCCCAGTTAACAACTTGTAGGTAATAGATTGAAATAAGACTAAAAATTTGCTGATACAGTATAGAATAGATCACACTGTATAACATTCACTTAAGTCCCATAGACTCTACTGTGAAATATGGTGTCACAGATCTCAACACACTAGATGTTGCTGGTTTTTTACAGAATGGGGGCAGGTAGGGATGGCAAAATAGTCATAGTCCTTTGGGAATAGTTCATCCGAGTTAGTTTCCACTTGATGCCCAACTCTCACCTGTGGCTCAAAATATCTGTTTGTAGGCAACTACAACTGCACCCTAACCGCTTTGACTGGCAAGTAAACCTGGTGATTGTTATCGACAGGTTCAAACCCTCAATAATTTAGGGGTCTGTCAGCCCTATTGCATGTGAAGACTGAGTCCTGGCAACGTGGACATTTGAAACCTACAGATCCAACAGCCATGATGGCAGTGTCAGCAAGTGCTATAGAGTGGGTCAGAACATGGATGTTACACATAAAAGTCCTGGTCATCTACTGCAGCCCTGTAAGTCTCCAGTTGTAACGGTTCAGTGTCACCGGATACCCCACCCTAAGATCCGGCCAAGAGAGTGGCATTATCCTGGTACAATGGTTTTCACTCTATAAATTCTTCCCGCACAGGTGTTTTTTAAATTAATTTGGTTCCACTGACGAATTGCAAGACATTATTCTTTGGACCCAAACAACAACCATGGAACGGAGTTGCTGGCGCCTTGCAACTGGTTCTGAATTTAGAGTTATTTTTCTGTTAGAACAGTTGCCCCCTGAAGGCAAGAGAACCGACATAGCCCTGCTATTTAACCCATAGCTAGAGAGAAAAGAGATGGGTTCATACCTATCCCAAAGTGTTTTTGCATGAAATTGAATTCTTATTCTGAGCCCCTAAATATTGCATCCTCACACTATATAAAAAAAAACAGAATTTTCAACTAATAGCCATTGTCTTAAGTAAATTCCAAAACCTCTAAGTTTATATCCCTGAAAATAGGTAGAAGTCTTTACAAAAACTTGTTTAGTCAATACAAGAATTCCAGCTCGTCTATACAAATGCCAGGCAACAACCTAATTAAAGTGAAAAGCAAGTGGCTAGAGGTAAAAAAACAAAATTTAAAAAAAACTTCACCAATCATTGAAACTACATGCCAGCCTCTGTAAATCATTGATTTAAATCCTTTCCACCTGTAAACTATGAGAAATGACAGTAAATACACGGTCTTTTTGGTTTTTTTCTTAATGGCAGATATATGTCCATTTCTATAAACAATTCAAATAAAACAGGATACCATAAAAAGATACAACCACAAAATTAACTTTCCACTTACCTTTACATAAAATAAGTTTGTTGTAAAAAAAAAAAAATATGAATAATTTACTTTTATTGGCAGTCTATTTACTATATTAAGTATTTACTCTGCCTCCCCACTAAAACGAGTTGTGACACGTCTTTTTTAACACCTAAGCGTGTACACCTGAGCAAGGAACAAAAATTGACCACAGTCCCCGCAACTGTCAGTTGTGCTGGCTTGGTGCAAGCACCGATCCCTCTGTCCAGTGCAATTAGAGAGCGCGGTCTTGGGCAACTGTTCCCCAGGCACCTCTCAGTATAATTTTTCTCAGGGGCGACTCTGTCAAAGGACAGAGTCGCCCCCGAGTGCACTCTGCCCAAAGACAGAGAGATGCAACTGAGAGATGATAAATAGATGTTACAAACTCCTTGAGAGGAATTTACACACTGAGGGGTTTACTATATTAACCCCTTCCCCGGCAATTATTTTTGGAAAAACATTTCATTTTCAGATTAATTTATTTATTTGTTTTTAATATGGTAACTAAGAAACTGAATCACCTTGAAGTACCCGAGCGGTGGTTAACACCTGTACCAGACATATGAGTTGACATCTGGAATCATTTCAAGCTCAGAAGGACATAAAAAGAATCAAGATCGATGTATAAACATGTCTATGGCTAGTTTTTGAATGTTATGTTTTAGACATGTTTATTCATCCGTGTCTGAAAAAGACACTTTTGTTAAAAACATATAAACACATCTATGCCAAGGAAGGGATTAATTGTAATTTTGACCAATTACTAATGCTATTACATATGTATGCATTTTAAGGTCATTTAACACAGTATCTTTTCATATATATATATATATATATATATATATATATATATATATATTACTTAAACATTACTTTTAGTGGATATCCATATTTGAGTAGACAATTCATTTATTTATTAAACAATATATTATTTATTTTTGAGAGACTTTACTAGAGAAAAATCTGCACCCTCTGGCAATCAGATTTCTTGAATATTCAGACCTGCAGACAAAATAAATATATGGAGCAGCTACTCAAATATGAGTATCCACTAAAAATAATGTTTATGTAATAAAAATTTGTTCGATTAATAAATAAATAAATTTTTAAAAAATTCCCTTTCTTAATTTATTTATATATATAAAAACGGAGGATGGATGTCTGTCTGTGTGTGTGATACCTTTTCACTCGAGATCCATCCAACTGATTTTGACCAATTTGCCACATAGCTTGTACAATATAAGAGATATGTTCTTAGTGTAAAAAATTGATAATCGATAAAGCTGATCAAAAATTGATAAATTCAACTTTTTGCTTCAATTTTGTTCAAACTTGGTTTGTAGGTTACTTACATCATGACGAGATCAACAATACCTCATTTCTATTTCTACGCCACTGTGTTTAGTGAAAAACAAAAAAATCAATTTCAACACAAACCGATTTCAACACAAATTTTAAACAAAAAATTCCCTCAATTTTCAAGCAATCTAATACAAACTTCACTCACTTGTAGCCAATAATAAGTTGATTGTTTAACAGTCATTTAACTTGATAATTGAGTCCACCCATATAGTGAAAACCCGCATAAATAATGAAAAATGGCAATTTTTACTGGTTTCTTTCTTATTTTTCATTGATCTTTCAACCAATTTTCATCAAACTTAACTGATTTATAAATGTATCCTCTTTTACATCACTGACATTTACAAACTGAATTTCAAAACCTCCAAAATAATTGTGGACTGAAGTGGGTCTTCATGTTGCCTGTTTTATCCCTCCATGCCTTCGCCTAACTTCGATTGAATAAATACAGACGACTTCTGTTATATCAGTAACTGCATTGATTCAAAATGTCTTTTAATGAAAACGTAATTGAAGAAGATAGACTCTGTTACATTTAAACATGATGCTGTTTTTGGTCCATTCGAATTGAACACTTTTTCTGATCGACCAGCTGTCTTTAGGAGTTCATCAGCATAAATTTGCACACAAATGAGGGATGCTGGTAATTTAAATTCTTTCTTTTTTTTTCTTTTTTTTTTAAGTCTAATTGATTTCATTAAGATTCTTTTTCTTTCCATCACTTTCGTCAGTAGATATTGCACACTGTGATAATAGAAGTCCCGCCAGGAATGGTGGAATGTTTTAAGAGTCAGGGCACAAATTTACTGTAGATGACCTTGCAGTCAAGGCACTATCATTATCTTTTATATATATATATATATATATATATATATATATAAATGATGATATGGCACTAAATGTTCCAATGAAATTGCTTTGGGATTTATGAACTGCAGATTATAGTGGGCTTTGTCGGGTGGCCCTTGTCATCAGACAGTTATGTCGGCAACAGTGATGATGATAGTAGTAAGGGAAACGCATGTGTATGGTAGCTAGAAATGAGGGCCTTGTAGGCAAAAAGAGAAATAAAATGACAAATTACAATCTGCCCTCTTTAATCCAGCAATTCCCATGATCCGTCACTTTTTTGAATCGGTCGCTATTACAGAGCAACGTCAGTTCTCAAACATCTCGCATGTCAAACAAATTGGTTTTTGAACAGAAAATTTGCGATGAAAATGCCTCGGTTATCAAACAAAATTGCCGAACCAGGTTAACCCAAACAGAATCATTTCTGAGTCGACCACGGTGTTGTATACATTCGTGTGTTGTGCCGTTCTTTTCTTTTAACAATTTTATTGTACTGTGACTTTTTTTTCTCTTCATTGATTCCTATTGGAAAAATAGTTTTGCTTTACAAACATCCTTCAGGAACAAATTAAATTCATGAACTGAGGTTCCACTGCATATAGTTTGTAGATGATCTATTGTAGGTGTTATATGTTTTGGTATATACGTATTTCTTTATGGTAGGACATTGTTGACGGTTTCAGTATTTTCAATTAGTTTTACTTATAATATTAATCTCTTACAGGGCCTTCATTGGGCAGGGGACTTTACCTCTCTGCAGAAGTGCAGTCAGCTTATTAGAATACAGCCAATTGGGTGGATTTTATTTTGTCAATTTTAATGACATTATTATTTTTTTTTGAATCAGTCGCTATTAGTTTGTTGAGCAACAATATGGGCAGCACCACACATTGTTTACAACTTTCTGCAACTGTGTGTTTTGGTGATACGGTCTTGCACATTTCTTCTATATAGCTGTATATAGTATATTTACCTATTCAGGATTCCACCCAAGAGGGTAAGTGGTGCAGATGATGCTGCCGGAGATAAGAAGCATACGCATTATCTTTATCTCTGCTTGAAAAGGTGGAATTACTGAAGGAATTAGAGAAAGCAATGTCTGTAGAGACTTTGTGTGAGTACGATAACATCGGATCATCCAATGTGCATGACTTAAAGGAACAGATTTTTAAGTTCTTTACTGAAAATGAAAGCCATAAAGGTTTGAATTGCTTGAAACAATAAAAACTTTGTTTGGAAGCATAAATGATTCTTTTATTTCCTGTTTTAAGCTTTGTTCTACCTTTGATAACATGACTAAATTTGTGGAATGAGCTGGCAAGACTTTTTTTTGTCATCCAACATATACTTTGGTTTGGCAGAGGCCTGTCTTCCAAGATTAAATGTATTGAATATTATGGAACAGTAGTATTATTTTTACTACTTCTACTAAATAATAATGATTAGATTTGTATATATATTTCAGATGCTAAATGTATCGCGTATTATAGGACAGTAGTAATATTTTTACTATTTCTGTCCCATAATAGTTGGTACATCTGTGTGTGTATTTCATACACTAAATGTCTTGGCTATTATGGGACAGCAATAATATTTTGTACTATTTCTGTCCCATAATAGTTGGTACACTTGTATGTATATTTTATATACTAAATCTAATGACTATTGTGGAATAGAGGTACTTTTAGTATTATTCTTTTGAAAACTTTAAAACTACTAAAACTAAAGATACATCTTTTTCAAAAAAAAAATTACATGTACAAATCATTTTACTAGTTCTGACTAGCTAACTCTTGTTAAAAAAAAAATTAAATTAAAAAAAAAACTAAAAAAATCTCACAGTACAACTGTTTTTATTTTTCAAGACAATACAAACCTCAACAGTCTCCATTTACACAAGTTGAATGTTTAAAAAATGTTTTGCATTGTTTATAGCTTGTCTATATGCCAAACCTATTAACCTGATTGTTGGCTCAAGTTTTCCCTTTTTTTCTTTTTTATTGATTGTGGCTTTTGGCCCAGTTTTACTGACTCAATTTGTGTATGTTTGAGTGTTTGAATGTAATAGATCAGCAAATACAATCAGCAATGATATCATTTAACTGAAGTACGTCTGCTGTGAAGTCACTAACCGCTACGAGATTACAATAGTGTTCAGGTTTTTATCTGTCCTAGTCAGAGGCTTACAGCCATATTACATTGAAACATAAGATATATTATCATCAAAGTTAAGCAACATCAAGCCTGTCCAGTACCTAGATAGGTTACCGCTTGGGAATATACCAGGTACTGTAAGCTTCAATGTGTGGGTGGTATAATGGATAATAACTCGAAATCGGTAATTGGAGAGCCAGGTTTCCACATGTAATTGGCACTGAAATATGATTATTGATTTCACTATGTCAGAAGGTGCATTGTGATAGCAAAAGATGCCTTCCAAAAGCTAAGCACAGTATTAAGAAACAGGAAAATTTCATTACAAACAAAGAAAAGAGTACTGAACTGTTACATAATAGCATTGCTCCTATATGACAGTGAATGCTGGACACTCTCCTCACAGAAGCAACAAAATGTGGTTCTACAGAAGGATACTAAGAAAACCATGAACTGAACATGTGAGCAACAACAAATATGGGTGATCATGTGGAAATAACAGGTGCTTTAAGCTTGGGTGTGCAGGTGGTGTAATAGATAATGGCTTGAAATCAGAGAGCTGAGTTCCAATTCCACTCAGGTTCATTATATTCACTTATGTGAAATACTCTTGGGAAAGGCATGAATCCACCTCTTCCCTCCCTCCAGCTATAGCTTAATTAATAAGACTTGTATCAGTAAATCTCCAAAAATTGTCACAATCTAAAAATATTTTGTGTCTTTAAATAAACTGCAAAAAGTTGATAAGCCAGAAAAAAAAGTAATTTTTTTTTTTATAAATGGTTAAATTTTCTACAGATTTAAAAGTTTATAGCCTTCCTGTCATGAGTTAAAAAGTAAAAACAAAAAAAAATAGTTATAGAGTTAAATTAAAGGCACTTTCCACAGACAATACTTCCTCATTATATTAAAAAGGGAAATATCAGAGCATTTACTGATGTCTGTGGATTAATCAGTATGAATTGATATTTTTTTAAAAAAAGCTAATGTCAACAAACTCTTTCTCAAATTAATATAACACAAGTTCAAAATGGGAAGATGTATTGCGGAAGATTATTTTGCATCAGATTTTCTTATGTAGAAATTAACTGCATTGTCAAACATTAAGGGGGGTAATTTAAATTTCGAAGTAACCTCCCTTTAATCTTGGATAACAACCAAAAACTGTTTAGTTTGTTGAGTGAGTGGCCATGATTAAATGTCAACAAATTGCAGAACTGCCCAACTGATTAACAGAATTGACAAAGTTTGTAATAAGCAAGAAAAAGTAAAGAACAAGACAAGAAAAGCAAATTCAGATAAACAAAAGAAGCATTCTGACTTCAAGACAAGACAGACCAAGACTGAGTCATAGGAAACCAAGAA
Organism: Acanthosepion esculentum; assembly: GCA_964036315.1. NCBI lineage: Eukaryota > Metazoa > Mollusca > Cephalopoda > Sepiida > Sepiidae > Acanthosepion > Acanthosepion esculentum. The sequence continues at coordinate 86,926,732 of OZ038501.1, forward strand.
CTGGCCTATTTTATTGACTAGGAAGAAATCACAATATTCATTTGTGTGTTTCTGCCTATAAATTGGAGAGGGGATTCGGATTGGAACCAAAATTTAGTCTTTATTGATTTTTACTGTTTAAACGCTTTGGCTAAATCAACATGAATTCTTAAAATTATTTTTTTTCTTATTAACCAATCAAAACAACATGTGTGATGAATAGACATTAACAAAATCTGAACATTTGTATTTTTACAGGTTGATAAAATGCAATTTTTAAGGGCATTTTTATGTTATTTGGTCCATTTATAATCCAGTAGTGTCCATATTTACAAATGAAATCTTTGGCACTATCATCCATAAAACATGAACAAGGTTTAATAATTGGACATTTTTTTTTGTTTTGTTTTTTCAGAATATACAAAAAGATAATAGTTAAGCTTAACTTTGGCAAAAAGACAAATGGGAGATTTTCTTATAAGATTGTGCTGTGTCAATTTTACAAGGCTTGTCTGTTGCCTTGAAAATCAGCATTCGAAATTCCAGCTCTTACCTGAATTCAAACACCAACCACTAGAAAATGTTCAGTTTTCTCACCCACCACTGTGGGTCCAACAAACTTGCACACAGAATTTATTTATTTTTCTTATCACTGTGCAATGCATAATGAAATTGTACAGTGGTACTTGGACACAACGCAAATGAAACAAACACACATACAGCATTGAGTGAAGCAAAATAATATAAATTTAAAATTGTCAGTAGGTGGCAACATTCATTTTTACCCAGGGCCCAAGTGGGGATGTCTAGACATGGTCTAACGGTTGAATGTCTTATTAAAGTGTTGGGAGGAACTTCTTTTTTTTTTTCTAATAAGACTTTTGATCTTTAATTTTAATTATTGGTTTGTAAAGAAAAACATTTTTTGATTATAGCTTTAAGAAAAAAGAATAGGTTTGTAAATTATAGGTTTCTAAAAAAATCATTTTTTAATTATATGTTCATAAAGAAAAATACCATTTATTAATTATAGTTTATAACTTATAGTTTATAACTTGTAGGTTTGTAAAAAAAGAAAATCATTTTTTAACTGTAGCTTTGTAAAAAAAAAAAAAAAAAAGTTTATAAATAACTGGTAATAATTCTGTCTTGACATGCAACTGCATTAAAACTATTGGTGTGCCATTTTGAGGACAGTGAGCATTAATGGGTTAAATATTCATGTCATTGTTTATTGGGTTCAATTCTTATTCAATCCAAAGACAATAAAATTGTAATACAATGATTTTTGAAATACACAAATCAGTTCATATAGAAAATTTTAAAAAAACAAAACTTTTCATTAATGAACCAAATGGCCTATTTGGCCACTGAATAAATAACTTTGTGAAAATTTCTCAAAAATTCTGTCTGTAAAGCAGTGCTATTTTAGCATGTTTATTATGAGGAGGTGCTGAAAAGATCTTGGCCTAGCCAAGAAGGGATTTAAAAATATTCTGTTTGGCCAATTGGTCAGATTTTAGAAAGTGGATTAAGTTGATAATTTTTCAGCAATCCATCTTATTTATAGCTGGGATAAGAACTGCTTCAATAAATTGTACAACATTGTTGATAACTCTCACAACAGGTTTATTGAATATAAAAAAATAAGATAAACTGGTGAATAAAATCTTTATTATTGCAGTCATTCCTACTTGGATTGAAACCATCAACTTCTGTCAACATTTTCCATGTCAGTCACATAGAGTGAATAGGTTTGATTTGTTTAATGAATAAAATAATTGATTACTAATCAGTGATTTAAAATCTGATTTAAATTTGTTTTATCTTTACAGATCTTCGTTCCTATCGAGGTCGCCTTTCATTCCTTCCAATAATTGCCTTTCCAGACAATTCCAGTGGTGAGGATGCCAAAGTTCGTAAACTCTCTCGATTAGTATTGGACAGTAACCCAGGTAGCTGTGACAACAGCCTCAGCGGTAGCGAGTGCCAGTTGGATGGAATGGACGATTGTAACTGGCCCTCGGGAAATGGTCTTCCGAAACGGTCTTACACTTTGCCAGAAGGATTTAATCTTCAAGATAAAAATGAAGACCTTGATAATTTGCCTCGAAATTCTCGTCACCACTCCGAAAACGACCTCTCTATGGCACTTGACCATTCAAGTCATCGAAACCTCAGTTTTAACTCCTGTCATGACGTTTCCAATAGCAGCTACTTGATTCGTAATGG
>OZ038501.1:86933942-87056442 GCA_964036315.1 Acanthosepion esculentum
GTAGAGAGAACTGACTATGAAACCCTCTCTTCCTGGGTTTATATTGAGGTTGGTAAGTGGTCGGGGAGTGTGGTGATAGTGAATAGGATTGTCCTTCGCTTTGGTCCAGGGTCTTTGATCTTTTGTTCTACTTAACCAAGTATCTGTTTTGAGAAACAAAGCTGATTGACCTACACTTAAGAATGTTGGTGTTAATATTAATAAGGTGATAAGGAGATGATGAGTAGATGGTGTATTTCAGGAGATTTAAGAAATATTTTAATTCTATTTTATTTCTTAAGCTTAGCCTACTACTACTACTATTACAGAACTTTGTATAGCTGAGCAACTACCGTTTTTTCTTCCCTGAACAAAAAAGTTGTTCGGTTTTATATCCAAGAGGAAATTCTTTCTTTCAAATAAAACCAGCAGACATATCAGTAGTGAAATAAATTTTGAAAAAAAAAAACTTGCCAGAATTTTTATTACGACACTTACTAATTTATCAAATTATTAGGTATATTGATGTTCAAATCTAAAAGAGAATTACTACATGTGTCCCATAATAGTTATCACATTTATATATACAGTTTATATATTAAAATGTAACAATGATTATGGGACAGAGGTTGTAATTGTTTACAAATATATAATCAGGAGGGAGCAAGTACCAAAATCCAAGAGGTCATGAATGTCATCGTACTTTCAAAGAAATTTTATGATACCCTAACCCTGTCTGGAAATTTAATATTTTCATACACGTGCTAAAATATTTAAGGGCTATTTTAGTAAAACACCACACGTGTTTTGTTTTTTGTTTTTGTTTTTGTATTCTCCTGTGCAATATGCTTGTGTTATGGTGATGAATCATGCAACTGGTGTACTTGGGATAAACTTTTAAGTAAATGACCTCATTCTTATGGGTGGGGAACCAAGTAAGGTACCAGGGTCACCTTGCTAGGGAGTGGTATCAGTTGGGTTCTGAATTTCAGACAGATGATTACTATTGTGTAATTTTTTTTTTTTTTTTTTTTTTTTTTGTTCACCTTACCCTATACAAGGCCTCAAAATCACTCAGGGTAGAGGCTCATAGAGTAAGAGTAATTACTGTCTTCTTGATTCCTCTTCTTTGATTGTTCTCCCTTTTTAACGTTCTTTTTTTTTTCTCATTCTTTAACACTCTGTAACTCTTTGTGTCTTAATGACTTTATTGCCTTGCTTGGGGTGAAATGATTACAAACAAAAAGGGGACAGTTTATGGGCATATATGTGAAATATAACAGTTAACTCTAGACTTGAATAGGGTAAGATTATAGTGATAAGGGAACCATCCTCTTGGGAGTCCTATCCACAATGTAGTGGTTTGTGGGAGGAAGCTGTTCAAGTCGAACTTACACCTCACAAAAGGAATGAGGGTGATACACTACAATGTTGTGTGGCATGTCTTAGATGGTTAGAACTGGTAGAACTAAGGAATGTAGTTCACCTGAACACTTTCCATAGAAAGTGATAGAGTAGCAAGTCTTCCAATGTTTTGTCTGTGTGGAAAATGGTTGTAGGGTGGAAAATAGTTCATCACCCACAAGTCTTCATAAATGCTTTTGGACTGGAAAGTGAAAACTAGACAGCTCCTGCCCAGATATTGCAGCAGTACACAATTTTTGGCCAGATCTGGCTCTTGTAAAGGCAGACTATAGCAGGAGGAGTCAGGTTCTTACTGGAGTGGTACAGGGGACTGATCATTTTCGTCAGCATCTTTAGTGGTGTATTGTATGGATGAGTTCCATTTGAAGTTTGGGCCAAGCTTAAGTCCTATTAGGTGTTCATAGCATGACACTTCCCTGAAAGAACACCCGTTCGTCCCGATAGGCAAAAATTCAGGGTCCACTCAGTGATGATGGAGTGGCAACAGTTTGAGTTTAATAGTTTGATATTTGTTCTATGCCCCTTCAGGATATGGAAGATTATGGTTCTCCACAACTTCCTTGTGTTTATTTCCTTATTATCCCTTCCAGTTCAATTACATGAGCACCTTAGATGGGTCACTCACTATTTGCCTCTGTGCAAAATGCTGCCAACATCTTATGCCATATTCTTTAAGCCCGAGATGAATTGTCACAATTTTTAGTAAATATTTCAAGCTGTTTGTAGAAATGCAAATACAGGTGTGCATATTGTTGCAGTTAGAACAGTTCTTGAAACCACTTAAAATATACGATTGTGCCTCTCAAGGTATGGTGCTTGTTAGGGTGTCACTTTTCTTTTCACTCAGTTTTGCCTACACCCTCCCACAAGGAAAAATTTTTTCTTATCTTTTTGTTTATTTTTCTTTCTTTCTTCTTTCTTTCTTTTTCCTTTCTTTCTTTCTTTTTCCTTTCTTTCTTTCTTTTTCCTTTTTTTCCTTTCTTTCTTTCTTTTTCCTTTCTTTCTTTTTCCTTTCTTTCTTTCTTTTTCCTTTCTTTCTTTCTTTTTTCTTTCTTTCTTTCTTTTTTCTTTCTTTTTCCTTTCTTTCTTTCTTTTTCCTTTCTTTCTTTTTCCTTTCTTCCTTTCTTTCTTTTTCCTTTCTTTCTTTTTCCTTTCTTTCTTTCTTTCTTTTTCCTTTCTTTCTTTCTTTTTCCTTTCTTTCTTTCTTTTTCCTTTCTTTCTTTCTTTTTCCTTTCTTTCTTTCTTTTTCCTTTCTTTCTTTCTTTTTCCTTTCTTTCTTTCTTTTTCCTTTCTTTCTTTCTTTTTCCTTTCTTTCTTTCTTTTTCCTTTCTTTCTTTCTTTTTTCTTTCTTTCTTTCTTTTTTCTTTCTTTCTTTTTCCTTTCTTTCTTTCTTTTTCCTTTCTTTCTTTTTCCTTTCTTTCTTTTTTTCCTTTCTTTCTTTTTTTCCTTTCTTTCTTTTTTTCCTTTCTTTCTTTTTTTCCTTTCTTTCTTTTTTTCCTTTCTTTCTTTTTTTCCTTTCTTTCTTTTTTCCTTTCTTTCTTTTTTTCCTTTCTTTCTTTTTTTCCTTTCTTTCTTTTTTTCCTTTCTTTCTTTTTTTCCTTTCTTTCTTTTTTTCCTTTCTTTCTTTTTTTCCTTTCTTTCTTTTTTTCCTTTCTTTCTTTTTTTCCTTTCTTTCTTTTTTTCCTTTCTTTCTTTTTTTTCTTTCTTTCTTTCTTTTTCCTTTCTTTCTTTTTTTCCTTTCTTTCTTTTTTTCCTTTCTTTCTTTTTTTCCTTTCTTTCTTTCTTTTTTTCCTTTCTTTCTTTCTTTTTTTCCTTTCTTTCTTTCTTTTTTTCCTTTCTTTCTTTCTTTTTTTCCTTTCTTTCTTTCTTTTTTTCTATATTAATTTTACCCCAAGCAAGTTAATAATGCTACTAGGATACAGCAGGTTACATGGAATGAAAGAGAATGAGAAGACTTTACTGGGAAGAAAGGACAATAAAAGAACAGGATGCAGAAAGACAGAAGATGGCAACTGAAGTTGCATTTAAGTTTTTTAAGTATTGTAGGTAGCTGGAAAGCAAGAAATCGGTAGTTCCACATGCAAGAAAAGAAACTATTAGAATAGAACAGACAATTGCATTTAACTAGTTCAACAACAAAATGGTAAGATCTAGTTACCAATCTAAATATTTGATTGTTTAAATTTTTATTTTCTTTACTTAGATTGATAAACAACAAAAATTAAAAATGTGGAAAAGTTGGATATTTTAGTCCACACATACCAAAATAATATCAAAATATGAATATACATCACCTGAACCTCACAACATTTTGGATTTTGGTACCAGCCGACCTCCTGACATAATATATAAGAATTCAAGTTTTTGAATACCAGACACCCCACCCCATTGGTACATTTGCATGTGTATTTCATATGCTAAATGTATCAGCTACTATGGGATAGCAGTAATATTTTTTTCTATATTTGTCCCATAATAGTTGGTACATTTGCATGTATATTTCAGATGCTAAATGTAACAACTGTTATGGGACAGAAGTATAATTATCACTATTTAAATGCTATTTCACTTGATATCTATTTTGTGGTGGGGGTTTTTTTTTATCTTAAATATTTTTTTCAAGTAATTTTTTATGTTTTTACTGAAACTCCTTACAGCACTAACATTTTTATGAATTCAATTAACTCTCTGTAGAAAATGTCTAACAATTTTTAGTAGATGTTGCGATTTTTTATCGCTTTTTTACTAAGTTCTGAAAATTGTCTTTTTTGATATTTTCAAATCATTTTTTTTCTCTCTCTCCCCCACCCCCTTTCACTTTAGTATCTATAGAATTAGAATTTTGCTGAAAATTTCAGACTGGATATAAGCAAAATCACTTCAGCTAAATCAGTTTCTTCTTCTTCGAAGAATACAAATCATCAGGTCTATTATTTGTTTCTTTGGGTCGTCTGTGACACTTAGGAAGATGACAGCTCTGTTTTTTCGTTTATCTGTTACACTCTAGAAAAACCTGCCAGCACCAACCTGTAATTTATACCGAAACTATACTGAATGAACCTTAGTTACAATCTCGAGGAGAGAACACATAATTTGGCATAATTGACAGTTTTGAACAATGCCAGTACACTCAAGTCCTCAGTCATGATGACTTGTAATTTTGTCCTAGCACAACCACTGGCAGATTCCAAAACAGTTTTATCTACCTATATTTACTAACAAGACTTGGGTTGGCCTATGATATAGATTTTCAGTCATTTCCCAATAGTGCCACACACATTTTTCTCTTTTTCTGCAGTTGTTGTAATAGATCGTTCCTCGGTAACTGCTTATTTCCCCTCTTTCCACAACCACTATCAATTTTAGGATTACTACAATACTTTCTCGATTATCCAGATACCTTGAGGCAGGGGTTGAAGAAATATGTTCAGAGAATTGAATCTTTAATTAAGTTTTTGTCCAATTGAAGATAAAGCCGGCCTTGCATTTTTCTGCAACTAAATCCCGAAATTAGATTCAATTATGACAGAAACCATATCACTTGAAGGCTTTCAACAACTAACATAGATAATACATGTCGCTCAAAAAGAAAATAATGCTAAAAATAAGATGTTGACATTCCACACTACTTTGAACAAAAGGTTAGGAAGGAAACCTCATCAATTTTGGAAAGAGTAATAACTGTTACTGGACATGAGAAACAGATTTTCCTGAAAAATTGTTTTAAGAGAAACCTTTTAGAAATTTTAACCAAAAATGTAGCACTGGTTACATTTGTTCAATGAATGCTGACTGTTTCCTTATAAGGAAAAGGCTTGTATTATTATTTGTATACCTTTCGTAGGAAAACAAAGTGGAAATTAACAAGAATTAATTAAACTGATTTTTATCAGCGTTTTTATCAAACTTAAGTATAGTTTTCTAAATTCTCAAAATGCTTGTCTGAGATGTAATGCTAGAATGTATTTAGTTCAGGTAATTGAAGAGTGATCGGATGATTTCAATTTTCCTCTTCATTTCACATCTGGATAATTGAAGCCCAGAAAATCGAGTTAAGGATAATTGATAATTGATTTTATTACTAATATTATTTTTCTCTTTACTACAAAGTCCTACTCCAGTCGACCCTCACTTATCAATGGTAATTATTCCACTAAAAAGCATAAATAATTTATAGCAGATGAAAAATTTTATGATGGCTTTTAAAAATGGACATTTTAAAAAAGAATACATTAACATATAAAAAATATACTAAAACATGCCGGAGGAAGAGTAAGAAAACCAGAAAATTGTAAATGAAAAATTTTTTTAAAAATACGAAAGCTAGCTGTTCCTCGCTCTTCAGAGCTCAATCGAGGACAAAACAAATTTGTGCACAATGACTAAATTAAAGGGAAAATCATTGCTAGGTAATCGACACCATGATTGACAAAAACAGATTACATTATTAAACCCCAGCAAACGTTTCTTCTGCGTACAGAAGGGAGTTTGCTTAAATTTAATATACAGCATCTCGAGTAGTTTTAAATGGTAATCTAAATAAAGCATCTTCAGATAAAATTATAATGAAGCAATCAGATAAGAGACCAGTACAAGGGTTAAAGGTGTGAAAGCCTCTTCTGTATCTATGATATAGGATCATATGTAATACAGGTGAGCAATTCAACTAGAAAAAATACCATGTATCTAAAATACAAATTAGGCGCATGACATAACAGATTATTCCGTCTTAAATAAATCAATATTTTGTGGTAAATTTTAACATCAACCCGGGATTTTTCTTGTTAAAAAGTTGAATAATTTTAACACATTCAACATTAGAGACAAATATTGTGAATTTTATATCGTGATTTTTCGAGACTTAGCATGAGCAAAATAAATTCGCAGATTTGGATGAAAAAAACAAGACGCTAGAATGACGTCAAATCTGGAAAAAAATTTTCATCATTTAATGGTCAGTTGTGCTTAGTTTAATTTATAACATATATAAATCTAGGTAGAAAAAAAGCAAATGTTGGTAAAATATCAAGGGTCCCAAATCGCTGCCTGTGCCCCACAAAGCGTACCCCTTTCCCCCAGTCGCCGGGTTCGGTTGTACTACACACTGGCCCTATAAGAGACACTGAAATAGTCTGACATGTGTCCGAATCAAAAACTACCAGTTAATGTAAAAAATGATATCTTTTTACTTTCAATTAATTTTTTAAAAAGTCATAATCATTCCAAGATTTGTTCAAATTAATGAACTCACTTTTTTTTTTCCTTTTTATTATTACTTTTTTTTTACTGCAATGTTTTGGCTGGACGATTCTACAGCCTTCTTAAAGTGTACATTCCATATAGCTAACAAAATGAAAACCGTGGTAATCTTATTTAAAATGCTTTCTTATAATAAAATTATTAGCAATGCATTTTCATTATATGTATTAGATCTCTTCTAATTCCTGACCACTGACAATCCCTTTCTTCTCAATTTTCAATAGCTAACTTGTAGACTTACTATCAAATTAACCCATTCCAAACAACCCTTGTAATACAGGTGATTCCATGTTTTGATATACAAGGATGTTCACTAATTTTTTTTCTCTGGTAAACAAAAAAAAAAAATCCATGCCACACTAAATTGATTTTATCTTCTTCAGGTTGAATTCTATCTTTCTAAATGACGGAAATTAAATTTAGTTTTATATTTCTTTGCATATTGAATAGGAATTCATAATTTTGTGGCAAAAGTAAATATGTGGGGAGAACTCTATTTACATTATTCGGACTATTGTTCTCATCTTTGTCGCCATATTTATTACAACGTTTCCGCCGTTGTAAGCTCCAGCCTACTTCAGGTGGTTGGAATGTCAGCCTGAACCCTTTATTTCGCTCACTGGGGTAGACTGTTCTAGTTCCATGTGCCATGTTTAATGGATGTCAGTTATCAGTTATCTCCTAATAGTTAATTCCCCTATCCAAGTTTTCCATTGCCTTAACCGGGTATTGAATTCACACAGTGGATAAAGACATTGGTCAGATCCAGTGACAGGACCCAAAGAGTGTGAGTTCAATACCTGGTTAAGGTGGTGGAGAAGGGAATTAACAGGAGATAACTGACATCCATTAAACATGGCACGTGGAACTAGAACAGTCTACCCCAGCAAAATAAACGGTTCAATTCGACATTCCAACCACCTGAAGAAGGCCGGAGCGTACAACGGCTGAAACATTGTAATAAATATGGCAACAAAGACGAGGACAATAGTCCAAATAATGTAAATAGTGTACATAATACCAAATCTCAGAAATATAGACAGATACAGTGGGGAGAACTGTCGTTCTTTTTATGTATACCAACATACCAGTCTATTTTTAGAATACCAGTCTATTTTTATTTATATGCATGCCGATGCTTCAGGCAATTGTTTATTTAACTGTATAGACATTTACTGTGTCCATTCAGAATGTTAGCAGTCATAGCTCCCCACAATTTCCTGTCTTTTGTAGCTATTAATATTTTTGGCTTTTTTTTTATCTATTTGTATTGTCATCCCTTTACTCAAGCTCACTAAGTAGGTTACGCGTTCTTTTCTTCTGTCCCTGTTGCCTTTAATCTCTCCTGTGAGTATCAAATTTTCCAAGTCCTCTTTCCTCATGTGTTATAAAAATTTCAACTATTTCTTTTGTTAAGTTTAAGTGTCCTTTTTGTCTCCATTTTCTATAAAATTTCACCAATGCTCACATATTCTATCCCTGGTATTCCCAGTATCCTCCTGTAGGACCACATTGCTTTATGTTAAATTTAGATAACTCTTTTATATTGTAGTCATTATTGAGGTGGTCGGTACCATTTTGTTGTCTTGTTTTATGACAATTATTTATATTGTTTATTTTCCTATTTTTATGAGGCTTACAACCACATCACATTGAAACACCGGTACCTGTATGATCACTGAAGTTAAGCAACGTCAAGCCTGGTCAGTACCTAGATAGGTGACTGCTTGGACATACCAGCAGCTGTAAGCTTGGATGTGCTGATGTTGCAATTTCTGTTGGGTTTGTTATGTTCATTTATGCACAAATATCATTGGGAAAGGTATGAATCCATCTCTTCTCCCCCAGCTATAGGTTAATTAGTAAGATTTCTATCACTAAAACCATTATTATCTCAAAAAAATGTTTAGATTTCGGCATTAAATAACCCATAGAGGTGTCGATATGCCACTAAACGAAAACCACCAACTTTATACTTGGGCACTTCGATATGGTGTAATGGTTAGCAAGCTTGTCTCTCTAGATCAATTACGACTGAGTAGTGAGTTTGATCCTCACTGGGTGCTCCATACTTTCAGCCTTGTGCCATATCTGTTTCGCTTAGTAAATCATAATATCTTATACTTTTTAACTTCGTCATCCTATCCTTTATAGTTTTTAATGTTTGTGACAGCTCTTGATTGTAGGTAGTGTTCTAGATTGGTGCATTTTCATACTGCGTGTAACGAGTTGAGTTTCTGACTAGGCCTACCTGGGGTAGCTATCTAATCCTTGTTGCAGACGCCTGCTCGGGCATATTTGTGTTTGTTCAACACCCACAAAGACCCGCCTGTGCTTCATACTGCAACTATACTAATCAGACTTTAGTTACAGTTTCTAGAAGAGAATGCATAATCTGGTGTGATCAAGTTCTGAACAAGGCCCATACGCTTAAACCCTCAGTCACAATGACTTGTAACTATGTGCTAGAATAACTATAGACAGCTTCCAAACAGTTTTGCCTACCCAATTTTTTCTCACAAGGCTTGGGTCAGCACATAGTGTAATATTCAGGTACTTCCTAATGGTTCCACATAATTGGATCATCTGCCCAGGTTAATATTATCAAAAGGTCTCCTTGACAACATGGTCTCATGGTTGAGATGCTAACATTCTAACCACTTGGTCATAAGTTATACAGAGTTGTTTGATCATAATTTTTAAGACCTTAAAATATCTCAGCATAGTGGTGTGTTTCTGCCAATAGCACTGGTTTGTGATTATCGTGTTTTAGACTGATGTGCTGGTGTACATAAAAATTATGACCCTGAAGAGTATAGCGAAATTAAAAAAATTATGACCCTGAAGAGTATAGCTAAATAAAAAAAAAATTAAAAAAAATTATAATTAAATGTTTGGAAATAGACCAATTGATTTTTAACTGTGGTCACCCAGTGAAGAAAGGAAGCAACAAGTGGACAAAGGTTTTGAGAAAAACAAACATTAGGGGTCATCTGAGCAGAATCTACGCTTCTGCTAGACAGGCTGAAAAAGAAAAACTTTTTTTCCTTTTTTTAATATTGACCCTAACCTTAACATTACAGCAATAAAACCCTGATGACAAAATGTCTTCTTTATTCATTTACTTATTTTTTCTTGTTTTCTTTGTGTGTGTGAAAAGATATATTCAGAATCTATCTTACTGGCAACCCTGTTGCACAATGAAAAAAAAAATAGTCATTTGGTACTACTTAAATAAAGTGGTCCATTCATAAAAAATAGGGAAAAACTTTTTAGTGAATAATTTTTGTAGATTAACATTCCTTAGACCTTCTTTAGGTCATGACATTCATTGGAATAAAAAATATTGATTTATTATCAATTTAGAAAGGGTGTCATGTTTACAATATTGATACGGTTTCAACTTGCTCCCTGACTTTTACTGAGTTATTGGAGTTAGCTGTTTTGTATATGAAAACACCTTTTTTAAGATGAGAATATGATGTAATGGAATAACCTGTCACCCCCATGAGTGACTACACTACAGGTAGTAACTACCTATAAGTATCTGTAAGTCAACGGACTACAGAGAAAAGCTGCGAACTGTTCCAGCTATTCACTCAAACTCTCTGCCTGAAGGCAGAGAGGAACCCAGACGAGGCTCCGCCAAAGGGCAGTCTCGTTCGGGGAGGTAGACTGACCCTGAACCCGTTTATACGCGTTCGAATAGGGAATATTTTTGGCCGAGCCTTATGCCACATGTAACTCTCGTGGTGGGTAGCTAAATATACTAGCTGCGATCTGTTGAGTACAACTTAGATTTACACAAAAACTACTGACTACTGACCTTCCAATAGTAGCACTCATTACTGGATTGACTTGCGACAACCTTGAGCATAACTGTTACCTTTATTCTTATTGTACTGGTTTTGTACAATAAACCTTTACTTATTTTATCCACCGTGTTTTTCAAGTATATATTCCTATTAGCACGGAATATAACAGAATATAAAAAGATTTCTCTTAAATAACAAATGATATACATTTGAAAAAAGAGAAAAATTTTACATAGATTAATAAAATTATGTATGCGTTTATTCTTAATTAAGATAAATAATTATGAACCTCAAATGTATGTGCTTCTGAAAAAATACTATACAAAAAAATGTTAAAATAAACTCGATAAATTTAAGATATATGCAGATATCAATGATGTTACCACATTTTAAAACTTGACATTTGTAAATAGCATCTAAATGACTTAGCCTAAGGTCAATAACTCTGTAAAAGTCAAGGATCGATTTGACACTCTAGTGATATTATAAGCAGGATCTCCTTTCTCAATTGATAATAAATCAATGTTTGTTTTTTTTTATTCTGAAAATTGTTATGGCCTAAGGAAAGCCTAAAAATGCTAATCTATGAAAAATATTTGCTGAAAGAAAGTTTTTCTATTTTTTTAATGAGTGGACCACCATATTTAAGTAGTTCCATCATTGTTTATATATATATATATATGAAGAAATATACTCTTAAGGTGTGCTATATTTATGGGATAAAGTGCTCAATATCAGAGATAGAGCGTGTGTAAATATAAAAGTGAACATCGAAGTCAACACTTAGAAGTGACAAGCTGTTTCATGCTAGACGCAATTGTCATGCCACGTGTCTTTCTTTCTTGTGGCCTGACGATTGCATTTAGCATGAAACATATAGGAACATGTAAGGGTTACATAAAACAATTGCACTGCAACATATTTTAATAAGTATAAGGCAACTGCTTAAATTAATCCACTCATTAAAAAAAATATGGAAAAATTTTTGTAGATTAGCATTCATTAGAGTTTCCTCTAGGCACAACATTTGTCAGAATTGAAAAATGTTTTGTTTTTTTTATAATTTTCATAATATAAATACAGCTTCAAATTAATCCCTGACTTCTTAAAGAGTTAACTGTATTTTGTTATATATTGCATGGTCTCATCTATTTACAGTTGAATTGGCTAGATGTTACCATAAGTTCTATGCTAATAGTCTCTTTTTTCACACTTCTTGCTTGTCGGACTCTCTTCCGTCTTCTTGCTTTCCAGCCAACTTTGGTCTTCAAAATTTAAATACAATGTGAATCAATATCTACTGTCTTCTTGAGTACTCTTCTTTTGTTCTCACTCTTTATTTCTCTTTTATCTTATTCTTTTACACCGAGTAACCCTTGTGTCTTATTGGCTTTATTGCCTTGCTTGAGGTGAAATGGTTACAAAGAAGTAAAAAACGTCATTCTTGAAACTGTGTTTATGTCAATGATAACTGTATACCACTGATGTTGACCTTTTTCCTAATTTGTAATAACACACAATTACCAATGACATAAGCACAGTTTTTAAATAAATAAAAAAAAATCCAGAGTACAGATAGCTCTCTAAAAAGTTGGATTGATTTGAAACTTTATTTTATAAACAGGACCTCCCTCCTAAAAAAAAAATCATTATTTTTCAATTCTGACGAATGCTGTGGTTTGAGAAACATCTAGTGAATGCTAAATCTTCCTTTTTATATGCCATGTCCTTTCAGGATGTAGGCAATCATGGCTCTCCACCTCCCTCTATCCTTTGCAGCTCTCAACAAGTTCCTTCCATTTGCTTCTTCCCCCAAACCACATTCTGTCATCCACTTGCTTAAGCCCGCCAGGTATGCCACGCATTGTTTTTCCTTGTCTCTCTTTCCCTCTATTTGACCTGTGAGTATCAGATTCTCCAGGCTCTTCTTCCTTATGTATCCCAGAAACTTCAGCTGCCTCTTTCTGATATTAAGTATAAGCCTCCTCCTTGTTTGCAACCTCTCTAAGACCGCATTGTTGCTCACACATTATCCTTAGCATTCTTTTGTAAAACCATATCTCCAACGCATCAAGTCTCTTCTTCGTCTTAGAGGAAATCGACCAACAATCGCTGCTATAAAGACGGACAGATGTCACACACGCTCAGTATTCTTTTCTTTGTTAGCAAAGAAATCCTCCTGTTTCACAATACACTGCCCAGCTTTTGGGATGTGTCCTTAGCCATCATAATATGTCTACGGATCTCAGTGTCACACTTACCGTCCTCTGTCAGAACACTTCCCAGATATTTAAACGTCTGCGCCTGCTTGATTCTAGTGTTCTCGACCTGTAAATCACATTTCAGGCTCATCCTTTTACTGATGACCATGCATTCTGACTTGTAGTTTATGCTTAGTCCCTTCTTCTCACACTCTGTCGCTACCTTCTCTAGGAGATTTTGTAATTCTTTTCCATGTCTGCTATCAGTACTGTGTCATCTGCATATCTTATGTTGTTAAAATTGTGGCCACCAGTGCTAAATCCCAGTCGGGTTTCCAGTTTTCTCAGAATTGCCTTGCCGTATAAGTTGAACAGGTCAAGTGAGAAGACGCATCCTTGCCTTACACTCCTTGTTACTCACAGGACAGATTGAAGGCAAGAGGGACAGAGGAAAACTGTACATAACACTTGGTAAGCTTGATTAAATGGATGGTGGAACAGGGTTTAGGAGAAATAGCAAAAAGACAAAATTTATTAAGAGCTACAAAAGAAAAGAAATTGTGCAGAGCCATGATTGCCTATGTCCTGAGGTGACACATCACATAAAAGAACATCTACAAAAATTGTTTCAACAATAGATTCTTCACTATTTTTGTTTACTAACAGACCAATCCATTTAAGTAATGCCAATATAAACACTAATCTTTTATTAGTATAAACATTATTTTTGTGGTTAATGTGTCTGAGAAGATATCCCTGTTTATTTAAAAACAGTAAAATTAACATCTACTGGCCGACATCATCAAAGTCTTATTAAAGAAAATGTGCCTCTCAGTAGGTACTTGCATCTTTTTTTTTTTCCTATTGAAAAATCCTCTAGCCAAACTGCAAAGAACACCTGGCTGAAAGGGCAATTCCTAGAAAAAAGGGAATGCAGATTTGTTCCTTATATTTTCTTTAATAAGACTTTTAATAATCTATGCCAGTAGATGTTAATTTCACATTTTATAAATAGATGTTTATTTAAATAAATATACCCTCTAAAATGACATTTATAACAATAAGAAAAATTGCCAGCCTATATTTCTGAAATGAAGTATTGTAACTACACTATTTAGATTGTTCAACTTTATTGCCATATTCATGACATTTCAGTTATTGTACACTTCGGCCTTCGTCAGATGATATTTGTTGGAATTCTGAACTGAACCTTTCATTTAGTCCATGGGGGTAAATCGTTCTAATTCCATGTGCCTTTATATATATCAGTTTTTGGTTAAATCCCATGGATAATTCAACTCTCCAAGTTATTGTTCTCTCTGCTGCAGCCAGGGATTGAACTCACAACTGTTGATTGAAGGGGGTCAAATGATCTGTTCCCCTCCACCATAAGACACACAGCTGATGGCCATGTGTCGAACTTGAATTACCTATCTGGTTTCATCTTAAATTTAAGATTCATTACACACATTAAGGCAGCTGACCAGTGATCTTCTCAGAATAGACTTTGCACTCCATGGCCTTCAGAGAAACCCAGGTGCAGGGATGGCCTCCGAGCTGCTGTTGGAGATACAGGGTGCGATGGAGAGACACACACACACACACACACACACACACAAAAATACTGACATCTCATTTTAACAGATATATTTACCAAAATTACACAAAAATATCTTGAAATACTAAAGAGTAAATTTACTCAATAAAATCGGCTTTGGTTTCAACCACCGTCTCCAAATGACTTATGGGATCTCCTGAAACTTCTAAATGGTCTCCTTGTTTAAGTTGATGAATGCTGCCATAATCCTTGCCTTCAGTTTATCTTTGGTGTTACAAGGAGTTTTGTTAGTCTCTTACTCAACTGTGCTCCACACATAATAATCAAGGGGGTTGCGGTCTGGGGAGTTAGGTGGCCAGATGTAAGGGGTAATGTGGTTGCAGAAATTGTCGGCTATGACTAGGTTCTGCTTGTGTGGCATGGTGCAGAGTCCTGTTAACCAGACATAGGCTCTTCCAGCAGCCACCCTCTTGACCCAGAACAGCAATACCTCCTCAAGGCACTTAATGTAGGCCTCCGTGTTGAGTTTGAGGTCCTGTGGGATGATGAATGGAGGCATAACATTGCCTTCACTAGTGATCACTCCAAACACCACGATGTTAAGTGGATATATCATCCAACTCTTCAGATTGACAACCAAACTCTCTGAAATGTTTGTATTGGAGATTCATCTAGGCACACTGTATCTTCACAAACCCCAGCCTCAACTAAGTTACATTTCATATGTATACCAAGAATACTGGCCTATTTTTTACTATTGAAACAAACCAGTTAGCTAAATACATTGACCGTTAATTCCAGATATACAGTCAATTCTCAGTACCTACTATCAGCCATGTAATATTACAAATGGATTAGTCGATAATATATTCATACAGTAATAGCCCACTGTAGTAGTGACAAAAGCAACACACTGTTTTTGCTCTTGGACACAGCCCTGAAACATCAGCTGGGAGTCTTATATAAACACGCCATGTGTTGAGACGCCTTCTGGTGGCAAGTAAGATTTGTTTCTGATATGAAGAGATCTAACATTGTGTTAAACTATTGAAAATCTAATAAATAATAACAAATTTTTAATAAAAGGTCCAAAATGAGATAATTTGTTGTTCCAGAAAGGAAAATGTCACCATAGAATCAACAACTTGGACTTGTTCATACGGTAAGCTATTAAATCCTCAGTTTTGTTTTTCTCCTCACAAAAATACCTAGCTAATTATTTGGTGTGTCTTACCACTTGTAGCATCTTAGCATATGGGAAATAAAATATTATATTTTTCATCTATTTTATAATTATGTCATAAGAAAAACTATTAAAAAAAATACTTGTTGCTGGCTAATGAAATAAATACATTTTGCCCTTTTGACTCAAAACAAAATTATTAAAATATTTGAAAACATGCCATAGACAATGTTGTAGTTTTTGTAGCAACAGTTTTGGGGACATTTTTATGTAGGAGTTGTTTGTCACTACGTGACTTTGATTAAAAATAGTCTACATTAGCTTTGTCATATAAAAATAAAATATGGGCACTTTTAAGGGATTATCTAAATATATATTTCCTGTGGTCTTGATTTTGCAAAAAGCTATCAGATTTTTAATGCAAGAAATCTCCCCAATATATATATATATATATATATATATATAAAATATATATAGTTTTTGTTTACATTAGTATATGATACAGAGCAGATATGGATGATTCGAGAATAGACTGAGAGTGCGTGTTGAAAAAGCTCTATTCAGGCTTTGTATGACCGGAAGTGCTACATGGCCGAGTGGTCAGGCTCATCAAATCCAGTGACAGTTCCTTATAAGGGATGCAGGTTTGAATCCTGCCAGAGTACACATTTTTCTGAAAAAGATTACTTGAATATTCAAGCCAATAAATGTAGTTGGATAAAAATACTGTTAAATTAAAAAATCGAGCTTCTACTTGAATATGAGTATCCATCAAAAATAACTATTAAACAAAAGATATTAAAAATATATATATATATATTTAGGCTACATATTTTCATTCAAACCGGTTTGGTTAAATAATTTAGACATATGTCGATTAGTTTTCGTTGTAATCCTCTCAAATTCATGGACTAATTCGTTGTAATCCTCTCAAATTCATGGACTAATTTTTTGGTATATTATATGAAAACAATAACAAGCAAAAACTAAAAATCCTTGAAGCCCTTGAGAGTTAAAGCCCAAAATAAATAAAGTCAACTATGAATATAGCAATAAAGTCCTTAAATGCTTATGAACAAAAAAAAAAAAATTATATACATATAAGCAAAACCAAAAAAGTTACTTCCCTTATACTAGAAAAACAAAAACAAAAGACCACTTGAACTTTGGACTTTGAAATCTAGAACGCTGCATAAGCAGTAAAAACAAACGGTTGAAATGTTTTAAATTCACAGAAACACATATACATACTTACAGACAACTTAACCCTCTGAAGATGGTCTTAGATGAGATTGAAAATACTTGGGAAAATAAAAA
The DNA here is from genome assembly GCA_964036315.1 of Acanthosepion esculentum. Classification (NCBI taxonomy): domain Eukaryota; kingdom Metazoa; phylum Mollusca; class Cephalopoda; order Sepiida; family Sepiidae; genus Acanthosepion; species Acanthosepion esculentum. Next base: position 86,950,680 of record OZ038501.1, read on the forward strand.
ATATTTGAAAGAAAATTTTGGTATTTTTCTTTCTCAATTTTCTAAATCTACAAAAAAATGAATCCGCTAACTTGAAAGGATCACAACAAAAACTAATCGACATGATAAATATAAATTATTTAACCAAACCTGTTTGAATATATATATATATATATATATATATATATATATATATATATATATATAAAAACAGATATTGTTAAATATAACAGACAATGAATGCCTATTATGTCTGATCATGAGCCGTTCTAATCTTCGAATGTTTGCTTTAACTTCAGGTGAAAATAAAGACAAAAATTTGGATATTTTTTTATTAAGTTGGTCCTTGATTTAAGTTTTCAGGCAATTCTTGTCTTTATTTTCACCTGAAATTAAAGCAAACATTCGAAGATTAGAACGGCTAATGATCAGACATAATAGGCATTCATTGTCTGTTATATTTAACAATATCTGTTTAAATAATGATACAATACACTACATACATACATACAATACACTACACACACACACACACACACACACATATATATATTCATTTTTCCTGTAGCTATTAAATGAAGGCATGTTGGGACAGACAATTTTAGTTAATGCATGATGATTGCCACTTTTGTTGTGTGTGAACAGTGAGCGCTGGTGATAATAAAACAGTGCTCAATGTAAAATAACAGAGCTAAAATTTAAGCAAGTAAATACACATTTTGTTCCTGATCAGTTGGTACAACTCTTGAGTTTCATGCATTTGACAATCATCAGGCATTGATTGTCATGTGTTATACGAAATAATAATAATAATAATATCTGGCCACTCGTCTTTTAGGATACCCGTCTATTAGGATGGCTGGCCAATCACTATTGCAGATCCTCGCTCAGACACATTTGTGTTTGTTCAATACCCACAGAGCCCACCTGTGGTTTATACTGTATGCTGAGCAGAATGGGCACGTGACTGAGTGGTTAGAACGTTCGCATTCTGACCATGAGACCCGTGTTTGAATCTCGCAATGGCTGATTTGTCAGGAAGGAGGCTTCCTGATATCAGCAGACTAGAGGGGTCGATCGCAGCATGTGGCACCTTTGGAAAGTGCCTGAAAACCATACCATGGGTTGAACCAAGCCTTGTGAGTGAAATTAGGTAGACAGAACCCTTGGGTGCCTTTAATAGATGTGCTAGCACAAAGTCACAAGTCATCATGGCTGAGGGCTTGAACGTGCTGGCCTTGTTCAAATTGTTGACCACGCTAGATAACATGCTCTTTCCCAGAATCAGTTATTAAGATCAGCTCAGCATAATTGCAGTATAAACCACAGTGGGCTCTGTGGGTTTTGAAAAAAACACAAATGCACCTGAGCAAGCACCTGTAATAGGGATTGGCTAGCTGCCCTAGTAGACGGGTATCCTCGAATATGAGTGACCCGCTATACATACATACATACATGCTGAGTAGACTTTAGTTACAGTTTCTGGGGGAGAGTGTATTATCTAGTGTGATCAACAATCCAGACCTTCCTGACAAACCGGGGTGACATTCAAACCCAGGTCTCATGGTCAGAAAATGAACATTCTAACCATTCGGCCACATGCCCACATAATTATAAATAGTGAGAAACAAAATGTATATTTATTATTAGTATAAACATACACCCACCCACACACACACACATATATTGGATAATAAAACCAATAAGGACACTAAAAGAACAGTGCTCAATGTAAAATATGCAAAATACATTGTGTCCATAAAGTTTGTATGCACTTTAAAAAATTTATAACGTTATTTGTATTTGCGATAGAAATAATTTGTAAAAAGGATTAGAAAGAAGTAAATCTATATTTTTTAAGGTTTCATTGAAATTTTATTTAAGTTTCCACATGTCCTCCATCATTAGCAATACAAAGGGTAATACGATTTTGCAGTTCACGGAAAACATTTGCCAACTGATTTACAGTAATGCCTGAAATCACATTAGTTATTTTAGCTATACTTAAAACTAGGTACATTAAACTTTATAACATTTTTTTACAGATTATTTCTATCGCAAATACAAATAAAGTTGTCATTTTTTAAAAGTGCACATGAACTTTATGGACACCCTGTATATATATATATATATATATATATATATATATATATATATATATATATTTTGTTTTCATTTTTCATTTCTTTTTAGTTGTAGATTGTTCTTCCAGTTATAAATTTTTCTTCAAAATTAAATTAAATTTTTTTTTATGGTTCATATAAAAGTTATACTATATTATTATTTAAATTGTAATATTTGTTAATTTGTATTATTAATTTATAATATTTTAGTTAATATTTCAATTGATTTATCATGTTATATTATTATTATTAAAGTAACAAGGTAAATATTTGTTAATATGTCAGCATCAACCCATTATTTCATTCTTATTTAAAAATATTTGATTATTAAAAGTTAATATTGATAATTTATTTTTCTTCTGAACACAGTCTACAGTTCCTATTGGTAATATTATATGGGGGTACTTTTTATAATTTATATATACCCCAAGTGTAATAGCAAAATTGTCCAAATCATGTACAGCACGGGTTAATTGTCCATCCCACAAAATGTTTAATATCTAAAAAAACAACTAAACTAACAGAGCTTCTATTTTCCAGGGTTTCAGATAAGACATTTAGCCATCTTGACACCATTTGTCGTAAGAATCACTGAAAAACCCTTTGAGTTATTCAGCTAGAAAGAGAACAGGTTAAAATCGCTTTGTGCCAGCCCAGCTATGTCTTCCCAGCTAAGCAATGGTGAGATCATTCAGGCCTTCAGTAATGGTACCAACATACATACTCTGGCTTCCATCTCCAAATTCCATTCAAGAATCATTGAAAGAACAGTGAATAAGTTTAAAAAGGAGGGAACAGTAGAGAGGAAAACTGAACCAGGAGTTCAAAAAAGGAAGAGGGATCATCATTTCAACTTAGAGCTAAATACATTCTTATTGTTCAAAGTAGTCTCCAGTAGTGTTATAAAAACCTTGGAGAATTCCAGTAAGATATTTTTAATCATTTCTAACATACAACAGTTTAAAGTTTAATCTAACAATTTGACAATTTTGTTGTTACATTATATATACAGTGGGGTTGAATAAGTGATTGTACACATGAAAATATTTCATATTTTTATTTGTAACATATTAAATTAACAAAACGGGAATATATCTGCTGTATCAGATTGCATAGTAAAAATGAATGCATATAAAACTAAATAATATTCCATGGTTAAGAAAATATAGCAATATTTAAATTTTAGGGGTTTAAAAAAATGATCGTACAGCAGAACAAAAACATGTTTTCTCCATTTAATATTTTGTAGCAAAGCCTTTATTAAGTTCAACAGCAACCAATCTCTTCCTGTAGTCTTTAATTAACGATTCACATACTTTAGTAGGTATTTTGTCCCATTCTTCCTGAGTAATTGTCTTCAGGTTTTTTATGTTTGTTGGACCTCTATCACTATCTATTTTTCAAAAACCGCCATAAATTCTCTATTGGATTCAAATTTGGCAACTGACTGCGCCATTGTAAGATGTTAACATTGTTATTAGCAAGCCAATTCTTTGTACTCTTAGCAGTATGCTTGGGATCATTGTCCTGTTGGAAGATCCAATCAGGAGGAAGCCCAAAATTCTCTACAGAAAGTGATAAATTTTCACTTAGGATTTGTTGATATTTTTCTGCATTCATTCTACCATCTATAATTGCTAGTTTGCCAACACCTTGCATTAAAAAGCAGCCCCAAACCACGATAATACCCCCACCAAATTTGACAGTTGGTATGGTGTTCTTGGGTGCATATACTTCGCCGTCTTTTCTCTATATATGATTCAGGGAATTGTGACAGAACAACTCAATTTTACTCTCATCTGTCCAAAGAACTTGTTGGGGAACGGGCCCTGTGTGCAATGGCGAGTGTTGAGAAGGCTGATGTAAGTTGCGTGTCGAAAGGGCTCTTCCCCACAATTATTTATTTTGTTAGGAAAGGTGTGGATATTATTATTAATGGTGAAATACAAAAAAGGAACATTGAGTTAAAAACATAACAATTGAATTTATTAGGTATTGAAATTACATGCATGCGAACTAAAAAGTGGGACTGAGTTGCGTCCCTTAGATTAGGTAAATATTTGTGTCTAGACTCATAACGAAAGAGTTATAATTAAATGCAATTTAGAGGTTGAGTTTGTTGCATGTTAGAAAATTGTCTATGTTGCAAGTTGGTGAGAGTTCAGAGATTGTACTTACGTGAAATGTAAAGTTCTTGAAAGTCACATTTTGGCAGTGGTGTTGAGTGACGAAGAGAAGTTCGGTTCGAGAGTAATTTTACTTAAATAGTAGTGAATATATTCGTGTTCACTTTAGGTAAGCAAAGTTGTAAGCGGTCGAAATTGTCAATGAAAGTTCTTTAACGTCTGACTGCGTTAGTCAAGATGGGAGTTCCTTGAGCGTTACATTTTGGCAATGTGTGAGTGGTCGAAATTGGTTGTCGTTGTCGTCGTGGTTTGCTCGGGACTGCTCGGCGTGACACGTGTTCTTGGGTTTTTATACCATCTCGATAGGCTCCGGGAAGAATGGCGCGTAACATAATCGTGTGCGTGGGAGCAATATGATTGGTCGACGCTGACCAATCAGCAAGCTAGATTGGTGATTAACCAATGAATGCCTGTTGATTATCTGCAAGTACGAAGTTGGTAATATCGTAACAGGAAGAGTGCATTTCCTAGCAGAGGGTAAACTGGTTGTTGTGGATGAATCTACAAACTCTTTCGCAATAAGAATTTTCCTTATCTTTATGCTCTGTCGCAAATTTCAACCTGGAATCTCTATGCCGTTTCAGAAGGAATGGTGTCTTTCTTGGGGAGCGCGACTTTATACCATCTCTGCGTAGTTCATTACTAATCATTTGCTTTGAACCCCTGACAAACTCAGATCATTCTGAAGGTTTTGTCTGATGGCCATTGGGTTATTTTGGACCTGTTGCATCAACTTTCTTCATAATCTGGGAGAGATCTTCCTGGGAGCACCGGGTCGGCCTTTGTTCTCAACAGTATTACGTCTTTTAAATCTTGCAATAAAAGAAAAACCAATTATTGAAAAAGGTATGTTCGTGTCACTGGAGATGTTTCTGTAACTTTTTCCATTGTTCCCTAGCTTAATAATTTGCTCTTTTTGAGCACAAGTCATTTCCTTACGTCTAGCCATTATTAGAACTGTTATCAGTGAACAATGGCTGCAGAATTATGCAATTTTGAACTGAATGTTGCAATAGAGTTACTGAGAATATTCTAGAACAGTTTAGAATCTTCTACTTTGAAGTACAACCAAAATCTACGGTATTATAATGCAAAAATTGATACTGTACGAACACTTTTTCCACAATTCGAAATATAAAAATTTGCATAACTATCACTAATCGATTAATTTCTAATTTTAAATTGCAGATTCTGATTCTATGCCCCAAAATACATACATAACATTGTTATTCGAGGTTTTCATTTGCTATAAGTGAGAATAACAAGTATTTGTTTGCAGTACAATCACTTATTCAACCCCACTATATATATATATATATATATATATATATATATATATATACACAGACACACTACAGTTCAAAAGTTTGAGGGTACACCTGGTAATTTTTTAAATTGTCTCAGAAAGTAGTTATTTTGTACTTTAAATAAGAGAAAATTATTATACATGGTTAAAAAAATGTGAGACAATTTTTTATTAGAAATTTTATTATAACCAAAAGAAAAAAAAGTATTTTATGATTAAATTTTGCTCTCATCAAAATATCCTCCTTTAGCCTTGATTACTGCAGCACAAATTTTTGGCATTCATTGCAAAATTTTCTCAAAGTATAAGCTTGATAATTGAATCCATTCTTATTTCAATGACTATAAAAGCCCTTTGTCATTTTTTTTCATTCTTCTGTCAAGTTCATCCCATGCTAATTCTAGGGATAGCTTCAATTTGAGGCCACTCCTGATAATTTTTTAAACTGGCCCCAAAAGTAGTTTTGTACTTTAAATAAGAGAAAAGTATTATACATGGTTAAAAAAAAATGAGACATGATTTTTTATTAGAAATTGTACAACAAAAAGAAAAAAAGTATTATTAAATTTTGCTCTCATCAAAATATCCTCCTTTAACCTTTATTCCTGTAACACAAATTTTTGGCATTCGTTGCAAAAGTTTCTCAAAGTATAAGTTTGATAATTGATTCCATTCTTTTTTCAATGATTCTAAAAGTTCTTTTTCATTTTTTTTAACTCTTCTGTCAAGTTCATCCCATGCTAAATCTAGTGGGTCCCTTCAAACTTTTGAACTGTAGTATATATATATATATATATATATATATATATATATATAATTATTTATTTAAATATTATAACATAAATATGTTATAAAATCCCTACAAAAATAGCCATTTTGTTTCAACACTCCTGGTGTCTTATCAAGTGATGATGTTGAATGTAGAATCTACATTCAACATCATCACTTGATAATCCACCGGGAGTGTTGAAACAAAATGGCTATTTTTGTAGGGATTTTATAACATATTTATGTTATAATATTTAAATAAATAATTATATCTGCTCTACTCTGTATTGAGCACTCTTTTAAGAATAATAATTGTTGGTTATTGGAATTTATTCCGTATATACCAATCCCATACTTGGATATATATATATATATATATATATATATATATATATATAAGATCTTGCAGTATCTAAATTTTGCATTGACTGAATTAACGTCAAATATTGTTTGTCTGTCTACACATTCATGTTTTCATTATTATCTCTTGTTTATTGGAAACATAGGTTAGTGCACAATTGAAACGAGTAAAGCAAGTGTGAGGTGAGGGTTGTAAGATTCTTTAAAGTTGCAACTGCTGCATTGCCAGATGTGACGATGGACTGAAATAATCAGCTCCAATGGGTCATTTTTACGGTGGCTTGCCAGGCTGATGTATGACTGGCACTATGCCATCATGTCTGAAAATCAAGCTGTCTCCAGGTATATTTACTTGGCCTCTCCACCAAGGCTGAATGTGACACAAGGTCGTTTTCACGTGGGGAGCACTATACGCATACTTATGCGTATGGGCCAAATGACAAAAGTTAGTTTTTGCCCAGACTCTGCAGCCACTGTCACACTGGGTAGGTATTACACTGACCCAACCACTTTAGTGCAATGAGGAAGGTGCTGCTGCAGGGTTGGCATCCCCAGGGCTAAGCAACTTATCTAAAATGAGGAAAAGCATAGCTCCACTTACAACACAACACACCATGCCTCAGTAAACTCTCATCACCAATCGTTAACTCTTGTACCACTGTCTCCAGGTGATGGTTGGTCTTGTATTAATGTAATGTTATATTAGCAACGTCTGATAACATCACCCAAATTGAGTGGTATGTGGTTTCTGGTCTTTCATCAAATGTTCGATCTTCTTCATCTCCACCCCTCATAGGTAGAGGTATTTATATAACTCCCTGTTATCTGGTTGTCTTGTGCGTGTATTTTTTATGCTACTGTTCACATAATGCAAAACCTAAGAGCCTCTCAAGGTAGAGAGTTACTGAATGGGGTTGTTTTATGGACATGAGAATTGTAGATTATGAGGATATGTAGGATAGATAACAGGTGATCTTAGTCTTTTAGCGGATAGGAAAATGGTATATCCTAAATTCAGCTGGTTTCACTCACTGATATCCTTTGAGGTCCAATTTTGCACTTGGTGACTTTGAGGTCATCACCTTGGTCAACCCTCAGTGCTCCAATATCCTTTGACATTCTGAGGTGACAATGAATACAAAACTAACTTTGGTATATTTTCTAGTGAACTCAGTACATATTGGGGGCACCACGGATCAATTCTTAAATTAACATTAAATTCAATTTAGATTTCTGGGATTCCCTAGCATTTTTTTAGTTATTAAAGTTACTTTAATACAAGGCTCAAGAGTCACTCAAGGTAGAGAGTTACTCAGTTAGGTATGTGATATATCTGTAAGAGGGAGCAGTATAAAGTGAAGATAACAATTGACCCTTGACTTGAAGGGGTTTAAATTGTCGTATTCTGGGAAGCATTCAGATGACAGTCTCTTCTACAAAGTAGTAGTTCTTGGAAAAAAAAAACTGTCTCAGTGGAACTTCCTCCTTACAAATGGAATACAGAGGAGATGTGGGTGGTTTGATTCTGTGGACATAGAATAGTAAATCTTAGCTGTAAAGGTCTGAACATACATGTCAAATTAGCTGCAATTTTATTGTCTCTTATAGTTTTCCAGCCTGCTGTAACAGATTTTCCACCCCTCAGCTGTACTCGTTACCCTGACCTTCCAAGGTAGTTCAGGCTGTTTCTCAGGAGATCTTTGTAGTTCTTGTATTAACCACTCGGGGATTTGCTTATGTGCATGAGTTCACTGCAGATTGTGCTTTGGTACTTGATTTGTATCCATGCAGGCTGTGTGACCTGGTTAATGGAGCTGAGCTCTCATAATGAACAAATCGTTGCCAGATATCTTAACAATTAATAAAGATGAGAACATATGACTGAGTACTTGGGTAAACCACTTCCTCATAATTAAATTAACTGCTCACTTAGTTTAGCAAAAGGCAGTTACCTCCACAGCCAACATTGAGAGGGTCCAAAGCTATTTTTGTATTTGTAAAAATATCATTTCTTCTTTTTTTTGTTTTATTTATATAATTTTTTTCTTTTTATATCTTTAATTTCTGCTTTTTTTTAAGTTTTTTATTTTTTATTTATTTGTTTTTGTTTGTTTTTTTTACTTATGTTTCTTTTATTTTTTTTTTCTGTTTTTGTTTTGATTTTTATTTTGTATATTTTATTTTCTATTTTCTACTTTATTTTTTATTTTTATTTATTTATTTTTTTTGGATGTTTAGATCCATGTTTATAAAAAATTTCAAAAAGTACATGAGAAAAATTCATCAATATAAAGTAATTGGAAACCATTAGAGAACATACATTTATATATATATATATATATATATATATATATATATATATATTTTATAGTAATTCGTCGAGCTTAGAATCCTCAACAGAATGCAGAAAGCGCTGCTATATTTGGGACTCATCAGCAGTGTGCATCCACTACCAAGAATCAAACCCGGATCACTTCGATACAACGTGAATCAGTGACAGAGAAGACATAAACTAGACTCAATATAGTGCCACTACTCACTCAGTTCCGTTCACTGATACCCATCCAAGTATACAGAGTTATCCAGAGTCCCTGAATAACCTCAGAACCCCAAGAGCCACGACTACTATTTTGACCCTTAGCCGCTCTATCACAGAGCTTAGCTGGATCTAGCAAGATATACAAGTAATTGATTTGGGGATTTAGGCTAATTTTATAGGAATTCGTCGAGCTTAGAATCCTCAACAGAATGCAGAAAGCGCTGTATGGCCGTTTTGTCCTATATTTGGGACTCCAAATTTGATGAGTCCCAAATATAGGACGAAACAGCCATCCAGTGCTTTCTGCATTCTGTTGAGGATTCTAAGCTCGACGAATTACTAAAATTAGCCTAAATCCCCAAATCAATTACTCATACACTGCGTGCCAAATTAATTATCGAGATAACTTTTTTTCTAATATCCAATCAATTCACACAAAATTTTCACACAATGTTGGCAACCCTGACCTGCGCAATCACTGAAATTTTTGTACTGATCTGCGCAATGTAAACAAACTGGCGCCATATTTGTTATCAGCACGGTGATACGAGCGTGCCAAACTATTAGAAAAGTGTTAGGATTTAGTGAAAGATGGGCCGTAAAAGCAGTTTAAGTGATGCTGAAAAGAAAACTATCACCTCAGAACTCTCAAAAGGTAAATATACCCTAGAAATTTTTTAAATGATAGGGAGGTGTCATCAAACAGTGAGAAAGTTCACCGCCGACCCTACACAAGTACGCAAAAGGGCAGATAAAGGCAAGCCGAGGGTTATTTCATGTCGTCTCATGTCACGACTTAAACGAGATGCCATGAAGAACCCTGGACTTACCGGTCAAGAGCTTTTCAGTCGCATTGGGGATCCTACTGTGTCTAAAAGATATCTCATTAAATGTTAAATTATAATAAACAGAAAAACAAATAAATATAAGTTTTTTTTTAAGAGTTTTAATTATTATCTTTTTATTACAAATTATAATAAATTATAGGTTCAGGTGTGCTGTGAGATAAAAAAAAAGTTGAAAAACATTACCTTAGAGCAGTGGTTCCCAAATGGTGCAGTGCACCTCATAGGTACAGTAGAAGAGGATAGCAGGTGAGGCAGAATGATTGAAAGACAAAGATTTTGAAACAATTTTAAAAAATTCATATGCCAAAAATAAATATGATCTCTAAATTAAAAATATTATTATGGATTCCTTGTAATTGCATGCATGAGTCCCAGTATAAATAGTTATAAATAATGATTGACCAATTTTATCATTGTGATATTTTTGCATTATATCAAGTATTAATAATATAGTAACTAGGGTCTGCAAATTGGAGGAGAGAGTTATCAATGATTAGAGGCTTAAATGTCAAAAGCTCTCAATGTAAAGACGAATGTCAACTGCTTGATCTTCAATCCAAATTTTTATGCAGTTATTTTCTTGTCAGTTAGGAGCCATCATCAACTAATTTTATTGTAATAGGGACCAATAACAAAGTAGGTGTTCACAGTATTATTATTTCAATGATTATTGGTGGTATTATTATTATTTGAAATGATTTCTGTCTTAAGTGATAGTCTTATGCAGACATTAAAAAAATACTTCCACTGGGAATAAATTTTTAAAATGCAGAAAAAAAATGTTTCTCTTATTTTTCTGAAGAATATTATTTATTTTTGATTTTTCACATGTATATATTGCTTTTTACAAACTTTTGAAATAATTACACAATTTTTTTTTTTTATAAAAGCACCTTTTTCTTCTTCTTCTTCTTCTTCTTCTTCCTCCTATTATTATTTTTATTATTGATGATGATGATGATAATGATGATGATGATGATGAAATAAAAATAAAAAAACACAAACAAATTTTGTCCAAAAGAAATTTTGTTTTTATTTCTCCTTTTAGGGTTTGGATGGTTTTCTTGTCTTTTTTTTTCTTTCTTTACTTTTTTCTATCTTTTCTTTTTTCTCTTTTTCTTTTTCTTTTTTCTCTTTTTCTTTTTCTTTTTTTCTCTTTCTTTGTTTTCATTTTTTCTTTCTTTTTTTTCTTTTTCTCTCTTTTCTTTTTCTCTCTTTTCTTTTTCTCTCTTTTCTTTTTCTCTCTTTTCTTTTTCTCTCTTTTCTTTTTCTCTCTTTTCTTTTTCTCTCTTTTCTTTTTCTCTCTTTTCTTTTTCTCTCTTTTCTTTTTTCTTTTTCTTTTTCTTTCTTTACTTTTTCTTTTCTTTCTTTTTTCACTTGTTACATGAAAAATGTGATTCCGTTTTACTGATAAATTAAGTCTGTCAATAAAATAAAATTTCACTGGAAACTAAATATCTGATTAATGGGCATCAATTTTATTTTATTTTTTCCTCTATTTTATGAAATGCAAAATTCCAACTCCGTTGTGAAATGAATACAAAAATACAAGGATTATGGCCACATCATATTGAAACATTAGTTCCCATATAATCACCAAAGTTAAACAATCTCAAGTCTGGTCAGTAGCTAGATGGGTGACCACTTGGAAATACCAGGTGCTGTAAGCTTGGATGTCTGGGTGGTGTAATGGATAATGGCTCAGAATTGTTAACTGGAGATCCGAGCTCCAATTCCAATTGGGTTTGTTATATTCACTTATGCGCAAATACACTTGGGAAAGGTTAGAATCCACTTCTTCTGCCTCCACCTATGGGTTAATTAGTAAGAATTGTATTACTAAATCATTATTATTTCAAAAAAAAAAAATTCTTACAATCTAAAAATATTTTCTGGCTGCAAAGGGTTGATAAGCCATAAAAAATAAATCAATCAAAAACAAAAGTACAGTGTACTTTTTATTTCTTCATCTTTTTTATATTAGAGAAACATACAAAATGAATTAAAATTTTTATTTTTTAAAATTTTAATAATTAATTTTTAATTTTAAAGAAACACAAAACGAATTAATTTTTTTAATTCTAATAATTAATTTTTAATTTTAAAAAAACATACAGAATGAATTAAAGAATTTTATTTTTTTAATTTTAATAATTAATTTTTAATTTTTAAAAATCTTACAAAATGAATTAAAACTTTTTATTTTCGAATTTTTAATTTTAATAATTAATTTTTAATTTTAACAAAACACAAAAGGTATTAAAATTTTTAATTTTTTTTATATTTTAATTTTAATAATTAATTTTTAATTTTAACAAAACACAAAATGAATTAAGTTTTTTAATTCTAATAATTAATTTTTAATTTTAAAAAAACATACAAAATGAATTAAGACTTTTTATTTTTTTAATTTTTAATTTTAATAATTAATTTTTAATTTTAATTTTTAATATTAAAGAGACATACAAAATGATTGGAATGGATGATTACAAGATACTACCCAAAACTTTGGGGAATTTGAACCAATGAATCTGGTTGTCTGTAAAATTGCTAATCATTTCCTATACGGAATCACCAAATTTGGCTGCATAGTTTCCATAGTCTTGTAGAAGATGATTACCATTTCTTTCCCACAGACATAATGATGCAAGCCTATCATTACTTTCTACCTATTTCTCCATTCTTTAGTTCCATAATTCTAACATTTACAGGTAGGACTCGCCATTTTATGCTCATGGAGCTGAATTTCAACTACATTTCAATTTCTCCATTTAATTTTCAATGAGAAGAAAAATGGCTTTTTAACTTTCCATCCTTCTAAAACTAAGCTACTATCATTTCATTATCACCAATTAGACCCTGAGCTTTCTCCTGTCATAATGAAGGGGGTTACATTTTCTGTAGCCATCACGCCAAAATGGACCCACTGGAACAGGGCAGTCCCTCAGCCCCAACTGCCAAAGCCTTCAGGCACATTCATTTTATAGACCGTGACAAAGGAGCTGATTGGTTGAGTAGGAGAGTTTTACATATGTGTAGGGGCACTCTGCCAATTCTCCCTTCCTCTAACTGCTCTGCGACACCACACGCATGCAATGTGTGGGTGTTTTCAGGCATGATGTCAGGTATCTTGCTCATGACAATCACATTTTCAACAAGGCTTTGAAAGTCTATTTGGACTCAGGTTCACTTCACATCTTGAGTGGAACTTATATACAAGATGATCAATATTTATTATTACACTCAGATTAATTTTAATCTCATTTTAAAAAGTATCATCTTTTGGGATGTTATATGATTTGTTTAATAGAACTAAGCTATATTTTATCATTTCAGGCATTAGATTTGGAAATGGCTAAAAATTTAACTAAAAGAATTGTCATTTTAGAAATACACAAGGCAAGACAATCTGAAAAGGATATTGCCAAATCATTAAAAGTGAACAGTGTGTGGAACTGATCCAAGTAATCTCTTTCTAAATGACAAAGTCTCTCCATACAAGCAGCACCACATTCGCAAACAAACATTCTATCTCACATGGTGTGCTTTATGCTGAGCTGATCCCACAAAAAATTTGCATACATCCAACCTCTCATGCCATTTCTCCTAGCTCTGAGACCGTGTCTTTCTTAAATTAAGGTGTCAAGTTGGACATATCTCTTTTTCCTTTCCTTCACTCATTTTGCACACCAGGCATATACATACTCGCTTTGCTACATGAGGTAAGTCTTCTTCTCTTCTACAAACAGAATGTTAGTTTAGAGGATCATCAAAAGATTCAACAAGACTGATGATACGAAGGACAGGCAAGGACAAGGTCGTCCTCAAACTGCTCAAACCCCAGAGCTTGTCAAATCCACCTGAGAAAAGATGAGAAGAAATTCAAAGAGGTCTCTCAGAAATCTTTCAAAAAAGGTGAATGTGTCCTTCAGAACCATGTCAACCATTCTCCATAAAGACCTTGAAGACATCTTGCAAATACAAAAAGAAGCCACTGTTATCTGCAAGCTCTGGGGAGAAATGATAAACCAGATGCCCTCCTCATGTGCATTCAGGCAAACACACCCCCAAAACCTGTGTTCAACAGCATTTTAACAGCCAGAACGATTGGATTTGGTCTCAAACTGGAGACAGTGAACCTTGGATAGATACTTGAAGATAATGAGCAGCCTTTGTGATGGTATGGGCTGCCATGACTGCAACAGTAGAAAGTCCTCTGTTTTTTGTGGAACCGGAGGTTAAACTCAGCCAAGAAAATTATGTGAAGTACCTTCTTCAGTCATTGCTGTTGTCTTGGGTTAAAAAAATTTCAAAAACCAATGTTGGTCACTCCAACAAGATTCAGCCACCCTCTCATGGGGTTAAAACAAGTCAAGAGGGGGTAGCAACCCATGTTCCTCACTTCATTTCCTTGAGTGGCTATCATGCGATGTTTTGGGTAAATCTGTCAAATAACCAAAACATTAGAATTTTTTTTTAACGTTCTCTTTGTTGAACTGAAAATATATAGCCCTGTGGGTGATGAATTATTTCCCACTATACAGCCTCTTTCTCACAGACACAACATCATAAGAATATCACTACTCTATGACAAATGTTTCCATGACAAATGTTCAGATGAACTCTGACCTTTAGTCCTAACAGTTTAGACATTTATAGCTAGGACTCATCATGCTATGTTCACATAATGGCACGAGGAAATGAGACTGATGTCTGAATTGATAGAACTAAAGACCAGAGGCCATCTGAGCAGTTGCCATGGAAATAACAACAAAGTAGCAATAGGTAAATGAGGATTGTGCAGTTCCAGACCAGATATGCCAGTAATACTCCATTTTTGGTCTGACCTGATAAAGAATGGCAGGAGTCAGATACTTTCCATAGCATTAAAATGAGCCAAACTTTTTCCTGTGTATATGAAATATACTGCCTTATTAGACATGACATCTTTTCCATTCTACAGCCTCTTTCCTCACAGATGTAAAGTTGCAAACCTATCACAATTTTAATTGATATTTCGATGGTAAATGTTCCGATGAGCTCCATTCTTTAGTTCCTCCAGTTTAGAACTTTACAGCTAGGACACACCGTGCTATGTCCACAGAATCAAATCACCCATATTTGTAACCCCAAGAGTTGATCTGTTCAACGGCAAACAATAATGTAGCCCTATGCTCCGCAGTGGTTTTTCAAGTTCCTTCAGACCACCATGCTTACCATTTAGCTGAATCCTCACTCATTAATGCATGGCTGGTTTGTAACTGGTATCATGATGATGTGCATGGTTCCACTCAACTTAGCTTACATTTGTCTGCTCACAATCATTCACTCCTCTGTCACATTGTGTTTTTGAAGAGATTGAGAAGATCACTGATGGAGCAAACCAAAGTGAAGACAGGTTTACTGCTGGGAGCTACGCAAAAATGGAATTCTTTGGAATAAAGAATTAACTAAGGTTAAAAATGTAACAACAGTTTGGTTTATATATGATTTGTTCTATACAGCGGCTTTAACCCTCCCTACTACTGTATAATCAAATGACACTGGGATCCATTTGGGAATCTGCAGCTTGCATTAATAGTAACTTAAATTTCTAAGTTTCTTCAGGGCCAGCACATGGTCTTGGTCAGGAGGTCTTGGCAAACTATGTGGATTCCAGTAGCAGTAATATGAGGACTCTTCAAGTTGTCCAAACCTACAGCTCATATGTATTCCTGCATCCAACAGGGGTTGGCCAAGGTTCAGTTGTCTTCCACCCTTAGCATCAACCTTTTTCTAAAATTCCATATTCTCAAAATATCTTTACTTGAGTGATTTTCCTAATTTAGAGGTAGTCTAACCCCCTTTTGAGAGTGGTCAGAGGAACAAAGCCATCCCTTAACTCCAACTTACTTCACATCTCATCTCACACCATCACTCCATATAGGTGGTGCTAATCACCTCTCTTCCTTCTCCCACTTTCTCAGGATCTAACCTCAGCTTACTCCAAGGGCTAACACACCATCCCTGTGACAAATTCAAATTTTCAGAATATCTAGGCAGAAAACGATTTTCAGTCATTAATCTTTCTTCATCAGCTTGTCTCATGTTGTGATTTCTAAAAGCTAGAGACTTGTTCAGAGCCTATCCAGATGGCCCTCCAACCAACCAATCTCAAGTATTGTCATGGGTGGAAAAAAAAATTATTCCCAATATCTTTAGCAAAAAAAACAAAAGTTATCTTTTCTCTGCTTATGTGTTTTCTTGGTCAACAAGACCACAGAGCCTTTTTCCCCCAGGGTCACTCCAAAATAGTAATTAATTTTTCTTTATCACTTGTATCCAAAGGAATCTGAATTAAAGTCAAATATAAAAAATCCATCAATCAGGTTAATCTTTATCTTTGTAGGGACACTTTTCTTTTGGGTGGTCACTTCAAACCAGATGGCTTTTTGTCCAGATCTTTAAATGTTTTTTTCGGTGACTACCTGGGTTTCTTTATCAACAACATGTTTTTTCCTATTTGGCATCTTCAAGGATACCTTAATGGTCTCTTTCTCATTGGCGGGAAGTGGGGAAGGATAGGTTGTCTAGACTTTGTTCAATCTTACTGAATTCCGTTTAGTTAAATTTGGGCTCTATCTATCTATCTTTAGATAGATAGATAGATAGATAGATAGATAGATAGATAGGATTAATACAAACAAAATTTGTCACTTAACTGATTAATGTTATATTCAGTACTTCGACTCCAGAGTTTCGTAGACAAACTTTTTGTAATAATTCAGTCTACTTGTCAAATTTCAGCAATTGACTAACGTTTTTCTTATTTTTCATTATCTTTATACTAAGTTTGATGGGATACAATTTATGCGTCAGTTATTGGTGTTAGGTCGATTTTTCCCTCTTTTTGTGTATGTTTGTGTGAGCGTGTGTATATGCATAGATAAATAAATATATGATAAATGATATTGTTTTCAAGTATACTATACGGGTGAAAGTGCGTAATATCGAGGATTGAGTTCGTGTAAAGATATATAAATTTATATATGCTGATCAGTTGGGCATTATGCAACGAAATTTTTTGTAGTTGTGAGATAAACATGTGTGTCTCCTGAAATACCCACAACAAACATGGCAGACTCGGAATATGAGTCCACCTAAAGAAATACAAAGAGAAACAACAAGAACCGATATATATGTACAAATTATATATATTACTAAATGCTACAGTACAAACATGCCCTGTGTACCCGCGCCTTCCTTGGCTGGGTAATATCAGTGATCGATATGCTAAGCAGGTTTCCGTAGCGGTTCAACATTGTTACTTTGCCGCTAATACTCGTGTAGACTTTTCTGCCAAGCCTGTTCCCCCTCCTCATCATAATAGTTCTTTAATTTATTCCTTTAAATGTAGTTGTGGCTCACACTACATAAGGAGAACGACTCAAAGGCTGGATGTCAGAAGAAAGCAACACGTTCCAACGAAAATCCGCAATCTTAAGTACACTCCTTCAAACATTCTGACCAATACATATGGGTCTTCCATCGCATAGCACTTAATAAATAGCCATAATTGTGCCACTAATTTCAGTGTGGACTCATTTGCTATTCTTAGCAAGTCCCACTTGAATTACCACTTGAAAGTGTTGGGGGCCATTTATATTTTTTCTTTGAAGCCCTCTCTGTGTAAACAGAAGGACTTCGTACTGGACCTCCAACTATTTTCCATCTAAGCACCCCACCCCCAAATACATATTGTCCATCTTTTAGTAATAATTCTATTGTGGGGCGCTAATGGTTGGTAAGAAATTATCAGAAGGTTTTTGTCGAAGGTTGCGTTTTTAAAATTAACACTCCACATTCAATTTGCAAAGAAACCACAGAAAAGAACAACAAGAGATGATTGAAAGATCAACAAGCAAAATGTATATTGAAACAAATACATATACAATGACAATAAAGATTAAGTCGTAAAAAGTGATTTCCCTTGTACCGTGTGGGAAATACAAGTGTATGTTGTAAGTGTGAGACCCAGTTTTTTGGACGACTCACCTAGCAGGTCGAACTCTCTGCCTCTGAGGCAGAGGGGAACTCTCTGCCTTTGGGCGGGGAGGAACCCGGACGAGGTTCCGCCGAAGGGCAGAGCTTCGTTCGGGGTGGTTGACCGCCCCGATCCCGTTTATACGGGTTCTACGGGCAATTTTGCCCGAGCCTACGGGCTCGGAAAGCCCACATTAAACCGGCCTTGTGCCACATTCGACACACGTGGGCGTGTTGTTAAACATCGTATGTTGTAAGGAGTTTCTTTGTTGATATTTGTTTAGTGTTTAAGAATGTTTGAACTTTGAATTTGAAAGTTCTTTGTTTGTGCAGAAGAATGTTAAAGTTCTGAATAGTTCGCTTGGCGTTGATAACAGACAGTTCACTGTGTGTGTGAATGTAGTTAATGTTTGTGTGTGTTTGTGTGTGAGTAGAAGATTGCGAGAATACACGTACGAGGTTTTGGTTGTGAAAATTTATAATCTACTTAACTAATCTATTACTAAAGTTTCTTTCTTAGATACAGTCAAGTAGGCTCCCAGAACGAGCGCGGGAAGAATATTGAAGAAAGTGTCAATTTATATGATTGGCCAAAAATCGACCAATTGTTGATTTTTTACTATAGCAAGTTTGGTTGAAACAAAACACGAGAAATTTTATGCGTCTCGTGCGATGCGTAAATTGTCTTTACGAATAGTACTGCTTAATTATTGTCCAATTGCTGTTGAGTAATTTGTGGGCGTGGTTTGTGTAGGCGTCACTACACTATTATAATTTATTAACCTCGATTTAGCTCTGTTGAGCGAGGTTCGAAACCGGTTAGCTAGCTCGTTTTGCAGTTTTACTTTTTATCTATTATCATCATGAGTGGTAATAAATATAAATTTTGTCTTTTTATGGCGGTCAAACAAATTATAATGTATTAACAAACAAAGGTTTACAAGTGACAAAGACAATAATATATGTAACTTGTAACACATGAATGTGTCGGAGTTATCTCCTCCTCATTTCCTAACCCTTCAATGGGGTCTCTCTCCCACGAGTATAAATACTTGCTCAGCCTTCTCTCTTCCTCTTTTCTCTGCTTACGTTCAGAGTCAGTCGTTTTTGGACGACTCGGCTAGACGGTCGAACTCTCTGCCTCTAGGCAGAGAGGAACCCGGACGAGGCTCCGCCGAAGGACAGAGCCTCGTTCGGGGAGGTTGACCAACCCGATCCCGTTTATACGGGTTCTACAGGCATTTTTTGGCCGAGCCTACGGGCTCAGGAATACCCACGGTAAACTCGGCCTTGTGCCACATCTATCCCTCGTGGGTGGGACAGTAAATACTTTTCTCTGCTTACGCGCACGTGCGAGCAACTATCTCGACTTAGGCCGCGGGCCGAAACCTCGCGCGTGAGGCGAGGTATATAAAACTTTCTCTTTTCCACTTACGCCAATATGTGACCTCTCATACAACCAGCGTTTCCCATATTCTGGGAACACGCTAAAAACAAAATACACATCCGTACGGACACTCAACAGCCACACACAATAACTTCTCCATACAAATACTCTGCAACTTTCCATGTCTTCAATGTATTTGTAATTCGTGTATTAATCTATTTGTTATTAATATATATTTGTTTTGTACATATATATCGGTCTTGTTTGTTTTGTTTATCTTCTTTGGACTCCATCAAAGTCCAACGTTACTATGTAGCGGGATCGGCCAGCAGGAAGTCTTAGCCCGGAGATTTCATCCTCATATTCATACCCCGGTCCTCTACAAATGTGGAAAGTTTTTGGTCCAAAGTATGTGAAGTGAATAAATGTGCGTACGTACGTACGTGTGAGTCTATGTATGTATTATTTATGCGTTTCCCATGGTGATAAAAACGCAATCTTCTGCGAGATATTAACATTGTTGTCGTATAAGCGGAAAAATAAGGAGAGCGAGAGAGAGAGAGAGAGAGAGAGAGAAAAAGAAATTTACCGCGTTGGAGAGCGTCCCCTAGGAACAGTTTCGGAAATTAGGAAGAAGTAACCCGACATGTACGAAGTTCTTATATTTGTCAAGATACAATCTTTTCCTTGTAGTTGTTTTCCAAGATGAAAAGAAATAAGAAATGAATGTAATTTCTTCGTGTGCCTGTGTAAGAAAGACGAGATAAATCATTTATAAGCAGTTTTCTTTAAAAGCAAATCGTAGAAGTGTTGCGGATGTGGGAAGTGTTAGAAAGTGTCAGAAGGTTTGAATGGTGAGAAGGCTTAACATTGGGTGTGTTCGATAATCTTCCATCCACAACAATTAATACAAGACAGAAAATAATGATTCAAAACATAACATTTGATTTTATTGGTCTTAGTGTACATGTACATAAGCTAAAGGTTTGATAGAGTTATGTCTCTTAGATTCGGAAATATTTGTACCGGAGCTCATAAAGGTAGAATTAATTATTAAACTGTAGTTTAGAAGAATGAGTTCCTGTTGCATGTTAGGAATTGTGTATTCGTAAAGAGTTCAGAAGAGTTAAGAATTGTACTTGCGTGAATGTTGCAATGTTCTTTAACGTCTGACTGCATGGTCAAGACGGGAGTTCTTGAAGGTTACATTTCGGCAGCAAGAGATGAGATGCATGAGTAGCGAAAAAGAGGCAGAGAACCGCTCGTGTTTTCTTTATATAAGATAGTGTATCACGTAACCGGCTCAGGGCATAGTGAGCGGGAAAACAGATTTGTCGCGTGCAGGCGATTTGACTGGTCGGAACTGACCAATCAGCGAGCTAGTTTTGAGTAGATTAGCCAATGAATGCGTGTCGTACAATTTCTACGTATGTATGTTTGATGGTGACGATAATCACCACAGGGAAGAGTACATTTCCCCGCGGGGATGACTGGCATACGTGGAAGATTCCACAGAGACTCCTAAGCTCATCTTTTATTCATGATAAGGAGAAATACATTGAAAATACTTTTAAGTTCCTCCAATACAATAATTATTTTGTGGCGGACTTCACCACATTAATTAAACTTTAGATTAGGAAACAAGGCTGACACAAAAAGGATAAGTAAAAGACATTGTTACACACAAAATATGTCGTTAAGAAAAGGTTGAAGTAACAAAGAGTTGTCTCTCTTTAACTGTTATTTAGTATTTCAAAGTTCACTGGAAGAATGTTCATGAGAGTCACTTGTAATGACTGTTCTTAAAACGTTTTGCTGTGTAAGAAAAGATTATGTCAGTGTATACAAGGTATGTTCAGCATGTGAGTGGTGTGTGTGAGTGAGAAGGTTGACGCATGGTTTCAACTGTCGTAGATTCGTTTGGCAGCTGAATTCTCACTAATTAGCTAAGAAATATTCTTGCTTAAATAAGTGACTATAGACTTCAGATCGCAGGCAACCTGATTGGTTGGCATAGACCAATCAGCGCAAAAGTGCACAAAAATGACTACATGAAAATAGAGCGATTACAAAATTGTCGCACTGCTGCGATTTGTAAATTGTCTATAATAACGCAGTGGGGATTTATTAACCAATGAATGCTTGGCGTTGTATGTGATATGTATTTTTGTATGTATGTATGTTCGTTCGTGCGTGATAGACTCGCATAATTTCAAATTCAATACAAAACAAAAGGTTAATCAAATATTTGAAAATAAAAGAATGAAGTATTTCAGCAAATCCAACGAATCGAGATATATTACTCTACTTACCAACTCTCTCACAACTACAATTGAAAAGAATTTATTTAACATAAAATTTGTTAAATACTTCCAAAACGATAAAATACTTAATACAAAATAAAATAATAAGTCAAAACTTGAAGGAGGAATATACTATATCACCTGTAATGATTGTCAATAGGAATACATAGGAAAAACCTCAAGGAATTTAAATAAGAGATTATATGAGCACAAAAGGGATATTTTACAAAACAACTCATTAAATACATTAGTAGCTCACTGTAATGAGTCTGACGATAATTTTGACTTAAAAAATACTGCTTTAATCAAAGGAGAAAACAATTAATATGAAAGTGTATAGAAAGTGCTTTAATTGCTAGATTATGCACAGTAAATGTGCATCTGGGTTCTTACATTTCACCTTTCTTGGCAGATCTTTTATTATCACAATGTTTTTTTTTACAGTAAGGTTCACCTTGTACAAGGCCCATGTGAGCACTCGAGGTAGAGATTACATTAAGGAGTAGTGTATATGGTTAGAAGGAGAATATAACTGTTAAATCTAGACTTGAATAGGTTAAGATTGTAGTGGTCACGGAAACATCCCCTTGGGAGTCTGTTCCACAGGGCAGCGGTTCGTGGGGAAAAGCTGTTCGAGTAAAACTTACTTCTTGTCGATGGAATACAGAGGAGATGAGGGTGGTTTGTTACTATGTGAGTGGTATGGCAGGGCCTAGTTGTGATGGTTAGACCTGGCGTAATCAAGGAATGTATCTCGTTCAAGCACTTTCCATGGAAGTAGCAATAGAGCAGTGAGAGACTCGCCACATCACGTCTGTGAGAGAGAGGTTGGAGGGTGGAAAGTAATTCTTCTGCAGCAAGGACTCGCCAGTTCAAATATGGCAACACTACTCCATTTTGGGCCTGATCTGGCTCTTATAAAGCTAGAGGATAGTATGAGGAGTCAGATAATACGTAATAAAAAAAGTGATAAAAAAAACAGCGGAAGCAGGCTGGGTGAAATTGACTAGACTCCATATCAAGATACAGTGTAACCCGGATATAAGAGAAACTCGGATATAAGAGAGATTGTCTCTGGTCCCAAATTAGAGCCATACTTACCTAAACAAAATAGACCAAACCCGGATATAAGAGAAACCCGGATATAAGAGAAACCCGGATATAAGATACTTCTTCTCCGGTCCCGACAACTCTCTTATATCCGGGTTACACTGTATATGCAAAAAAAAAAAATTAAATTAAAAATATCAACGTTCTTCAGCATTTCTTAATTTCCTTCATAATTATAACAGTTGCTTGCACTCCCCTCTTGCACATATATTATCACATTACTTTAGTCTGATGAAGTCCTTCTAGATGATGAAACGCGTTATACAGATTTTTCCCCACTTTGTCACTCCTCTCCAAAAGGCGATTTTCTTTTTCTGGAAAATTCCTCTTACGCTACGGGAAGATAACCGCCTAAAATGATATGTGCAGTTACTTCCCTTGCCGACTAATTTTAAAACGGGGAGAACATATCTTTAACAATTTTTACAATATTTACATTATTTATTTATTTTCAAATCATTCAATTTAATCATATTGCAAGGCGATAATGCCACTAGAACGTAGAGGGGGTGACAGGGAGTGAAAGTGAATTAGAAAACTCTGGTGAGAAAAGGACAATAAACGAACTATATTAAAAAAAACAGAAGATGGCAATTGATGTTGCATTTAAATTTTCAAATATTGTAGTTATCAGGGAAGCAAGAAATCGGAAGCGAGTGATAGAATCGTCCATATTTTCTACTCACCCCCCAGATAAAATACACTCTTCCATCAGAATCAGTTTTTTTAACCAACCAACACCTCGCGTTGCAAATCTCGACTTTTTATTGGTTGAGGCAACACCAAAATGTGTAACAAGTGTCGAAAACCTGTTTCGTGCCCAATTCCCCGGAGCCTATTTTGGATTCCAAAAACAAATATAAAAATGACCATTTCGACCCAATTCACCAGTCAAACACTTAGCTTCAGAGAGATGCCACACGAATACACGCGTGTCACTATTTTGACTTAAGAAACTTTTCGCGCGTCAACTGCTGACTCAAACACCAACATTATTCTCTCAAAATTCACTTACAACTTTCTAAGAAAAGCGTTCTTACACACTACTAAAACAGAAATTGTATTTAACAAAAGATAAAAACAGAACAATCCAAGGTAAACAACTCTAGAAAATTAAGACATTTATACTCTACTTTAATCACGCACACAAATTTCTGTATAAGTAATATTTTCCATTTTACTCTATTTGACCAGTTCTTTAACACATGAACAATTTTGAACTGTAAATCAATAAGACACCCAATTTATACATGGTCAATTCTTGCATTATCAAACCACA
This sequence comes from Acanthosepion esculentum, assembly GCA_964036315.1. Taxonomy (NCBI): domain Eukaryota; kingdom Metazoa; phylum Mollusca; class Cephalopoda; order Sepiida; family Sepiidae; genus Acanthosepion; species Acanthosepion esculentum. The sequence goes on from OZ038501.1 coordinate 86,974,890, forward strand.
AGTTTTCTAATTGTATATTAATTGTACTGTTGTTTTTTATTGAAACCTAAATTACTGTTGTTTCTTATTCAATTGCCTTGTGATTGATTCGTTTTGAATGCCTATATTCTATATTTTTGTGGATTAATATGGTGAACATGCCGGTAAACTAACCATCTTAACATTAAAACCTTCTGATAACAAATTCAAACTCATAGCAATCTCAACAGGAGTTCCACAGGCGAGAAGGGCAAGAAAATAAACTCTTAGAATAGAACAGACAATTGCAGCTAGCTAATTCGACAGTAAAATGTTGAGACCTAATTGACAATCTAGTAGCATGCTTAAATTAATGCAACTGAAACATGAAGGGAAAAAGCCTCATCAGAATGATTTGAACATGAATCGCGGTGTAAACCGTCCGAAGGAGAAAGAAACAGTGGCTTTGAGGGTTACATATTTAAAATGGCTAGATCCTGGAGTAAGATACTTGTAATGACAAAAGTGCGCATGTGTAGGCTTTAAGAAAGCTTTATTCAACTGAGAATACAATGTTCGTGTATAGTGTCCTTTTATAGTCCCAGTAAACAGAAATAGTTCTCTCAAAGAGGAGAGTAACAAAAAAGGAGAGACCATTCTTGATTATTCATAACAATACTCTCTCTCGAGATTATGTTTACGCACAGGCAAATTTTGGCTGTCAATGATACATAAAAATGGGAAGAACGGGGTGACGAGGCAGTGAGGAAAAAAAAGAAAAAAAATGGTTGACTGCTGTGTTTAACTGGCTATACGTGAGCGGACAAGAGAAAGAAACTCGATGCAATGATAAAAGGCATCAATCTGGCTCTCCAATGGGAGATGACAGTCTTGCACCTGGTCACCGTCTCTGTGTGCATTCATCGCTGGATATCAGACACTTTGACTGGAAAGGCACGTGTAAAAAAACGAGGGCAGCCAATGAGATGTTGATAAGACAGAAGATGGAAACGCTTCGCAAACTGGTTGATGAGTATGCATTGACAATTGATACGAAGCTGGTCAAATCAGCGCTAAATCGAGTAGACCGCTTCACCAGAGTGCACCAGAAGTGATTGGAGCTGCACAAGAAAGGAGCCGAACCTGTACAACTAGGGTGCACCACTATAAGAAAGTTAAGTGAGAGTCAGGTAACTAAAATCCACCAACAAGGTGGGAACCTGGGTATGAAGAAGACACTGTATTTTGCCTGGTCTGTCGACAAAGTCAGTCGTCAAGAATTGTGAAGCTTGCAAATCTATTGGCCCGGCGCCAGTATAGCAGGTTAGTGATGGATATCACACTATGACAGTGAACACTTCCTAACCCTTATTGATTGCAGTCCATCTCGATTTGCAGTATGGCGACTGCTTCGTTGACAAGACTCCACCAGTGTCATTAACCAATTAACATCAGTTTTTTTCGAGCAGGGTTCACTGACCAGAATATTAAGTGACAATGACACGGCTTTCACCTGTGGGCACTTCAGAAAATTCCCCAGTGGCTAGGGCATGCAGCTTCAATTCCAATGTGCTTATGGACCTACCAGGATTGGTAAAATCCAATGGAGTCACATAGGCATTAAAACCATTGCCGCTAAAAAACATTGCTCCATACCAGGGAAGTTTTTTGGCATCAAGACACATCTAACGACAAATCTCACCGTCTACAGTGCTGGCAGACGAATTCATAAGTATCACATCCACGTATGGGGCATTGATGTGACGCCTCTGCCTTAACTATGGGATACTAGAGAAGCGTACGAGATGGGAGACATTGTCTGGGTCAACACTGCACAAGGTTTAAGATGGGCCGCATAGCCAAAGTTACCAGTTCATAGTCAGTACAGGTTGATGGAATTTCCCAGCATGTAAATGATTTGCGTCACTTTCGGGGGTCGTATTCTCTATCTGAACATAGAGGTAATTCAACAGAAAGTGAGCTGTCAGTCGACTTGAGATCCATTTCGCCAAGCGATTCTCCTGATACCAGCAGCATGGAACAGTACTTAGCAGAAAAGTCCTCTCTCTGGTTGCATTTGCTGTGATCATGAGATTGAGGGACGGGATGAACTACCGTAGAGGGCAAACAGACAGGGAGAGATGAAAGTAATGCATAACCTATCTAGCGAACTTGAGTAAAAGGATAGTGGAACCAGGTTTAGGAAAGATAACAAAAAGACAATATTTATTAAGAGTTACATATTGATTTTCAGTTTCAATAGTGTTTCGATAAAATTGCCCAGCCTCCTGTGCTGTGAACAGTTTAATAGGAGTAGATAGGCTCACCTATCACTGGGCCCACATTCCATCCACATTTATTGAACAGGTGTTGAGGTTTATCCCTTATTTCCAGTTTAGGATATGGTTTACCAATTCTTTCTTACATGGCCATAATGATTTTTTGGGGTGCAGAATTAATTTCAACTTGGAACTAATTTCAGCGACTGCTGAAGCCTTTTTGCCCCACCGTCTGACATTTTCTGATTCCCACCTGAATTTTTTTTAAGCTAACCAACTTCAATTCTATGTCAACTTCAAATTCATGTACCAGTAATTCTCCCAACTATTCTGTAGTTTGTGGATTGAGGAAAGGATGAATTATGAATTATCTTTTCTACTAACGATTTTTAATGCTAAATTAAAAAAATTAACACCAACTCATTGCATTTTGTCTAGGAATTCACGGAAATTGATATCTTTGATTTTAAATCAAGTTGAAATTAGTTCTGAGTTGAAATTAATTCCAAGTAGAAATTAGTTCCAAGTTGAAATTAATTCCAAGTTGAAAATAGTTCTGTCACTCGATTTTTTAATGGTTCTAACTTTTTGGTCATCTGTCTGATCAGTAGCTGAGACTCTTCATTATGAGGGTAACAGGTTAGCAGTTTTCTAGTTGCTGCATCTGATTTGTAGTAAGAAATCTGAACTCTTTGGTAGCGCTTAGAGAGGCTGCTCTGATCAGCAGTCGCATAATATTAAAGTATTCGTAGTGCCTGAAAGGTTTTATCTCACCAGATGGTAGGGCACCTCGACATGGTGTAATAGTTAGCAAGCTTGTCCCACTAGGACAATTATGACTGAGTAATGAGTTTGATCCTCACTGGGTGTCCCATACTTTTGGCCTTGTGCCACATCTAAGTTAAGCTTGGAAAATCACTATATTATGCCTGGGTTGGGGAACCTCAAGGCGTTGTAATGGTTAGCAAGCTAGTCTCGTTAGAACAATTATGACTGAGTAGTGAGTTCGATCCTCACTGGGTGCCCCATACTTTCGGACTTGTGCCACATCTGAGCTACGCTTGGAAATTTACTATCTCACCAGATGGTAATATTTTCCTTCAAATTTCATGAAGCTATCTCGTGTATAAATGAACACAAATTTTGTTCAGTAATTAACTCATTTTTTGTGCAAAATAAAAGAATTTGTTTCCTCAGGTGGGTGGGGACGAGATAAAAGCAAACATCCTTAATCTTATCCCAAACTTTAACAAATATACATATAAAAACAAGACTTGTAACAATATTGAAATTATTATGGAGTCGCTAACTGGGTGCCCTGTGATTGGATGAAAAACAACCAATCAGAGGCTACCTTTTTAGATTTTCACCAAACCCCCACAAGAGTGGTTTTTACAAACTCTCTTCCTCTTTTGCTTGTTGGGACCCTCAGAGACAACACGTTCCTCATCTGCACTCTCCATCATCTAAACATCAGGACACGTGTGAAGTTTTAGACAGCAACTGAAGCACAGAAGTCAAGGCTCTATTTCTTCAACCTAGCCAAAACGACACAGGAAATGTAAAAATGTTAAAAGGACGCATCTTTCAGATAAGTTCCGCAAACCCGACTGTTTGCAAGAAACTTTCCTCTGTTTTCCTACAAATACAAGTATTTTCAAACATTTTCGTCTGTGTTTGTGTTCCTTTCTTCTTGCTGGCGTCACAATGTTTTTGTTACCAAATATAATTGGGAAAATCCCGATAACAACTATGTGGAATTTAAAAGGAACAAACATTTATTACAAAACAATATAATTTTCCTTTTGTGCAACTTATTATAAAACAAGGCCGGATAATATATTATAAAACAAGGCTGGATAATATATTATAAAACAAGGCCAGATAATATATTATAAAACAAGGTTGGATAATATATTATAAAACAAGGCTGGATAAAATATATCAGTTGATGTAAAATGATCTGAATAAAAGATTTCAAATCAATCTTTTAAAAAATCAGTTGGGAACCACTGCTTTAAAAAGGTGTACCCAATTAAGGTAATATAGACTTTGAATAAGGCAGAAAATACTCTTTAAAACAATGATTCCCAATGTGGGACATGATAATATTTTGGTGGGGCATGCACAGGATATGTACCCTTTGGCTTACTATACCAACAGAATTAAGGGGGCAATTTGAGAATGAGTTGTTAACAGGGAATTGTTTTCTAGTGAGTCAGAGTGTTAATGTTAATGTGTGTTAATACATAGAGTGCATATACAGTATGAGTAAGAATAGTTTCTGCATATTTACGTACATGTGTAATTGGCATACAGAGTATTTACCATCTCCCCACACTCGTGTGTCTTGGTCAACAAAGGCGAGGGTGGGATGCATGTTGCCAGAAGAGCCCATGTTTTGTCGGCCATTCAGTGCATGTGAGCATTTCAGTTTGCTTCCTTCGCATGAATTGCAGTAAAATTTTGAATATGTAAGAATTAAATATTACGGGATGGAGACCAGAATTTTAGAAATACCAAAGTGGGGCATGGCCCCAAATCGGTTGGGAACCACTGCTTTAAAAAGGTGTACCCAATTAATAGAAAGTGGAAAAAAACATCACAGAATAAAGGGAGCTTTGACAATTTCAAACTACATGTGTGTCTGGGTTTTTTTGTTTTTATAATTTATCTTTTATAGAACACAGTTCTATTCACAGACTTCAATTCCTTTTTAGAAATGCTTCTCAGGTGGCAGCCAAAAATTGTTTTCCCTTCTGAGTCTTTATCAGTCTCCCTTCAGGATTAAATTTTTTTGTGTCACTTCATCTTCTATCTTGGTCGAAACATTTGGTTCTTTGAAAATTTGGTCTCATTCTTCTTTGAAATTTGATTACCTTCTGAAACAATTGAAGGGGCTCCAGACTGACCTTAGCTTCAAATTTACATGGACATAAGCCCATGCTTTTGATTGGATAATAATGTCCTTGAGAACACATGGCCCAGTGAATAAAAACACCGATTAGATCCAGTGACTAGACCCAAAGAGTTGTGAGTTCAATACTAGGCCATAGCAGTGGTTAACCAAAACTTGGAAAGTTGAGTTAAAGGGAAATAACTGAGACACCTGGAAGAGGCATGACATGTGGAACTAGAACAATCTACCCTGGTGGACGAAATAAAGGGTTTGGTTCAAAATTCCAATCACCTGAAGAAGGCCAGAGCATCCAACTGCCAAAACATTGTGAATATGGCAATGAAGATGAGGATAACAGTCCAAATAATGTAAATAATGTAAGTAATCATAATACCTCATCTCAGAGATATAGGTAGATAATAAATACAAATAGTATATATTTTTGGAATTTAAAAACGAATTTGAAGCAATCCACCTTAACCAAAGTATTTTTGGTGGTTCTTTTACAGTCAGTTGTAAAAACAGAAATTTCACAGCTAAATGTAACAATTTTTTATAAACTGTCTGGCTTTCTTTAAAATACACTTCTCTAAAAATAATGTGTATAAAACATACTTAAATTATTATAATATTTATTTATTTACACTTTTTTATTAATATGAAGAATGTTTTGGATCATTGTCTTGTTAAAAGGGGAATTTTTTCCAGTTATTCAGAAAGCAGATGCTATAGCATGTCTTTGCAAAATTGAATGGTATTGTTCTTTTTTCATGATTCTCTTGACCTAAATCAAATTTCCAGACCTCTCTCTCCCAAAACACCCCCACACCACAACAGACCCTCCATCATGCTTAATTGTTGGAATCAAAAATTCATTATTCAGTCTTTTTTTTTTTTTTGGCTTTCTTATCACATTCCCGCTCCACTTTGAACTTTTTGGTAGAAAAAGAAAGAAAGAAAGAATTAAAGAAAGAAAGAAAGAAAGAAAAGTAAAAGCAAATACATTGTAGTTACTAAATTTTATCTTTTACTTTAAGAAACTACAATAATATATCTTTTTAAAATGTTTTCTAAAGAAATACAGGGTATCCCTAAATGTTTTACTTGTAGTGTATGTAATACATTTCATGATCATAGAAACCAGGTGTAACAGCAAAACTGTCTAAATCGTGTAACAGCAAAATTGTCAAATTGTTAGATTAAGCTTTGAACCATTGTATGTTAGTGTTGTAACCTAGGGAAGGTTACTGAATAGAATAATCACATGAAGGCTGGTAATGAACGATAATACTTAGGACAAGAACAACGCATATAAGATTCACCAGCGGTGTGTAGAAGAAATAGTCAACTGCTAGAAGTGAATCAAGTGAATTCCACAATGAATCTCCAACTGAAGACCACAGACCAACACATACAGTATTCACTACCGTATTTATGGGAATGGGAGCATACCCATTATCATCTGTAGATATGCTACAAGAGTTAGAAATGATTAAAGATATCTTACTGGAATTCTCCAAGGTTTTTATAACACTTTTGGACTTTACTTTGAACAATAAGAATGTATTTAGCTCTAAGTTGAAATGATGATCCCTCTTTCTGTTGTGACCTCTTGATCCAGTTTTCCTCTCTACTGTTCTCTCTTTTTAAACTTATTCACCGTTCTCTTGATGTTTCTTGAATGGACTTTGAAGATGGAAGCTAGAGTATGAATGTTGGCACCATTACTGAAAGCCTCATTGATCTTTTTCGTCTTACCACTGCTCAGTTGGGAAGACATAGTGGGGCTGAGACAGAATGATTTTAACCTGTTCTCTTTCTAGCTGAATATCTCAAGGGATTTTTCAGTGATTCCTACAACAAATGGTGTCAAGATGGCTAAATGTCTTATCTGAAAACCTGGAAAAAAGAAACTCAATTAGTTTAGTGGTTTTTTAAATATTAAACATTTTGTGGGATGTTACAATTATCCCATGCTGTTACACGATTTGGACAATTTTGCTCTCATACTCTGTATCTGTATATAATAGTATATACTGTTCTTATCTGGATATTTTATTTCAAAGATATCTAGGTAATCTCACTCATTTACATCAACAGCAATCAATGTTCATTAAAAGGCTATCTTGACTATTTAGTTATAAAATGAAAGAATAGAGGAAAAAAAAGGCTTATCATTTATAAAACAAGTTTTTCCAATATATTTTGTTACAAAACAATCATGGGGCAAACTGTGGCCATTTGCCATTCTGAATTGCACACCTAATTTCACGAAGAAAATAAATTTCATTAAAATGTTCTATGTTTTGTTTCATTCCTGCCTGTTCACTCACTTGTTTGTCTATCATCCAGCCTTTTCCCAACATCCAGTTCACATTCCTACCCGGCCTTTTGAACAGGAGTATAGGTTAATCCAAACCTGTGTAAGGCCATCATGCAAGGCACTGTTGAAGTTGGACATAGGAGAGAATGCCAATGCAAAAACTGCATGGACAATGTCAAACAATAGAAAGGTATGACTGTACCAGAATTGCTGATGACTGCCGTTGATAGACTGTTATTAGTGTGGCTTCTACATTCGGATCCGCCCTATGATTACAAAAGTCAAGGGGATGATGATGATTGTTGTAACCAAGAAATGGTTACTGAATGAGGAATAACCAAAATGGAGGTTGGGAATGAAATGGTAATTTTTATAACATCAAGAAAATGCTATACTCGCCAGTGGCATGAAGTAGGTAAACCACTGCTAGTGGTGGACTACTTAGACAGCATGTTACCCCCACTTACAATAGTGTCCAATGTATTTATGAGGAGTGGGACATACCTATTGGTGTTCATAGGTATGGTATATAACAGTATCTATCTATCTATCTATCTATTTGTTGTGACCTAGAAAGGATTACTGAATGAGGAATAACCAAAATGGAGGTTGGAAATGAAATGGCAATCTTTATAACATCAACAAAATACAATATTTGCCAGCGGCATGAAGTAGGTAAACTTCTGCTAGTGGTGGACTACTTAGCGTACTACCCCCACTTACAATAGTGTCCAATGTATTTATGAGGAGTGGGACATACTTATTAGTGTTCATAGGTATGGTATATAACAATGATGATAAGAGGTTTATACTTTGTTTCCTGTTTAGGATTGGATTTCCAGTTTTTTCTAAAGTCTTCTCGTTCTCTTTCACTTCCAGTAGTCCCTTGAGTCTTAGTGGCATTATCACCTTGCTTGGGGTGAATTGATTAAAAAAAAACACCGTCCCACACATGAAAACATATAATGATTAAGTACAATCTTTCTTGAATTTTGTAATATTTTGTTGAAGGTAACTTTTTAAGCATTTTAAACCATTAGCAATTTCCACTATGGATGATCATACGTGTAACCATCTTATGCTTTAGAAAGAAGAAACGTCCACAATAATTTTTTATTTATTTGGAGAAGTAATATATTTTATTTTTAATCATTTTTTTTTATATACTCAAATGAATCTAGCTTTTATGGCTAAGACCCCCCCATGCCATGCAGATTGTAGTGAACCACCATCATTCCCTTCGCAATCCATTAGTGAAATGTAAGTTCCACTTGAGCAGCTTCTTTCTACAAACTGCTGCTTTGTGGAACCAACTCTGAAGAGGATGTTTCCCCAATCACTGCAATCTTAACCTGTTCAAGTCTAGGTTTAACTGGTATCTTCCACACATATCTACATAAACTGTGCCTCTTGGTCTGTAACTCTCTACCTTGAGTGTCTCTTGGGCCTTGTATAAGGTGAATATCATTGTAAAAAAAGTCAACTTTTTCCAGTCCATAAGGACATGTAGGTAGTGTAATGAATAGCAGTTTTTCATGATAAATTGGAAAGCCAAGTTCAAATTTTAGTTGAGTTCATTAAACTCATGTATGCACAAATACCCTTTGGAAAGGAATGAATCCATTGCTTCTTCCCCTCCCCAGCAATGGGCTAAAAAGTAGGACTTGTATCTGGAAAAATCATTGTTATTTCCCGAAAATTATTAATGCAAAAAAAATGAAGCTATTCTTACAATTCAATATATGTTTTGGTTTTACATGACCTGTAAAAGGTCGATAATCCATAAAAAAATAATGCAATCCTCATTTCTAAGGCAGATACTTATGCATATGGTCTTCTATATGGAATTGCTGAGTTATTTTCAATGAAAAATTATCTTGAATTTTTTTTAGTAGTGTGGCCCACGTTATGATGAACTATATTTCATGCAGCCCACTGGTCAGAAAATATTGCTCATGTGTTTTATTAACTGATTTATAAGTAAATAATAATTGTATTTTATAAAAATTTGATTAGTACTGGCAAAATCCACAATTTGATTGATTGAGTGGTTTTTACAGCTTATCAACCCTTTGCAGGTTATTTAAAGCCAGAAAATATTTTTACATTGTAAGAGTTTTTTTGAGATAATAATGATTTAGTGATACAAGTCTTACTAATTAACCCATAGGTGGGGGAGAAGAGGTGGATTCATACATTTATCAAGGGTATTTGTGCATAAGTGAATATAACGAGCACAACTGGATTTGGAACTTGATTCTCCAATTAACAATTCCAAGCCATTATCCATTACACCACCCACACATCCAAGCTTCCATCACCTGGTATTTCCAAACAGCTCAATGTTGCTTAACATTGGTGATCATACGCGAACCAATATTTCAACATGATATGGCCATAAGCTATACCAACCACACATCAAAGCTTACAGCACCTAGTATTCCTAGGTGGTCGCCCATCTAGGTACTGACCAGGCTCAACTTTGCTTAACTTTAGAGATCATACATTAACCAATGTTTCAACATGATATGGCCATAAGCTATACCAACCACACATCAAAGCTTACAGCACCTAGTATTCCCAGGTGGTTGCCCATCTAGGTACTGACCAGGCTCAACTTTGCTTAACTTTAGAGATCATACAGTAACCAATGTTTCAACATGATATGGCCATAAGCTATACCAACCATACATCAAAGCTTACAGCACCTAGTATTCCCAGGTGGTCGCCCATCTAGGTACTGACCAGGCTTGACTTTGCTTAACTTCAGAGATTGTACAGTAACTGGTGTTTCAATGTGATATGTCTGTAAGCTATACCACCCACATATCAAAGCTTACAGCACCTGATATTCCCAAGTGGTCACCCATCTAGATACTGACCCGGTTTCAATTTGCTTAACTTTGGTGATCATATGAGAACCAGTGTTTCAGTGGGATGTGGCCGTAAGCACAAGTCTATAAATGGAAGAAACTAATGTAGACTTAGAACACTAAAGTAATTTGTAGGTATCAACCTCTACCCCTTAATCACCTAAGTGGCATCCTAGGAACTAATGCCTTTGATAGCAAACATACCTCAATCTTGTAAAGAGTGAACAAGTAGTGACCTTTGCACTCATTTACAATCGATCCCAATATTACCAGTTAAGGCATATCATTTCTTTGTCATTCATGGACTTTGCTAAATAAGAAAAAAAGAACACGTTTTTTTAAGAGAAGGTCAAAGCATTGTTCAGTAGCAACAACAATAATGATTAGTTGGTATCACTTCAAATCACTGGGTCTTTATTCCTCACTTCCTGTTCCATCTATGAACTACACTTCGATGAACTTTTGTAAAACAATAGCGTCCACTTAACTTCCTGGACATTGAATTTCTGGAAACCAAATTTGGTCTTTTGTTTATTCTCAGCTACAATATCAGACATCAAATTTAATTTTTTTATTTCCTTTGTGTTTCATTAATTTCATTTGTATTAAGAAATAAATGAAATAAGATGTTATGGTTGATCCATCTTACCAGAAGAGCTACGTGCTGATTCCATATGCATTGTGACATGGAAGCTAAGGATCTTTTCAATCTATGGGTTTTCTTTTAATTAAGAGATAACAAGTTGACTAAATGAAATAAGAATCTATGGTGGTTCTATCTACCAGTAGAGCTATGTGCTGCTTCTATATGCATTGTGACATGGAAGCTAACGATTTTTTTAATCTATGGGTTTTCTTTAAATTAAATTGACTAAATGAAATAAGGCACTATGGTGGTTCCATCTACCAGCAGTAGTTGGTACTCTTTCAGTGTTCACTGTGGCATGTAGCTTTTAGAGGGCAGCTAAGGATTTACTTTTTTGGTAAATTGTTTTTTTTTTTTCCTTATTTTCAAGAGATTTTTATTGTAATTTAACAGAAAGTAGCTAACAAATGTAATGACTTTAAGTTGAAAGTATCAACATCTTCAAAATGATTGAATTCAACAGATACACAATTATATATATAGTACTAATTTGGAAGAGTGTTTTTGGAGCCAAAATTGCTGGTTTTTCAGTGGTTTGTTGATAATTGCATTTAAGGCAAGCAGGCTTTGTTGTAGAGTACTCAATATTGAAGACAGGGATAAAATGTTAAGAGAATTAAGGCAAAAGTTTGGTTACATAGATGAAACCACTCTTCAGAATAGATTCAACAGAACAACCACTCTTCAGAACAGTTTGATTCTGTCCAAAAGAATGGTTGCATCTATGTAACCACGAAACTTTGAGGTAAACATGAGTTTAGTGAAAAAAATCTTTCATTAATTCTCTCTCTCTCTTTTTCTCTCTCTCTCTCTCTCTCTCTCTCTCTCTCTCTCTCTCTCTCTATATATATATATATATATATATATATATATATATATATATATATATATATATATATAAAAATATATATATAGAGAGAGAGAGAGAGAGAGTTAATGAATTTAAATTAATGTTTTGAATGCTGTAATGATTCCTACTGTTCGTTCTCCTACACTTTGTTATATAACAAAGTCTAGGAGAACGAACAGTAGGATTACAGCATTCAAAACATTAATTTAAAAAATAGTGCTCAATACACAAAGTAGAGCCGTAAATATTTATTTATCTTATGCAGTGTTACATTAGAACATGCACATATCGACTACAAAATTGTACATTTTTGTTTCAACGTCAAAAAAAGGGAAAACCTTTTTTAGATGTCTCGTCAGGTAGGGAATTACGGTGCTACTAAACATTTTATTCAGAAATACAGTTATCAAAGCAAATATCCCCCACTTTCGTTCTTTGGAAATTTTCATAAAATGTCTTCTAGAATTTACGTGTAGAGATGGAAGGGAATCTAATGTATTTAGGTAGTCATGGGTGGTCGAAAAGGAAGGGTAAACAAAGAAAAGGGGAAGGGAAAAGAAAGAAAGAGGCTATGAGAAGAGGATGAGGTGATAAGCGCTAAGAGGAGATAAAATCTGGCCATAGAATTTCTTTAGGATGTAGAATTTGAAAATCAACGGTCTCCTAGGTTGGTTAGGTAGAGGTTTCAAGTAAAAAATAATTTGCAGCTAGAGACAGTTAAAGTAAAGGTTAGAATGTTAGGTATCTTTTTTTATTTTATATTATTTTATTTTTTATCCTTCATAATTATTTTGGAATGAAACATTGTCAAGGAGAAAAATATTTCGAGTAATATAATTTTTTATTGTTAGGGAGAAATAGGTGGTAAATTCCATATAAAAATAAAACGCAAAATAAGATTAAATTAGTACTAACTTTCCATTTCTATTAACGTACGTTGGAAAAGCGGATTGATACTATTGTATATAGGAAGGTGTAGGGGTGTAGTATGTTGGCTAGGGTCACCATGATATATATCAAAGAAGGCTGTGTTCTTGTAAAACAACACCCTACATTAATTTATGAACAACAATACACGAGAGAAAAATAATCAAGCTCAGTGAACATTAATAATATTGTATTAACAATGGTATACAAATTTCAACAATAAGTATAAAGAAAGTTGCTTCCCTTTTTCCATTAATAAAAAGGGTAATTTTAGCTAATAAATGTTGAATACAAAATTGAATGTAATTTAACTACAAAGTTCAATTGAAGTCTTAGCTAAATAAAGAATAGTTCCACAGTGTTTTATCAGTGTAGAAAGATGTAATGTTCATGAGTGATATCAACAAGATTTAGTATGATTACTTGAATTAGTAATAATTAAGAATTAAAATGTCAATATAGCGCCGTGCCTTATTTTCCAAGAATTGAACTGCTACTGCCGCTGGCAAACAGCGAGAGTCTTTATATAACAAGTTTTAGGCGCCGGATGGCTTGGCGCCAAAAGTATAGAAAAGATAATAAAATACGCGATTGGTCAGGAAATGGACCAATCCGTGATTTTAGAGAAAAATTTGAATTACCTGCGATAGTTAAATTGTCCTATAATAAGTATCATGTATTTATTAACCAATGATATTAAAGAAAGCGGAGGTGTGGCACATGTAAGTGATTCCCACAAAGGTAGTTATTGACAAATAAAAATAATAATAAACATAAAAACTGTGAGCTTGAAACCCAATCGTTGTGGTGTAAGCCCGGATCTCTACCACTTGCGCTAAACAGACAGCATTAGTAGATGGTGGTAATTCTATGTCTATTGTTTTTACGTATGTAAATGGACCTTTTCATTTTTCAATTTTTTCAATTTTTCCTAGTTTCTGTGTTATGTGTATTACTGTTTATAAGGTGTTATTTTTCGAAGGGTCACAGTAGTACCATTTGGATCATGATACTAAAAAGAATAAAGACTAAAACGTACTTTCAATGGAACTAAGATTATTATATTATTACATTTACAGAAGTAGCAATAAATTATCATCAGCTAGGTCTACATTTGATATTCAAAGTGAATTTGACTAAGATGAATACTATATTAGGAGTAGAACTAGCTTATTGTTTATTTAAAAATTATAACATAAATATGTTATAAAATCACTACAAAAAAAGCCATTTTGTTTCAACACCTCTTGTGTCTTATCAAGTGATGATGTTCAATGTAGAATAAAGGTTTGTTTTTTATTCTACATTCAACATCATCACTTGATAAGACACAGGAAGTGTTGAAACAAAATGGCTTTTTTGTAGTGATTTTATAACATATTTATGTTATAATATTTAAATAAACAATTATATCTGCTCTACTCTGTATTGAGCACTCTTTTAAGAATAGTAATTGTTGGTTATTGGAATTTATTCCGTATACACCAATCCTATACTTGTATATATATATATATATATATATATATATATATATACACTAACTTTAATGCTGCCTTTTTTGGTGCCTTTTAAGCTAGCTCCTGCAGAGGGCCTTTGATTGGGACTTTGTCCCAACAATGATACTTCATGCATTGAGTACATATTAAATTTTATTAAACTTGAACAATATTTTTCAAACAATTAACACTTTTCATCAAAACAATGATATAATTTGTGTATTTGAAACTTATTGCAAAGCTGCATCATAAACAAATTTTAAGGTCTTCCTATTCAGGGTCAGTACAAATAGCTTGTTTCCAATCCCAACCCTTGAACAACCTACATAGAAAGCAGGCTTCCATCAGATGAAGTCCAGTTACTTTCAATGATTGTCCTTGGAACTTATATATTGATATTGCATATGTCACTCTCACTGGAAACTGAAGTCTTTTGAACACAAAAGGAAGATCTAGAGAAATTAAGGAGGTTCTTGGAATTAAAACTCTTACCTCCTTTCCTGGACCAGTAAGGATCTCTGCTTTCAAGAGAAGAGGATGAGATATTTAAAAGTTAGAGGGCTGTGTCCCTTTAATTGAAAAAGTGTGACATTTTTGCATTTATTATATATATATATTTATTATAATTTTATCATATAGACAAAACCATTTTACTCACAACAAAGATGCAACTTGGTTTCAGTGCATCGGTCAACATCGGTCAAAGTTTAGGCACATCAACTCACAAGCGTCCTAAGTTTGAGAGGTAGGGGAGGGAAGATAGCGATAGGGGATAATATTAGGAATATTAGGTTAGAGAATTAGGATTTTCCATTTAACTTTAGGTGTTTTTCCTTCTTCCTTGAGTTTCCATTGAGGTATTACAATCACTTAACTCCTTTATAAATACAGCCGATGTTTATCAACGAAAAAATGTCCACACACCAATCAACATTAACCACCCGGTCCACCCACCACCAAACTGCTATCAACAACCACTATTGTTTCACTCAGATACTTTATGTATATTTTGTATGTACATTTTTCTTCTCCAAAAATTTCTGGCCCTAACAAGGCCACAACAGCCATGTTGTTCTATATATATATATATATATATATATATATATATATATATATATATATATATATATGAAACCAATCAAATCTATCGGAGGATGCATATTTTCTATGAAAATTTCTCAGACATTCAAGCCAGTAAATGTTGTTAATACTGTTTATTATAAACAGAGCATTTACTTAAATATTTGTATCTATAAGAAGAACGTATAAACATAAAAAATGTCTTAAAATAATTGTTGGACTTTGTCCATTTCACAATACACACACACACACACACACACACACACACACACACACACACACACACACACACATATATATATATATATATATATATATATACCCGGTGCGATGAGAACGAAAGTAATATATCAATTCCAACGTTCGCAGCGTTAATTAAAAAAAGAGCTCGATACAGGTAGTAGAGCGATAATTATTTATTTATTATAATTTTATCATATAGACAAAACCATTTTACTCACTACAAAGATGCAACTTGGTTTCAGTGCATTTTAACTGCACATCTACGGGTGAGGGTCGAAAATGGTTATGAAGGATCCTGTTTGTAGGCAAGCCCGGATGTAAAACGTGAGTTGATGTGCCTAAACTTTGACCGATGTTGACCGATGCACTGAAACCAAGTTGCATCTTTGTTGTGAGTAAAATAGTTTTGTCTATATGATAAAATTATAATATATATATATATATATATATATATATATATATATATATATATATATATAATAAATGCAAAAATGTCACACTTTTCAATTAAAGGGAGACAGCCCTCTAACTTTTAAATATCTCATCCTCTTCTCTTGAAAGCAGAGATCCTTACTGGTCCAGGAAAGGAGGTAAGAGTTTTAATTCCAAGAACCTCCTTAATTTCTCTAGATCTTCCTTTTGTGTTCAAAATGGTTTCATATATATATATATATATATATATATATATATATATAGAACAACATGGCTGTTGTGGCCTTGTTAGGGCCAGAAATAAAGACACAAGAGAGGAATTGAGTTAAATGAATATATTAACAGAAACAGTAATACACGCATATACAAACGAGAGTGCTACAACAAGAATGTTCAGTCTGACTGTCAGAGCTGACTGCTGGAAACTTCCCTCTCCAAAAGGCAGTACCGGCTCCTATTTATAGCTGGGAGAGTCCATGCATACATGGGTAAATTTCCATAACAATAGTACAGAAAAGATGAGAAAAATTCTGTGGCTCATCATGACACACATAGTATACATATCTTCTTTTTGTTTTATTAATCATTTCACCCAAAGCAAGGCAATAAAGCCACTAAGACATAAGGGCTTACTGGGAGTGAAAGAGAATGAGAAAACTTTAGTGAGGAGAAAGGACAATAAAAGAACAGAATTCATGAACACAGAAGATAGTGATTGGCATTGCATTTTTTTTAAAGATTGTAGGTGGCAAGGAAGCAAGAAACTGGAAGCGATCGAAAAGTGCAAGAAAAGAAAGTATTTAGAATACAAAATACAGTTTCATCTAGCTCAGTAAAATGGTGAGACCAAGTCGTCAGTCTAGTAGCCCTCTTAAATTCATACAGTTGAGGCACTGTTGAGGAAAGCTCATCAGAATAATTGCCATGAAAATATTTGTGGAAAAGAGCGAGGGAAGCCATATCACATCCATGAGAAAGTGACTGAAATTGAAATGGAAGGTCAGGATTATTTACATTCTAGAACCTTCTTTGAATTTTGTCAAGAATCTCAAGATATATAGTTGGAGCACCAAGCCAGATACAACAGCAATATTCAATGCACAGATGAATGGTAGATTTATAAATGTGTAAGATGGATTCTGACAAAGAAACAGGATATCGTCACTGCTCTGCTGCATTCTGTAGCTGAAGGGAAAAAAACAAGAGAGGGTCTGAATTCTTTTTATACTGATTTATACAATACCACCTAGTGAGCATCAAGAATAGTCCCCAGATAGACAAGATGTAGTAATCTTACAGTAATCTTATTTGCAATAAATTTTAAGTAAATAAGTATAATTATTTGAGATATATTATATATATTATACACATAATAGCCCTCTTTTGCCAGTAATACTTATATTAATTCCTGATCAAAGACAATCCCTTTGTTTCTGATGTATGTATGTATAGCGGATTACTCATATTCGAGGATACCCGTCTACTAGGGCAGCTAGCCAATCCCTATGACAGACCCTTGCTCAGGCACATTTGTGTTTATTCAACACCCACACAGCCCACCTGTGGTTTATATTGCAACTATACTGAGCAGACCTGAGTTACAGTTTCTGGGAAAGAACGTGTTATCTAGCATGATCAATAATTTGAATAAGGTTGCTTAAGCTCTCGACAAAAACCCTCTTTACAAAAAATACGTCCTGATCTACAAATTGATTTCTTACAAAGAATACATATGCTATTCATACAAACCTATCCTACAAAATTATTGGCATTAAATCACCCATTGAGTTTGATATGTCATAAAATAAACCAAACCAAACTTTACCCCAAGAATTGTCATTATTTTTTACATTTATTTCATTTTGTTGCTTTACATCTGTATATCTAGCCACTCGTATTCGAGGATACCCGTCTACTAGGGTGGCTAGCCAATCCCTATTGCAGACGCTCGCTCAGGCACATTTGTGTTTGTTCAACACCCACAGAGCCCACCTATAGTTTATACTGCAACTATGCTGAGCAGACCTTAGTTACAGTTTCTGGGAAAGAACATGTTATCTACCATGATCAACAGTTTGAACAAGGCCAGCATCCTCAAGCAATTGGCCATGATGACTTGCGACTTCATGCTAGCACAGCTATCGATGGCCCCTAAGGGTTCCGTCTACCCAATTTCACTCACAAGGCTTGGGTCAACCCGTGGTATGGTTTTCAGGCACTTTCCAAAGGTGCCCTGCAGTGGGATTGACCCCTCCAGTCCAATAACATTAGGAAGTCTCCTTCCTGACAAATCGACCCTGATGAGATTCGAACCCGGGTCTCATGGTCAGAATGCAAACATTCTAATCACCCGGCCACATGCCCATATTTCTTTCTGATATTCATTATTTAAAACAATTTATTGGGAGAAAACAAGAGAAAATATCAAATTTCTTATCTCAAATATTTTAAATGACTCAAGTGAAAAAACACAACTTTTACTCTGGTATGGAATTTGCAGAGAAACAAACATTTATTGCAATGACAAAAATATTTTTCACAAGATACAAAATTACAAATTATTCACAAATAATACAAATTACAATATAGGCCTTGCAAAAAATTTTCCTTCAGATTATCCAGGCAGTTTACAAGTTTTTTCAAATACAAATCATTTTTCTCTTAGAAAACTAGATTGTGAAAAGCAAATATTTTCCTTTCTTTCTCCCTCTTGCTCTAAGATGTAGCAAACTGTGGAAAAAAGACATGACTGCTGGAAAACATCTCTTTATTCCAGTCAACTGACAATTGAACTCTCTTTCCACTTTTCACTGCATAGTGTTCACACGTGTCTTCCAGAGCCTCCACCTATGAAGTAAATCAACTTTTTCTGTTGTTGTTCCAACACAGCACAAGGCTAACTTGAACTCAACTATTATAACCATGCCAAACTCAGTGACGAAGTAAATACAATCTTTTCTTTGGTTGTTCTAACTCTGCACAAGACTGACTTGAGCTCAACTATTATAATGATGATTCAGTGTTTTTAACTTAACTTCCAGACCAGAAAAAGAAAACAGACATACCCCAGAGACATTGAGAACTTTGATTCACTACAGTTTATATAAAGAAAGGAGAATAAACTGTCTGTAGTAGAAACTCAAGTTTTTGTATGCTACTTCTCTATTTACATGTGAAAACACAACCACCTAAAATGCTCGAGCAATGCAACCTTTAAATTCCATACATATTTACTCTTACATATTTATGACCTGCCAAATATTGTATGGACTCAGAATGAAGCTTATAAATAGAAAAAAAGGAAGTACACAAACTTGCCTGTAAGCAGACATTTTATGTTCAATAAAACCTTAAGAAAAGGTGACACAACAATTTTATTATTATTAATTATAATCATTTCACTTTTTTTCAGACTGTGTATAAAATTAGAAATATAAAGATTTTTATACAATGTGCTAGTGTGAAAGCTGGTGCGATATTTGCTTACACTCATCAATAAATAATATAAATACATACATTCACATACCCACTTAATAAAATAGATAAATAGAACATCAGTGACAAAAACGTAGTGTTATTTTCAACCCAGATATGGTGTCATTGGTGTCATGTAACATGACTGCAGTCATGTGATATGTCGATATAAAGGCTGCACCAAATTCAAAAACACTCTGATTCACCCCGGACCAGGAAAACGTAGCAGTGCTAAGAAGTAAGGTAGGACTTAATTTTGGTGACTTGTTTTTCTCCCTACTTTTGTCATACATATATGTTGAAATATTTTGATGTTAGTAATACTAAGCCAGGGTCTCTAGAGTTTTTTTTTTTTTCACTTTTCAGATTTCCTTTCTTGAGATTCTCTGAAGATCTTTAGGACAAATTCCATAACTGAAAAATATGATAATATATAAGTATTTTAGAAATTCTCAACAAAATCCAAAGAAGAGTCTGTTATGTTATTGGTCCTGACCTAGCATCTCGACTTCAATCACTTTCACATTGCTACGATGTGGCTTCCCTGTGCTTTTCTATAAATATTTTCATGGCAATTGTTCCAATGTGTTTTCCTCCCTGGCACTTTAACTGCAATGATTTAAGTGTACTACTAGATTACTAAGTAGGGCTGATCATTTTACTGTTGAAATAGCAAGTTATAACCATAAGTTCTATTCTAATAGTTTCTTTTCTCACATGTTTCGCTTCTGGAACACTCTTCTGCTTTCTTGCTACCCTGCCATCTACAATTTTCAGAAATTGGAATGCAACACCAATCGCCATCTTCTGTCATTTTTAATCCTCTTTTTTATTGTCCTTCCTCCTCACTAATGTCTTCCCATTTTCTTTCACTCTCAGTAACCCCTTGTGTCTTTGTGGCATTATCAAGTTGCTTGGAGTGAAATGGTTAAAAAAAAATCACACAAATATTTATACTTGTTTGAGCAGTTTGATTGCATGATCTCTGAGGCAATATGAAGAGTTATTCTGAACAATCTCATATTTTAAGGAGAATAATTACTTGACAGCACCCATCTCCTTTCCAAGTTACACATGTTGCAGCATTTGCAAATGAAGGTACAGTACTGCCTTGATTATTTGGACGTCTCAGGACAGGGGTCAGAAAACTATATTTGAATAATTCAAAATTCTGGATAATTAAATAAGTAAGTTATCAAAAAAAAAAGTCATTTTCTGAAATGAAATTAACATTTATATCATCAAATAACATTTTCAAATGTTTTGTTTACTTTTTTGTTTATTACTTCAGGTATCAGTGATTACTGAACACTTAATAAAGCATCTGGTGTGCATCAGGTCATTTATCAGAGATTCCTTCACCATTATCAGCAGAGTGCACTCTGATTACAATTTGAGAATGTTGGGGACATTATATATTAGGTTTTGTTGATTTCATTGATCGGGGGGGGGGGAGGAATGACTGTAAAACTTTTCCTCTTACCCTTTTATAGGCATAGGTCCACAAATGCATGCTGGGATATTTTTCTTAGCCGATAAAATAGGTCGGTTTATAATTTGACTTAACTCAGTCCAGATCTGCCGTTTCAGGCAGTTCG
Organism: Acanthosepion esculentum; assembly: GCA_964036315.1. Classification (NCBI taxonomy): domain Eukaryota; kingdom Metazoa; phylum Mollusca; class Cephalopoda; order Sepiida; family Sepiidae; genus Acanthosepion; species Acanthosepion esculentum. Next base: position 86,995,968 of record OZ038501.1, read on the forward strand.
AGCTGACTTGTCGAACTCTCTGCCGTTTCAGGCAGAGAGGAGCCCAGACAAGGGCAGAGTCACATCTGGGGAGGTAGACAAGCCCCAACCTGTGTATGAGGAGTCTACGAGAAATTTTTGCCCAAGTCAAAGGGATCAGAATTGCCCCATGTAAAAAACGGCCTTGTGCTTGCCAAGAGGCTAAGATAAATAACCTCAATATAGATCCTGCCTTATCTTGAAGACGGACCACTACATTTGCTTATCTGACCTTGTTTTTTGTGTGTAGATGCCTATTTGTAGTTTGTAAATATTTTGCCTTCTTATTTGTGAATTTGCTTTTGTATATATTTTTTGCTTGCTTGATATTATTTCATTTTTGCCCCGTTTTTTTATTGCAAACTTTGTTAATTCTGTTTGTTGGACAGATCTGTTATTTCTTTTTGCATTTGAATATGGCTTCTAACTAATAACTGGTTATGAGCCCAGGAATAGACTCTTCTTCAATGGTGAAAAAAATAAAAAATAAAAACAAGCCAGCTTTCCATTTGTAAGCAGAAGGAATGACTGCTGGGTCTTAAAACACTATGAAAGTATAAAAATAGGTTTTAATACCAGCAATACATTTTTGGAAAAGTTTATTACCAGCAATAAATTTTTGAAGAAAAAATATTTTTTGTTAGCGTTAAATAACCCATTGAGGTTGATATGCCATAAAACAAACCCAACCAAACCCAACCAAACCTCTTTTTTCATATTTGCTTGTTTTGTTTTGCTTTTTATTGTTTTTATTGTTTCCGTTCACCTTGTTACAATGATTTATTTTATTATCTTTGTTCTTCTTCCCTCGATTTGTTGATTTTTTTATTTTTCTTATATCCAATTTTAATTTTTCTGTTTTGTTAACATTAATATAGTTTTGTTCTCCCACCCATAGATTACTTTGTTCAAGTTTTTGGCCAGTTTATTTTTTATGAAAAAATGTGTCAATTTCTGTCTGTTTACACATATCTAAGAGTTGCATGAGACATAATCTCTGGCATGACCAGACTGTGATGATTCAAATGTATGTTCTTTGTATCAAAACAACAAGGAAATTAACAAGAATTAATTGTGATGATTTTCTTAGTGTTCTTGCAGTGTTTTGTTCTACAACATGTGACCAGTAGTCAACTTCCTTTTATAATATCTGAAATTTTGACGAAAGATAAATTCTCCAATTGTTTGGGGGTAAAACAGAAATTGACATTATAGCTTCACAAGTGTTTTACCAAATGCTAAATATGATTCTCTAAATTTTCAAATCATTTGTTTGATATGGGTGTGATACTTGGACACCCCTGGCTGAAACAGGAAAAAGGATCCAGTCATTCAAGAACAAATGCCTGAGAAAGTACCTTCACATCTCCTACTGGGGGCACAAAATCAACACCTATGTATGGAACAAGGTTAAGTCTCATGAGCTGACAGGAATTTCTCTTTGTCACTATTAAGCATCAAAGAATAGCATGGTTTGGCCACGTCACATGGTATAACAGCCTTTGCAAGACTATCATGCAAGGCACTGTTGATGGTGGATGCAAGTGGGGAAGGCAACACAAGAGTTGGTCATACAACTTCAAAGAGTGGATGGATATGACAGTGCTGGAACTCTTGCTAGCCACAGCCAACAGTTGTATCTGGAGGAGGTTGTTTATTTCTTCTGCCTTGAGGTCCCCCTGATCAGTGATGACCCTAGAGTTACTGGCACCTTGGGCAAGCTGAACTTTGGCAGGCTTACAAGTATAATTTGTTTTTACATTTTCACAATGAGAAAAACTGAAAATGTAGAATAATGATTTTATTATAATATGCCACTAAAGAAAACATTCATTATACTACCTAAAACATTTTTTCTAGCCTTTAGATTTGCAAATCTTTTCATGGTACTTTCTATAACAATCTCCTTTACAAAATCATTTTCTATTGACAAAATAGCCAAAGAATTTGATCTTCTTGAATCATGGACGACCACAAGTATGTTTTTATAAGCTTTAGTTTTGGAAGATCCTGAACACATGACATGGCGGTCTGAAGGCATCCTCTGTTTTGATGGCACCCGGGATGACTGACCGAATTGCCAGTACCTTGAACTGGCCCTGCCTGTAGGGAGTAAGGATATTACAATATACAAATACAACCTAATACAAGCTAATAAAAACCTTCATTATACTACCTAAAACATTTTTTAAGCCTTTAGATCTGTAAATCTTTTCATGGCACTTTCTACATCTATCTTCTTTACAAGATCATTTTCTATTGACAAAATAGCCAAAGAATTTAATCTGTCTTGAGTCATGGACAACCACAAGTATGTTTTTATAAGCTTTAGTTTTGGAAGATCCCAAACACATGACATGACGACATGATGGTGCTCTCAGTCCTGATGGTGCACAGGGGACTGCCTGAGATGCCAGTACCTTGAGCCAGCCCTTTTCTTGATGACTGAAGATGGTGATGATGAGTGAAAAATGTTTGAATGATTTAAATTTTTCTCTTCATTTCACATTTGCATAATCAAGGTTCAGAAAATCAAGATATGAATAATCAAGGAAGTACTGTATAAGAAAATACTCATTCAAAGATATATTCTTCTTCTATATACTGTGCCCCTTCAGGATGTAGGCGATCATGGCTCTCCACTATTTCCTACCCTTTGTAGCTCTTAATAAATTCTCTCTTTACTATCACTCATAAACCCTGCTCTGCTATCCATTCATTCAAGCTCGCCAGGTAGGTTATGCTTTGTTTTCCTCCATCTCTCTTGCCTTCACTCTGTTCTGTGAGCATCAAATTTTCCGAGCCCTCTTTCCTCATTATGTGCACTAGAAATTTCAGCTATCTCTTCCTGATGTTACATATAAATGTCCTTTTTGTCAACACTGTCTCTAGAACTTTGTTGTTGCTCACATGAGCAATCCATGTTATTCTCAGCATCCTTCTGCAGAACCACATTTCTGTTGCTTCAAGTTTTTTTTTCATCTGTGAGGAGATTGTCCACCATTCACTACCATATAGGAGGACTGATATTACATAATAATTCAGTACTTTTTTCTTTGTTTCTTACAATATTTTCTTGTTTCTTAATACTTTGCTTAGCTTTTGGAAGGCATCTTAGGCTATACCAATGCTCCTTAAGGATTTCAGCGTTACACTTTCCATCCTCTGTTAAAACACTTATTTAAATTGCTGTATCTCCAATTTGTAATTTGCATGTTAGACTGTTCATTTTGCTAACAACAATGCAATCTTTATCTTGCAATTGATGTTTAATCCTTTCTTCTCGCTTTCCTTCGGTGAAGAATTATTTGTACCAATTTCATTAGTGTCTTTATCGAATACTGAGTATGATTCTTTAAATTTTCAAATTGTTTGTTTGATATGAAATACTTGAATGGCTTTAGTGCAAATAAGTGAAAAATGTTTGGATGATTTAAATTTTTCTCTTCATTTCACATCTGCATAATCAAAGTCCAGAAAATCGAGTTATGGCTATTCAAGGAAGTATTTATATACTAGAAAATACTCATTCAAAGATACATTCTTCTTTGTGCCATGTCCTTTCAGGATGTTGGCGATCAGGGCTCTCCCCTATTTCCTGTTCTTTGTAGCTCTTTATAAATATTGTCTTTTTGTTATCTCTCCTAATCTTTTTTCCACCATCCATTTATTCAAGCTTGCTAGATAGGGCATGCATTGTTTTCCTCTGCCTCTCTTGCCTTCAATCTGCCCTGTGAGTATCAAATTTTCTGAGCCCTCTTTCCTTATTATGTGCCATTGAAATTTCAGCTATTTCTTCCTGATGTTAAGTATAAATGTTATTATTGTCTCTATTTCAGTTTTTCTCTTCATTTCACACTATATAACCTAAGTCCAGAAAACCGAGGTGTAGATAATCAAGGAAGTACTGTCTAAGAAAATACTTATTCAAAGATACATTAGTGAAAAATAACCTGGTGGTTGCTTATTTATAAAAATATGCTTTATATAGAGAGTGCATTCTTGTTTGAGGTTTATTTATAGTGGCCTCACATAATTAATGTGAGCAAAGACATATGTCAAATTACTGAAAAATTCTAATGACACATGGACAGTGTTTTCACCTTTTATTTGGCTGGTCTGGCAAGTCATAATTTCTGCTACTCAGTATTGGTTCTCTATTTATAATAGGCATTGGGGTTGAGGGGTAAGCAAACAAGCTCTTGGCAAAAGCTAGGTGAGGGATGAGAACATTTTGGAGTTTCTTAGAAATCTTTTTAAGCTAGTATAGGCTTACTAATGCACATAGTTTTATGGCAATTTTACCTCGGGTTAGACTTGCATGCAATGTACCAAGTGTGCAAATTTGGGTTTGCTGTACTGAGCTAAATTACACTTGCCATATGTAATAGGTTGTCCTAGATTATATGAATATCAATAACAACAAACATAATATAAAACATAAAATAATACAATTTAATAATATAAAACATAATATAAAACACATAATATATATATATATATATATATATATTGATGCATGTTTCATTAAATAATATAGACAAGTGTTGTCTATTTATTTTATGTAAATTCTTTTCATATCGTCTGATAAGCTTAATAACATTATCATTGAAAGACGAAAGAAATTCACAATATTGATACATATTTTTTAATCCTATCTAAGCTTTCGGCTTACATAAGCCATTATCAAAGATGACAATTACATTATAATATATTAAACAATACATGGACAAAAAATAATGATAGTCTGTTTATGTTTACATGGAAGATTTCCAAGCAACAACAAGCTCATGAATACAAACGCTGGAAACGAAAATTGCACAGCGGGTCATGACGTCACATATGATCACGCAAGAGTGAAAGCAAGAATTATTAAGTATGGGAAGTATTTATAAAATAAATAGACAACACTTGTCTATATTATTTAATGAAACATGCATCAATGAAAAAATGCTGCCTAAATACACACAATATATATATATATATATATATATATTCAAATATATGCATATATTTTGGCAGCTTGTTTTCATTGAGACATGTTTCGTTTAATAATTTAGACATATTATGTCTAATTATTTTCAGTTGGATCCTTTCATATTCATAGATAAGCTTTTTGGTGTTGTTATTGAAGCACAAGAGAAAATTGCCATGTTGATACATATTTCTTTTACTCCGAATACTTTCAACATAACACAATGTCATCATCAGGGTTTTGTTTATTGCCAGACAAATATTGTAGTGTTCACTATTGTTGAAGACAAAATTGTTATGTTCCTCTGAAAGTTAAATATCCTACTTGTGAAGTGAAGAATGCTGAGTCAGTATGTGATCACTGACACCATTTCAAAGGAGGTAACTGATATGGTTGTGGAGAGTTTTTTATGAAATAAGTAGTAAAAAAACTATTAGTGCAAACCCTGGCATTTCAAATATCTATTGTACACATTTTAAAACATTTGTGGAGTATTCATAATTAATTTTATTAAGGTTTGGTTTCAATTTTTTAATATAGATAGCTTTGAGAATTTTTAGTTTATGTTTATTCTTTTCATGAAAAAATATAGAAGTATTTTCGACAAGAATTTTTCTGAATTGAAAATGTGGACAGGTATGCTGTTGTAAATGTTTAGAAATATCATTCAAATGAAAAAAAACGTGACAACGTTGCTGTAGTGTGTCCAAAATAAATATCATTTTTACCATTGGAGATACAATCTCCCAGAGGACATTTAAATTTATAAACAATGTTGGTTTTCTGCAACATGCTAGTAGGTGGGGAAGAGTCATTATGAATGATTGTTTTAGATATACTAGATTTAGTGTAGTATATAATTAATATTTTTTACTAGGATCTGTGATGAATATATTAGTATTTATTCATCTTTTAGGACATTTTCATCTTGTTTGGTTGCAATATAAAAGATTGATATGTTTGGGGTTAGTTGAAGAACTATTATATTCTATTTGTTTAGTATAGCGATCTCTGATGGAGCATCTTATTTGTTCATTAACAATATAGTTAGGGAAGTTATTAATAAGAGTTTGTTTTATATTTTTAGTTCACGGTAGAAAATCTGTTTTGTGGATGAATTAATTTTTGCATGGTTTATTGGTTTTTTTATAATTGCTATTTTATAGTAATTTGGACATTCACTCTTATAATTAAGGGTACAGGAATTTATGCTGGTAGGTTTTTTATATGGGGAGATAGTGAACTTATTGTTATTAGTGTTTATCCATATATCTAGAAATGGAATTTTGTTGCTATTATTAAGTTCATATGTAAACTTAAGGACAGAATTATCCTGGAATTGTTTTTGGAGTTGATCTTTTTCTTCTGTATTCTTGACTAATATTAGGATATCATCAACATATCTTAGGTAGATGGAGGGTTTCTAAAAATTGTTAAATATGTTATTTTCAAGATTAGACATATAGAAATTGCTAAAAGTTGGACCCTGAACTGAACCCATTGAGACACCATCCTGTTGTATATATATATGTTATTTTTGTGATCATAGAATGGGACTTCAGTAATGCAAGTTAACAGTAGTTTCCGTAATATACAAGGTCTAATTTTAAGTGGGGGTAGAGATGGATTATCGTATATGTTTCATATAATAATATCAATAGTTTTGCAAACAGGGACATTAGTGAATAAATTTTTGACATTAAGTAAGGCATTTTTCTCCTTAAGCTAATGACAGGATGTCTTTTCACTAATTTACTTTTTGTGATATTCAAATATATAAATATAAATAATATAAATATATAAATATAATAGAAATAAATAGAAATATAATATAAATCTCTGTATATAAAACAGAGGATGTCTGTGTATCTGTCTGTCTGTCTGTGTGATACCATTTCACTCGAGATCCATCCAACTGATTTTGACCAAATTTGGCACATACATTGTACAATGTAAGAGATAAGGTCTTAGTGTAAAAAAGTGATAATTTAAAAGAAATCAATAATTGATAAAGCCAATCAAAAATCGATAAATTCACCTTTTTTCCTCCAATTTCATTCAAACTTGGTATATAGGTTACTTACATCATGACGAGCTCAATGATACCTCATTTTTATTTCTATGCTACTGCGTTTAGCGAAAATCTGTGAAAAACGAAAAATCGATTTCAACATAAATTTTAAACTAAAAACTCCCTCAATTTCAAAGCAATCTAATACAAACTTCACTCAGTTGTAACCAACAATAAGTTGATTGGTTAACAGTCATTTAACTTGATAATTGAGTTCACCCATATAGTGAAAACCTGCATACATAACGAAAAATGGTGATTTTTACTGGTTTCTTTCTTATTTTTTGTTGATCTTTCAACCAATTTTCATCAAACTTAACAATTGCTTTATAAATGAATCCTCTTTTACATCTCTGGTAGCACACTGAAAATTGAATTTCAAAAACTCAAAAATAATTATGGTCTGAAGAGGGTCATCATGTTGCCTATTTTATCCCTTCATGTCCTCAGCTAACTTTGATTGAATAAATACAAACTACTTCTGTTATATCAGTAACGGCATTAATTCAAAATGTTTTTTTTAATGAAAATACTTTAAGGTAATTGAAGAAGATAGACTCTGCTATATCTAAATATGATGCTGTTTTTGCTCCATTCTAATTGAATGCTTTTTCTGATTGAACAGCTGGGTATGGCTGCTAGTATTATATAAAACATAATATGATACAATATAAAAGTGTGTAAATTTGGGTTTGATATTCTGAGCTAAACTATCTCTGCTATATGAGAGAGGTTATCCCAGATTATACGAGTATCATTAATGACAACAGAACAGGAATGAATTTTTGACTTGACTGCATTCTTCTTCTCAAGCCAATAACAGGATATCTTTTTACTAAGTTACTTTTTTGTGATATTAACTGTCACCTTGTATATGTGGAGAGTGTAACAGTTATTGATGTAGAAAATGGAACCAGGAAACTGAATTCAAATTCTGATCTTGTTTAGTTAGATGACAAGTTTAATATTCAATTCAAGTACAATGACTTCAAACAAATGATAACCAAAATTAAATTACAAATTAGCCTTTTCGCATAATAATGATAGTAATCAAATAAACATTCAAGGAATTCTGGGAGTGAACATTTTGCAACATATGGAAGATACCAAAACTGTTAAACGCATGAATGGCTTGGCATGGAACAGTCTAAATTTTATATATTTATTTATAAAAGAAATACTTATTGAAATACTTATTGTATTTAAAGAACTGATTTCATGGTCATATACCAAATATTATATTTCATGTTATGAAGTGGCAACATGCAGTGGAATGCTGAATTGCATGTTTTTCCATGTGTTGGAAGAATATAAAAAATATAGGTTATCTCCTTTTGGTTGATAAGACTCACTGATAGGGAGATGGGTCCATTTATCTGATAATAATGGGTAAGACCCAAATCTAGGTGCAAAACATGAGAGGCTTCAAGACAAGTGAGATGAACTCCAAGAACAGGCGAGATCCTGACCACAAACAAACCTGAATAATGCATTGACAAACAACCATCAGAAGAAGAATATGAAAAGTATCAGATAAGTGTTTCAGTGAATTTCAAACAGATACATATATTTGGATTTTGTTCCTGATGCCATGTCTTTAACAGGTAAAGGAATACGTCATTAGTAATTCATTATTCTTATTCTCTTTGTCATCTGTCTATATTTCTGAGATGAGGTATTATGTACACTATTTACATTATTCGGACTTTTGTCCTCATCTTTGTCGCCATATTTATCACAACGTTTCGGACTTTCAGCATCTGTCTATATTTCTGAGATGAGGTATTATGTACACTATTTACATTATTTGGACTATTGTCCTCGTCTTTGTCGCCATATTTATCACAACGTTTCAGCCCTTCAGTATCTGTCTATATTTCTGAGATGAGGTATTATGTACACTATTTACATTATTCGGACTATTGTCCTCGTCTTTGTTGCCATATTTATCACAACTTACATCTGTACCCTTGAGAAGCAGAACGGCTTGGATTTTGTTGCATGAGCTTGCCAGAGATTGTGAAATGATTAATAATGATTATCCAATCATCTCCAGGGGTTGTTTCCACACTTTTCTTTCAGGTAGAATAAGGGGCATCAGCTTGGTACTTGGTGACAATAATGTGAAATGCATTCTTGCTACAACCCATTTGAACTCAGATGTCATGCTCTAAAACAGTGGTCCCCAAACTTTTCTTCTTCGGGACACATTTGTGGAATGAAAATTTATTCACACCTCACCAAATTTTATGTGATAAAAAGTACATTTAAAAAAAACATAGAGCGTTAAAGGGAGATAACCGTGGATTCAAAGTCAGAACATTATCATTGATAACTTTCTCCTCCAATTTGCAGATCCTAGTATTCTTAATACTTGATAAAATGCAAAAATATCACAATGATAAAATTGGTCAATAATTGTTTTTAACTATTTATACTGGGACTCATGCATGCAATTACAAGTAATCCATAATAATATTTTAAATTTTGAAACCATATTTATTTTTGGTATATGAATTTTTTGAAACTGTTTCTAAATCTTTGTCTTTCAATCATTCTGCGTCACCTGCTATCCTCTTCCACCGCACATACAAGGCACACCATACCATTTGGGAACCACTGCTGTAAGGCATGGTTGATGCAAGGGTCTAGTGCTTCCACCTCCAGTCTATGATACGGAGCTGCCATTCTACTACATCTCAATTTTCATAAGGTAATATTCATATAAAATACAAACTTTATTGTGACTTAATTATGTACAATAATGGATCATATGCAATATAAATGAGCAATTCAATTATAAAAATTGAAAATAAATACAATGTATCTAAATACGAACGACATGTCATAATTGATCATTCCATCTTAAATGCCATAATTGATCATTCCATCTTAAATGTCATAATTGATCATTCCATCTTAAATGCCATAATTGATCATTCCATCTTAAATGCCATAATTGATCATTCCATCTTAAATGCCATAATTGATCATTCCATCTTAAATAAATCAACCATGTTTTTGCGGCAATTTTTAACATCATTTTCTTGTTAAAAATTGAATAATTTAATACATTCATAATTATGGATAAAAATAGTGAATTTTATATAATGTTTTTTTTTTCAAGACTTTGCATGAACAAAACAAATTCATGGAACACAGAAATGATGTCAAAATCCATGAAAATGTTTCATCCTTTAATAATCAGTTGTGTTTAGTTTAATTTGTAACGTATATAAATGTAGGTAGAAAAAAGCAAACATTGATAATATAGCGATTGTCACAAAACACTGCCCAGGCCTCAAATCATGCTGCCCCTCTTCCAGTTTGTGGTGATTCGAGGGTAGTATGCACCAACCCTGATCTGAGTATCCTTGTCTGTATAATATGATTATTTAGAGTTCTATGAACAACAGAAATTGCCATTATTTTGCCCATTTTTGATGTATAAAAACTTACTGAAAACTATTCTTGAGAACAACTTCACAATTTTCAAACTAGACGAAACTCTGTTACAGTGCTTCAAACCTGAGCATGGTGCAATGTTCAATTTGTTTGCATCAACTAAGAATGGCTGATGCAATATCCTGCAATAATGGAGAAATGTTAATTTTTACTGGTGGTCGGGAGTGTAATCATTAGAACTTTGAAGCAAGAAATTGGTGAGCAAGGCTGAAATTACAGTTGCAATTGTTACATCCACTTTCACAGAAAATACCCTAGAGAAAGGCATGAATCCATCTTTCCCCACCAGCTACTGGCTAAATAGCAAAGCAGATTGGTCTCTAGCTTTGGTAGTCAACCTGTATTGGAGAAGGATAACTCTGAATTCAGGATAGTATGTGGCCCTGGTGGGACACATACTTCAACTGTAACTAGTGTCTGCTCAGCATAGTTGCAGTATAAGCCAGAGGTTGACTGTGGGTCAATACAAATGGACCTGAGCAAATGGGCATGCTTGGAAAGAAGCAGCCATACTGAAGATGAGAAATCACACTGATTTACAGTTGAATCATCTATGATGATGGTCTTTTTGCAAAGACTAATTTGGGAGTGAAATTACTTCTTTCGATTCAGGTTAATTGTATTATTAATCTTTTGACAATTAACTGTAATTATTTTTGTTTATCTACTGACTGATTTTGAGACAAACATTGCTAAGAGCTACAATGGGCAGGAAGTTGTGGAGAGCCATGATCGCCCACGTCCGGAAGGGACACGAGACACTAGAAAATAAAAAGAATGATTTTAATTTTTGATTCAGTAGTTATGGCTATTATTATTGTTTTGGTCTGGATTTCTGGGATAAGGAGTTAAACACTTTGTATTCGAACTATTGCCCTCCTCATCTTTGTTGTTGATATCACTACGTTTCGGCCGTTGTGCCCTCAGGCCTTCCCCTAGTGTATATCGATCTGTGTATAAAGGGAATTCTGAAGCCTTTATTTAATTTACATAGGTAGATAGTTCTCGTTTCACTGCTCCCAGGAATATTGGGCCGGGCAGTGTACTTGTACTCAGTGAAAAGAAAAACGAGCGTGCAATAACGGAACAAAAGTAAATAAAAATAAGATTAAAAAAAACAAAAAAAAAACGATATCCCTTATGAGTGGAACAAGAACACTATCCCCATAGATTAAATAAAAAAGAGTTCAGAGTTCAGAATTCCATGTAGATTACCCAAATCGATATACACCCGAGGAAGGCAGGGGGTCACAACGGCTTTAGATGAGGACAATAGTCCGAAAAATAGTGTAACTATGTAAAAAAATATATTGTCTTTGAGTAAAATTTTATTGAATAAATAATTATTTTAGCACTTTCTTTTAGTCCAACGAAAGAAAAATATTGTATACAATATCTTCATTATTTGAACTTACAGCCTTTGTGAATCTATCTTGCTAAAAAAAGTCTTTAGTAATAAATATAATTGTATAAGTAATAGATCATCGATACTATATTTATGTCGTTTCTGAAGCCGGTTGGCATCAAAGCATGTTTGATCTGAACGCCATGCACTCTTGTCCTTATTTCATGACATTGCGGTTTATTCCATTTAAATTCAAAGTCCTGCCCATAAGAACAACGAAATGAAATAAAATTGAAATATATTCACAATGACGATTTAGTTGAATCATAGCCAACCGGTGTCAGGGTGAAATTTTTCACCATTAAAAAAAAGCTTCCCACTGTTTTGCTAGATTAAGAAGACCAAGATATCGGTGCATCGCGACAGTACGAGTGTAGTCTTTTCTTTTGTCAAGTACTTGATGCCTGATTATTTTTAAGGGTTGTTTGCGAGAGCCAGTTCAAAGTTTTATCATTATACATCATGCAACAGGCCGGCAGTAGTTACCACGGAATGTACTCCTCTCACGTAAGTAAATAATGACTTTATTAATATAACAATTATCTTGCAGTTGGCGCCAAGTACCCTTTTTTGCTAGGTAACCACAACTACTACTACAAAATGAAAAAAAAAAGGTGTGATCCTTACTAAAATCATCGTTTTCATGGAATGATACGCTAGAAGTTAAGGTTTTGTTAGAAAGACACCTTAACTCTAACCATTTCAATATTAATTTTAATACCTGTGTCGATAATTATTTTATATACCGAAAAAAAAAGTTAAAAGACTTGTTTAAGATTAAGAAGAATTGATGCTGAAACGATTTGCGCTTTTTATGACGAATCTTGTGTACGTTTCTTTTCCAGTTAAACACAAATAAAAATAAAAAAACAACAATTACATTTATGAGAGCAATTATAAATTTAATAAAGCATTTTCAATTTAAAAAAATCGTTGTGGTTGATTTAAAGGCTTTGTTTTGTTAATTTTAAAGAAAAAAAGGGGTTTTTTTTTGTAAATTTCGCAGAAATATATGGTAAATTAAGTGAAAAAAATTTGACAATTGAAAATATTTTTTTAAATAATTAAAGATTTATTAAAATTTAGCTTTTACTACGGAAAAAACAAACCCTTTAAGGTTGTTTTAAATATTTTTTTAATTGATTGGCTCTCTTTCTTTACTTACAAACTTTAAAAATGTTTTTATTTTCATTATTTTTGTTAAGCCGTCAATTTAATGACCTGTTTTGTTTGTTTACACTTTTAAATTGAAATAAAAAATCGTCTGAACTTGTGTTTTCAACATTTTTAAATTAATTTATTTATATTTTTAACACAATTTCTTTTTTTTTCTTAAATAAATAAAAGATGTTTTGAATTTAATTATAATAAAAAAAAAAATCTAACTAACCACAAGAAAATAAACATCTTTTTTCTTAATTATAATAACTGGGATTTTTAAACTACATTTTTTTCTTTGTAGGAGAGAAAAATATTTTTTTCATTTATTTTGAAAAGGTTTTTGTTTGAGGGTTTTTTTGTTTTTTTTTTTATTTTTTTTCTTCTCCTTAAATGTCCTATATTTCTAATTTTGAAATGTTTGAATTTAAAAAATTAAAGATGTGAATTTTTCTAAAACTAAAAAGCAATTGCCGGAAAAACAATACATTGTATTTTTTTTTTGTCACTTTTTTCTTTTAAATGATACCGAAATAATTTTTTTTTCTTTATCACTCGCTTTTTATAGTTCATAATTTCTTTAAGATAACTTCCAAATTTCGAAGACTCTTTCGGAAATTATTTATTTGAACATGAAAAAGCTGCTTCATTCAACTTCCACTTTTTTTTTTTTTTTTTTTTTTTTTAAGGGCTTTTCAACAATGCATTGAAATCATTGAATAAATTAAATAAATATGTTTGTGAGGTTGCTAAAATAGCAACCTCATATAAACCTTTTAAATATTTGTTCAATGATTTCATTCAATATTAATTAATTATTAATATTTTTCAGATTTTCCAAATTTAGGGATCGATCCCAATTTCAAATGTACATGATATGCACCACTAAATAAAAATAATTATTAATTTAAAAAATTAAAATTTGAATTTTTCTTTTCAAACCCTATATTTTGAATTAATCTTTTTTTTAAGCTTTCATTCAGTTCTTGCATACGTTGTTTTTTTTATTCTTATTTCACAAATAAAAAATATTACTAAATAATTTTTAGTTTGTAATATATTTTTTTAATTTGTGAAATATCTGATGTTTATTTTTAATTAATAACTCAAACACAACAACAGGTAATTTTTACAGGTAAAAAATCCAAATTACAATTGGGGTTTTTCAGTTACACAGCAAATTTTGTCTTGTGTGTGTGAATTTTTTTTTTTTTTTTTCAACAAAAAATCGATTAACGTCAAATTGAACAGCTTACTTTGCAACAAATGTTAACTTGATGGTAGTATCAGTTGGTAGTTATTATTAATTAATTTCTGTTTATAGTTTAATTAACTTTTTATTTCTACTTTCCACCATTTCTGACATCACCTGATGAAGATTGGAGATTTTCCAATTGAAATTTTTTTTGTTTGTACTTTAATTCGAGACCACATATGAAATTTTTTTTTTTTCTATCTGGAAACTAGCCCAAGAATTTTTGAACCTGAATTTTCTAGATAATAAATGTGTGAAATTTATCATTTGAAGTTGAAGTAATTTAAATTCTAATCAGTAAAAAAAATTCTCTCTCTTCTTAAAGTAATTTTTGTTTTTAAACGCTGTACAATTTTTCATGGGGTTTTAAAATTGATGTTCAGACAACCACAAATTTGATTATTTTTTGGTCGTCAAAGCGAATTTTCTGTAAAGAGGGAGAAAAAAAATGAAGGTGTAATTAATCTGAAATTATTTTGAGATTCTTTTTAAATATTTTTGAGTTTTTCTTCCATTATTGCATTTTAATTTAAGCTTCTTTTTTTTATGTGACTTCAGTTCTTCAACCATTCATTCATTAAACTTACCAAAATAACTTCAGAAGTAGCTTCTGATACTTGAATCCCATATCTAAGAAGCTCGTCTTTCATGGATGCTGCCTGAACCAATTAGCCTACCTAAATACAAAAGAAAACTATCATCACTAAGACCAAATCTCATCTATATAGATTTCTGCTACTGTACTTATCTTCTAACCTCAGTTATTGACTACTTAGTACTAATTTTTATTTTCAGATAACCTAATTTTGCTATAAATTTATTTTACGTTTTCGTGTTTTTTTTTTTTTTTAATACGTTATTCTTTTTGTCAATTCATTCTTTAGCTGCTAAACTAATTTGCAGGGATTCAAAATAACGATAAAACAGAAAAGGTTTTATAAAAAGAAAAAATGCCTAATCGTAACTGCTTAAGACCTCATCTATGAAAATCGAGTGCTTAGTATGGAATGGGAGTTTAAGCCGCATCTAAAGTATCCACTTTATTCCAAATTCTTGCAAATATCATTTAGTCAAAGAATAAATTGATGAAAGAATGTTGTCTTAAAAAATGAATATAAAAAAAATAAAAAATTTGTAAAATATTCATAATGTGGACACCCTCCCACACACAAAATAATCTATTAATTCATACAATTATAGTATATTTATCATATAGGTATTTATTTATCAAGAAACCCATGTTGTTTGAAATATGACACAGTTGAGTTTAGTGTGGGGTTTCAGTAGCCATTCAAACAAATATTGCTCAAGCCCACTCGGCCCTTCCCCTATAGACATCTCAGGCATTATGTAATGACTCTGGCTCCCTCCTGGATGAGAGGTAACCCCTAGGAGGATGGTTCCCTGGGGCTCAAGTTAATATCAATTTGAAACTCCATTCAGCATCAAAATTCAGAACGATTCTGCATGTTGTGCGACTGTTGACAATCATAGTCCCAATGTTACAAAACATTGCATTATATTTGAATACTGGTCGATAACATAAAACCTATTGGTAGACTGACTCAGTAAGTTGGGTACTACTGAGCATCAGCAGTGTGCACATTTCTGTTGAATTATATTATGGCATGTGCAGTTAAGGAACTTTCCTGTATCATCCTAGAAATATGGTCAGGTTTTGAATTTGCTTTTTCTTTCCTAGATGAAGCATTGTTATCATTATTAATTTTTGATTCCATGGGCAAGATTCCATGAACAAAGAAGTCTTAAAGCAAATGGCAACAGGAAGAACACTTGTACTCAAAATCAGGAAAAGATTGCATGAAATTCTTTCCACATAATGAGGAAAGAGGGTTGGAAAACTTAACCCTCACAGGGAATATTGAGGGCAAGAGAGACTGGAAAGCAACAAGTGACTTAACTGACAAGATTGTGTGAACAGATGGGAGAACGAGGTAGAAGTCTCTGCAAAGGTAAAAAAGCATGTCAAGTTCAAATCCAAGACTAGTTTTTTGCATTTACTTTTGTGAAAATAACCATTGGAAAGGTAGGAATATCTCCCCCCAGCTGTGGGTTGACTAGCAGGTTAGAGTGAGTTATCTAAGAAACCAAAGAAGGAAAATTCCAAACCTTGCTTGAAGAATACATAGCTGTTAACACAGGACACATGGCACAGTGGATAAAGGCATTAGTTAGATCCAGTGACAGGACCCAAAGAGTGTGAGTTCAATACACAGTTAAGGCAGTGGAGAACTTGGAGAGGGGAATTAACAGGAGATAACTGATAACTGACATCCATTAAACATGGCACGTCGAACTAGAACAGTCTACCCCAGTGAGTGAAATAAAGGGTTCAGTTCGACATTCCAACCACCTGAAGAAGGCTGAATAGAACAATTCTAACAATAGACTGTATTAAAAGTTATTAACAAAAGATTTATTCTTACTGGGGTTCTTTGGAACCTCAGCAAACAGTTTTTTTTTTCTTTCTTTATTAAGAACTTTAACGTTTTTACTGATATAAAGGAAGCATTTTATAGCTTCTCTTAGGCAGATCCAAATTACCAGCCTCACTAGTCTTGTACTTTGGAACAATTAAAAAAACTTCTGAATTATTGCCCTTCACCTGGAATTGTCTGCTGATAACAGGAATGATGGCAGGAAACCACTGTATTATCTCAAAAGATGAATTTGCATAAATCTGCCATGATCTGCATTTTTGAAGAAAAAAATTTAATCTCATAGAATTTTATTTTTAAATGATTTTTTTTTTAATCAAGATTTAGATGGGATTTATTTTTGAAGTTTATCTTTCATAAAATCTTTGATAAAAATGACTAAAAATATAATTGATTAAAACTAAATGCCTACACATCAAAAGTTGATGCTGACTTCACAAATTATTCAGACATTTATTCTCATCTCTGTTAAATCTCATCTAATCTTATCCACATCTGTTGAAATTATTTTAGCCAACTGTTTTGTTTGAAAATCTTCAACAAAGCATTGTCAATGTTCAACGAGTATACTCATATTTTTTCTCTTCCTCATATTGCCAGTATATTTTTTCCTTTATTTTTCACCTTAATTACCTTCTTACCAAAGCACCAAGCTTAAAAGCTGAAATTGCTAAATTCTTCATATTTGAGAGGATGACTGTTAAGAGATAAAATTTATTAGGTCATGTAAGAAGATTTTGAAGTACAATATACTTTCAATCTTAGGAAAGTTTGTTCCCTGTGTGGTGCTAGACAATTTTTCTTACCAGAATCTATCTTGCACATGTATAAGTCTACCATTCATCCATGCATTGAATATTGCTACCACATCTGGTCTAGTGCTTCTTCTATGTATTTACAGATTCTTGATAAACTGCAAATAGGGGTAGGAGGTATAAGGAACTATGTTTAAATTATGCACATACCCCCTTTTTTCTTTTCTTTTTCTTTTTTTCTTTTCTTTTCTTTCTTTCTTTTTCTTTTTTTCTCTTTTCTTTTCTTTTCTCTAGACATAATAATAAAATAAATCAAAATCTGAAAAACATTTTTCAATTTAATTCATTTTTGACGGATTGCTTCCCTAAAAACTGAAATATGTAATTTTGGCTCCAAAGGAAGCCAGAAAATAGTGATATAAGAACTGTCCTTGAATGTAAGTAAATTGTTATGACTTACAACAGGAAAATTTGATGATTCATACTTAATCCAGGCTTTAAAGGCAGTGTTTGTTCATTTTATTGAATATAATGTGAAATTAAATGGTGCCAAGTGTCAGTTCCTTAAACAGGAAATATAATATTTAGATTATACAGTGTATAAGGAAGTCACAAAACTACTTGAGAGTAAGATGAATGCTATTTGCACAGCTTCTCATCTTTTTAATGTGTCAGAATTAAAATCTGATATCTCACATTTTGGAGGCCAAAATTAAGAGGTCATTGGAATGGGGAAAAGTTTCAGGGGCATGTTGCATTCAAACAGGAAAGTTTTGAAAAATTTGGTGAAAACGGGAAGTTGGAAGATGATGTTGAAATGGGAATGCAGTCAGTGATCAGATTGGTTTTGCTGTCATTTGCGAAGGTGTGTATTATTGTGAGTAGATTTGGTGACTGTTGGTTTGGTTTCATGCTCAAATTTTCAATACTGAAAACCTAGATGACATGTTTCAACCTTTCCAGGGCCACCTGAATGAATTTTTCAGATCATGATGTCTGTCAAATTTGCAGTTGAAATTAATTGAATTGAATTTAACATTACATTTTCATATGATATTAATTACCCCCATGTCAAGGTTCATAAATCAACCACAGAAATAGTGCATCAGATTTTAAAAATGATGTGTGTTGATGTTGCTGAAGTGCTGGGAAGACAAGCAGGAAGGGAATATGGCTTTAGCGACCACACAGATCATCCTGCTCGTGCAACTCAGTTACATCTGACAAAAGAAGAGCGAACTGGTTTGCCAACAAATAACCGTGATTCTGAACATCACCTCTCTGTGTTTGAGAAAAGAGAACCAGTAGCTAAGTTTTGTAACAAGAAATTCACAGCAAAAGGAATCCGGAATGATGTAACTCTGTACCAATCACAGACATTCCACAACACAGCAACCAAAAGCTTCATTTGAATTGTTAATCTTTTGAACAACATGGTAAATGAGTGGGTAGCTGACCAGAAAGAACTCCACAAATTGAAATTCATGGAGAAAATTGAAAGGAAAGGAACAATCAAGGTACACCCAAAAATGTTTTCAACTTTGGTTACTGACCCCCATTCCAACTTATGCAATGTTGAAGAGTGTCATGATATTCTGAAGGCAAATTGTGATAACGAAAAGATTGTTTGTATCAATATCTGTCTATATTTCCGAGATGAGGTATTATGTACACTATTTACATTATTTGGATTATTGTCCTCATCTTTGTCGTCATATTTATTACAACGTTTCAGCCGTTGTACGCTTCGGCCTTCTTCAGGTGGTTGGAATGTCGAACTGAACCCTTTATTTCGCTCACTGGTGTAGACTGTTCTAGTTCCACGTGCCATGTTTTAATGGATGTCAGTTATCAGTTATCTCCTATTAATTCAGTTTGACATTCCAACCACCTGAAGAAGGCCGGAGTGTACGGCCAAAATGTAATAAATATGGCGACAAAGATGAGGGCAAATAGTCCGAATAATGTAAATAGTGTTTGTATCAAGTTGTCATATTACCGCGATACTCACAAATCCGATATCCTTCAACACCCGGATTTGTTCAGGATCAATAATATTAGTCATGATGAACAGTGGCTTAATTTATGCACACTTCTTTAGGCAATGATCCCATGTCCGAATATGTTACTAAGGTTGTACTTTCTTATAGATGAGTACAACCTACTAAAATTTCATGAAAATCTGAGATGATGCCCATGGGAACTTTGGTCGAGTTGATACAGAATTACCCATATAGTGCTGTTTAAATATATGTATATTCATGATTGTGAATACCCATAACCCCCTAGGGTCATAGGAGCACCATATATACTGCAGCTGCAGTAATGTTTCTAGGGCAAGATAATCGGACAAAGCCCAACCCTCTGTAGGCTGGTTTGAATTCAGTTTCCCTTCTATTAGACTGTTTACCAATCAAGGCTATAAAGCCCAATTTGTCCTGCTATTTAACCCATAGCAGGGGTGGAGAAGAAGAGATGGATTCATAACTTTCCCAAGAATATTAACACATAAGTGAATGTAATGAACTTTACTGGGATTTGAACTCTGTTCTCCAATTCCTTAACCGGAGCTGCTATCCATTACACTACCTTGCCTCTGATATGTATATTATTGTTGAACTTTATTATTTCTGATTCAGTAATTATATAATGCTATTTAAATATACATATGGATAGGTTTTGCACTCAATTTCCCACCAGACCAAAGAAATCAGATGTTACCAAATTCATGATTCCTTGAACACATAATGAGGAATGTCTAATTCACTAGGCTGTTGTCCTAGAGATTATTTTTTCTTTCTTATCAAATTCAGACACAATCACAAATCCCGTAATCGCTTAGAGTCTAAGGGGCACTATGCCTATTGCAGCCATAGCAACAGTAGTGTTTCTAGGGCAAGACAGCCTGATGGAGCCCAACCCTTTCCAGGATGGTTTCAATTCAGAGTTTCTCTTCTCCTAGACTGGTTGCCAATCAAGGCTATAGAGCCCAATCTGTTCTGATATTTAACCCATAGCTGGGGTGGGGAAGAAAAGATGAATTCATGACTTTCCCAAGCACACAAGTGAATGTAATGAACTCTACTGGGATTTGAACTCTGCTCTCCAATTCTTTAATCCGAGTCACTATCCATTACTCTACCTCGACTCCAAGATGTATATTATTGAATCAGAAATAATGAAGTTCAATACTTGAGTTTTGTAATCTCTCACGGGTCAGGACTTTTGATAAGAATAATTATGTAACTCTGAGTTGAATGTAGATAATTGTTGAACTTTAATATTTCTGATTCAATAATTATTGTTCTACTTAATTATCGAAAGCAATTTATTGGCAGAAATTCTGTTCACCTTGGTATGTGTTGAATTATATAATTTTACATATATCAATAGGTAGCATTATTTTATTTTATTTAATTATGACTGTTATTTAAAAATTTATATTTTTGGCAATTTATGGCCAAGTGTTTTAACAGAAAGTGCAATACTGAAATCCAAAGGTGTATTGGGATGATGCCCATGGGAACTTTGGTTGAGTTGATAGCCAAAGATGTATTCCAAAAGCGAAGCAGAATATTCATAAATAGAAAGAAAAAAAAACTCACTAGAAACAAGGAAAAGAGTACTAAACTGTTATGTGATATCTGTCCTCCTGTATAGCAGTGAGTGTGGGACAATCTCCTCAAAGATGAAGAAGAGATTTGAAGCAACATAAATGTAGTTCTACAGAAGGATGCTGAGGATACCATGGACCAATTATATGAGCAACGACAAAGTTTTAGAGAAAATGGAAACAAAAAGGTAACTTATACTTAGCATCAGGGAGAGACAGTTAAAATTTCTAGGGCACATAATAAGGAAAGAGGGCTCAGAAAATCTGTTACTCACAGGGCAGATTGAAGGCAAGAGGGACAGAGGAAAACAATGCATACCATACTTAGTGAGCTTGAGAAAATTGATGGTGGAACAGGGTTTTAAGAGAAATAACAAAAAGACAAAATTTATTAAAGGACAGGAAGTTAGGAGAGCCATAAAGAAATGATTAAATTTTGGTTAGGAATAAATCTGGGGAGTGGGGATGTTCTTAGCAGTACTGTGTCCAACATGTGTTTGGTTATTTGATCAGATTTGAGGAAGTGAGTTAGCCAAGAACTTTTCAGCACCCACTAATACAAAACAATATATATGTATTTCTCTCACTCTGTACATACATTTATATATATATATATCAAGTATGTGGTGCAGTTCAATTTACATTACAATGAATCATTCATACAGAAAAACAGATATAGAAGTTAACTTCTATATCTGTTTTCTATATGAATGATTCATTGTTATATATATATATATATATATAATGAGGGTCAGACAGATCAGTTCCCAGAAACTGAAAGCCCGACACCCACACAGGATTTGATTATAGTGGTGAAGGCTTTGTGCAGGGCCATCCACACTTTTTGGAGGGACGAATACAGGGACCTGGTGCAACGAATGCCACAGGGTCCCCAAACGACCCTCCGCAGTTTTTGAATTCAGAGTTGTCCTTCTCCTAGACCAGTTGCCATCCAAGGCTATAGAACCCAGTCTGTCCTGCTATTTACCCATAGTTGGAGGGAGAAGAAGAGGATTCACACCTTTCCCAAGGGTATTAGCACGTAAGTGAATGTAATGGATTCGACTGGAATTCGAACTCGGCTCTCCGATTCCTCAATCCAAGCCATTATCCATTACTCCACCGTGCCTATATATATAAATTAAAATATATAAATAAATTTCCAAGAGGATAGAATCCAGGTAGAACTCAATGTCCAGAACAGAGTAATAATATAATAAAAAAACTCAAACACTAATATTCCATGGTTATAATTTATTACATTGGAATCGTAATCACTATCTACTTCATCAGACCTACAAATACAAAAAGAAATCAGAACGATTCCAATATAATAAATTATAACCATGGAATATTAGTGTTTGAGTTTTTTATTTTATATATATATATATATATATATATATATATATATATATATATATATATATATATATATGTATATTGTGGTTGGGGATAACACTTTTCTACATTACTGGGAAAGTCCACTACATTGACATGAGTGAATTACATATGTCTGTGTTATTGAACTCTTTGGGCTTTTACACTGTCACTGTGACACGTTAAAAGTGGAAATATTGTACTAAAGAAATCCAAATCGGTAGATAAATCAACTTTAAAAGTGAGATGATATATTTAAATATATGTCTATATTAAAGTTACTTTCACTGATTATAATTGTTTTCCTGTATAGCAAAGAGACAAGGCAACTGTTATGTTTACTTTATTTCAGTTTTAGTTTTAATATTCATCATAATACATCCCTGGGCGAATGGTCCAAAATCAGATTGGTTCACAGCGCCATACTGTGTCCCAATCTTGTGTTTGTTAAAACCATTGTGCTAATCCCGAGGAGTCAGTTATTTCTGTCACAGCTCGAAGTATAGGAGCTAGCTCTTTTTTTTTTCTTTTTTTTTTTAAACGACATGTGAGATGGATTTGTTTTTGAAGTTACCTGTTTCTAGTCTTTGCCTAAAGAGGCAGGACTTACTGGGCAGTGGGTGATTTTTCTTGTCCTGTTATTTGCCCAAAACTAGGGTGGGGAGAAGTTTGATTCATAGTTTTTCCAAGAGTATTAGCAAGCAAGTGAATGCAATGAACTTTGGAATTTCGATTTGGCTCTTCAATTCTTAAATCTGAGTCACACTCCCCCCACCCCACCATGCCTCCATGTTTAATATTCAGGAAATATTAAACAGAAGTAAGAAAATTTAGAGCTATATAGAATGTTTGATATTATATAAGTACAATGCAATTTCAAAATTACTTACATTTTTTTTTTTTTTTTTTTTTTTTGTAGCACAGGTAAATTATCTGTCTATTTCTGAGATGAGGTATTGTAACTATTTACACTATTTCCATTTATTGTCATATTCACCACATTTCGTCCATTGTATGCACTGGCCTTCTGCAGGTGGTACATGTTGGAATGGCTTTTTTCCAAAAAGCATTGGTTGAAGTGACTTAACCCAAAGAGGTGTGAGTTCAATACCTGGCCATAGTAGAAGTGAACGAAAAACTTGGAGAGTTGAGTTACTAAAGGGAAATAACTGAAACTGAGAAATACAGAAAAGGGCGTGGCACGTGGAACTAGAACAATCTATCCAAGTGGACGAAATGAAGGGCTTTGAAATTCCAATGAATATCACCTGAAGAAGACCAGCGGCTACAATGACCGAAACATTGTGAATATGACAATAAAGATGAGGACAATAGACCAAACCATGTAAATAGTTATATATAGTCTCAGAAATGTAAGCATAAATTTTGGGTCCTAAATTAAAAAAATGTATATATGCGTTTGTTTAAAAGAAATCTTTTTGTAACTCCCCTTCCAAAAAAAATAATGTATTTTCATACACTAAGCAGCTAGGTACAATAACAGAACCCCATTCTCAATTGATAAGAAATACCAGAGTACCCAATGGAATAAATCATGCTGACCAACACACTTATATGCGTACATATCTTCATACATACATATATGTACATTTATATGTCCATACATATATGCCACTATATGTACACATACACTCCCGCATATATGCATATGTATTCTTATGTAATTTGGAATTTATTTCTATGTCTGCATTTCATGATTAGTTCTCTCTGCTGATTTAATAGTTTGCATTGATCTTTATATTTTATTATCCTGATTTTTTTCTTCTAAACATAGCTTTCACCTATCCCTAAAACTACTGGGGGGGGGGGGTGAAACCTAGAATTTTCCAATTTATTTGAGGATTTGGACTGTTTTCCTTCAATTCCCAAAATTTTTTCAAAAGGACTGTTTGGTGTTTAGGAAACATTTATAAATCGGTTTCACTTTTATTAAAGCTCCATTAAAGAATGAAATATGAAGTAGAAAAAAAGAAATTAATTTTTGTGTTTGTCTATATTTCTAAGATGAGGTATTGTAAAATCCAGTGATTTGACCCAAAGAGTTGTGAGTTCAATACCTGGGCACAGCAGAGGTGAACAAAAACTTGAAGAGTTAAGTTACTAAAGAGAACTAACTGAAACTGTGATATCCAGAAAAGGGCATGGCACATGGAATTAGAACAATCTACTCTGGTGGATGAAATAAAAAGTTTGGTTTGAAATTCTAACGTATATCACCTAAAAAAAGGCTGGAGCATACAACAGCCGAAACATTGTGAATATGACAATAAAGATGAGGACAACAGTCCACACAATGTAAATAGTGTAAATAGTCACAGGTAAATTACTTTCAAATGCTTCAATATTTTTTTTCCTTTTATGTGACGTTCCTACACTTGTACTTAGTTCAGAAACATTAAGTAGTAAATTTCTAAGAACACTGTTGTTTTAGGGCTATTATCTGTCAATGTCAGTGATGTCATGCCTATTTACACTAAAAGAAAAGAATGCTGTCCATCAAGTATAAGGAAAAAGCAAATTAATGCTCTGAGGGAAATAATAATAGCTTTTGGTCTCTCTGCTACATTAAGAATAAAGCTTATATACTATAATTTCTTGTAAATTAATCTCCTTAAAGGTATGAAAAGGACCTGTTTCAAATGTTAATCACTTAAGTTACAAACAATCCTACTGGCTTAAGGAAGATGAACAACCTCTCAAATAATTAATTCTAAAAAAGCACCGTAAAATAACAGGCAATGTATTGTGGGACGATATATACAAAAAATTGTTCTTTGGTCAAAAGCTTGGTAATATCTGATGACCATTAAGACTAGTCTCATCAAAATAAGATAACTCTATTCAAACTATTGTCCTCATCTTTGTTGTTTTATTACATTTTAGTCATTGTCTTCTGGTCTTCCTCAGGTAACCTACAGGGAATTCTGAATTTAAAACTCTATTTAATCTACTGTTCATGTCTCTTATTTTACTTAGCACTGTTCAGTTATTTCTTACCTGTTACTGCTGAGTGAAAATACACACTGACCAACCCAGGGATTGAACACACACCCACTGTGTCACCAAATTCACAAACCAATGCTTTTACCCACTAGACCATTGTCTACCGGAGTAAACTTAAAGCTTTAAACCTATACTTCATTGCTAATTAGGCTGCTGTTACTGCATAATAATCATGCATATTTCATTCTGGGGGTCATCAGGGGACAAGTGAGTCAAAAAAAAAGTTTTTCTTATATTTTAACATTGATTTCTAATCATGATTTAATCTTTTAAAATCATATTTCTCTGTTTAATATGAACTTATCATTTGGCAAAGAATATTTTAGAAAACAAAAATAAAACTGTAATTATAACACATACAGAATTTTTTTTTTATTATTTTGACTTATAATAATTTATTCATTTTTAATTATATACGCCATATTTCAAGGTATAGTCACACTTTTGAATCCTAACAATTGTATATAAATTTTTACTTCTATTTTTTTTTTTTTTTTACATTATTTACATTATTCGGATTATTGTCCTCATCTTTGTCAGTGTTTCGGCCGTTGTACGCTCCGGCCTTCTTCAGGTGGTTGGAATGTCGAACTGAACCCTTTATTCCACTCACTGGGGTAGACTGTTCTAGTTCCATGTGCCATGTTTAATGGATGTCAGTGATCAGTTATCTCCTGTTAATTTTTCCCTCTGCCTTACCCAGGTATTGAACTCAAAGAGTGTGAGTACCATGGTAGACAATGGTCTAGTGGGTAAAAGCATTACAACAGGGATACTGTAAAGTTAGAAATGCTGTTTGTGGAGATAAATCTGCTGAACTTTTTCCCTCCCTCGCCCTCACTCCCTATCTATTTGAGAGACTTTATCAGAAGATAAAACCTGTTGGCTAACGTTTTTCCTTTTATCTTTATTCATACTGTCCTTTTGCAGATATACTCTATCTGAAAGTTTTACACGCGCACACACGTGTATGTGTATCCAAATGTATCTACGTCCTGGGTAAGACAAACTACATCCAACAACAAGGCCTCTGATCAGGAGGTTTTGAAGAGCATGGTACCACCTCTTAATTGTTGGTGTTCCCAGGTCCACCCTGACCTGGGGTGGTAGCACCTGTTATGGTCCCAGCTATGGGTAAATCAGGTAGGTGTTCCACCTCCTAGTATTGAAACCCACAGATACTGCAATTCACTTGCAGCATGGGCCAGCCATCTTGGACCCCAAGGCCCGCACTATCGCGGTGGAGTACTGTATACTGTATAATGGCCAGCTTGTTGTTTTCTGAGCACACCCTTCTGCTAGGGTGGCTAGCCAATCTTTGTCGAAGGCACCTGTTCAGCACCTACACAGCGCCCCCTGGTGGTTTATACAGCAACCATGCTGTGTGAACTTTAATTATAGTTTCCAAGAAAAAATGCATAATCTGTCATGATCAGCAGTTTGAACAAGGCAAGTACACTCGGTCATGATGACTTGTGACTTTGTGCTAGTACAACCATCGACAGGCATCAAACAGTTCAATCTGCCTAATTTCACTCACAAGGCTTGCATCAGCACATGGCATGATTTTCAGGAATGTGCCGCATGCTAGGATTTCTTCTTCAGACTAAATAACATCAAGAAGTCAACTTTCTGATAAATTAAACATGGTTAGATTTGAACCTGAGTCTCATGGTTGGAAAGCAAATGTTCTAACCATATATATATATATATATATATATATATATATATATATATATATATATATATATATATATATATATATACATTAATTAATTTAAAAATTATAACAAACATATTGTAAATCACTACATAAATGCAATCATGTTCTACAGGTGAAATTCCATTTTCCAGTTAACCACAACTGCGTGAAGGAGCACCTGTAGTGCTGAAACATGATTGCATTTATGTAGCGGCTTATAACATGTTTTTGTTAGAATTGTTAATAAATATCATTAAACTCTACTCTGTATTGAGCACATTTTAAAAATTATAATGTTTGAATATTGGAATTAATCAACCTTACATTTGGAGATATATATGTATGTTGGGTGTAACAGCAAAATAGTCCAGTTGTTAGATTAAACTTTGAACTATTGTATCCTAGAAATGATTAAAGATATCTTACTGGGAATCTGAGGTTTTTATAATGCTATTGAACTCTACTTAGCATAATAAGAATGTATTTAGTTCTAAGTTGAAATGATGATCCCTCTTCCTGATGTGAACTCCTGATCCTATTTTCCTCTCTACTGTTCCCTCCTTTTTAAATTTAATCACCATTCTCTTGATGGTTCTTGAATGGACTTTGAAGATGGAAGCTAGAGTATGAATGTTGGTACCATTACTGAAGGCCTGAATGATCTTTTTCCTCTCACCACTGCTCAATCGAGAAGACATAGTGGGGTTGACACAAAATGATTTTAATCTGTTCTCTTTCTAGCTGAATAACTCAAAGGGATTTTAGTGATTCTTATGACAAATGGGGCCGAGATGGCTAAACGTCTTATCTGAAAACCCGGAAAAAAGAAACTAAAGTAGTTTAGTGGTTTTTTGGATATTAAACATTTTTGCTATAACACAATTTCGACAGTTTTGCTGTTACACACAGTATATATTGATTGATTGGGGGAAAGATCTAGTGTGAAGTATTAAAATAATATAAAAAAAAAAAATTCCTAGCATTCTTCGTTCATGTGCATGAGTAGTTATATCAACGTAAACAAACTTAATCCAATGAAATCCTAAAGAATGAAACACGTCATATAAAACTTATGAAGTTTACATATATTCTATGTATTTAGGGTTGCAAATGTTCTTTATGACATAGCTTAATGGCCGTATTCACAATTGTGTATAATAAAGAAAACCCATCCCAACACTGTTTGTTGACATAACAACATTGAAACTCACCAATTGTCTCTTATCATGGCATAAGTTAAAAGCTAGGGCCATATTTCATTTCTTTCAAAGTGAACTTCCTTGTTTGAGAAGGATTATTCATGACTTGGAAATGTTGATCATTACAATTATTGACTGACACAAAATATATGTTGTCCTTAAAGAAGACTTACATTAGTGTAGTTTGATTAATTTTTCTTTTCACTTTTTATTTTTTAGAAAGTCAAAATTGCACTCGGTGTGAAAGCTGGAGTTTGATGTGATAAGTACTGAGACCAAAAATTAGATTCATAGCTTTTACCAATTTTTGAGCATTTAGTTTTAACAATCATCTGAAAAAAAGTACAGAAATACCTAATTTTCACAGACAAAAAACTAGAGAAAAGTGTATATAACACCATAATACTGCTGGACACAAGTTATAAGCGATGTTTTAAATTTGCATTGTTTATTGGAAATTGCACTAAAACTGCTGCACGGTTTAATATATTACATCATAATATAGCTAAATTGTTTATTTACTTCAAAGGGATATTACACTGATTTAGTAATGTGCTTGTGACTTGCTACTTGTCCATAAACAATTTGTAAAGCCACAATAGTTAATTTAACTGCTATTTTCCTTGCAAATATGCAGGTAAGTTTGGTAAATCCAACATTATTCTATTCATTAGAACGCCTTGTAGTTCATTATTTGAAAACCTTCTTCAAGCAGGTTCACAAACTCCTTTTTATGAGAAGTAAATCAAATTTGACTAGTGTGTCATTCTTAGAGTTGATAAATATAATTTGTTTTCATTTCTTTTTTGGTTTCTCATTGCTTCTGAAACAAAAAATATTTTTATTGGAAAATTTACCCATACTTTTGTGGTATAATTTAAATGAAATTTTAAAATTAATTTTATAAATTGACATGAAGTATGAATAAATGTTTACTTATATTTTTTTTATAGCCTCTTTCCTCACATCCAATTCATCTGATTTCAACATTGAATAAAGAATATTTTCTGGAAATGTAACCCACTCCTCTGCATTCGTCTACAAGTTCCTTCCACCCACTGTGGTTACCATTTACTTTCTCCCTCACTCATTAATGTGTTGCTGATTGGTTGCCAGTATTATGTTGATGAGCACGGTTCCACTTGATCTAGTTGGCGTTTGTCTCCTTCACAATCCTTCATTCCTATGCCACGTGTTTTTCATCTTAGAGGGCGAAAAAATCACTGAAGTAAACTGAAGTGAAGGGTAGGAGCTACACAAAAAAAATAATTCTTTGGAATAAAGAATTAACTCAGGTTGAAAATGTAACAACAATTTGATTTATATATGATTTGTTGTATACAATGGTTTTAACCCTTCCTACTTACTGTTATAATCAAACAAAATGGGATCCCCTTCTGGAGTTTGCAGCTTGTGTTAGTAATTTAAATTTCTAAGTTCTGATTTTCAGTGCCAACACAAAGTCTTAGTCAGGAGGTCTTGGCAAATGATGTAGATTTCAGTAGCAGCAATGTGGGAACTCTCTAAGTTGTCAAAACCTCCATCTTATATGGCGTCCTATGTTTGGCAGGAGTGGGGTTGGCTAGGGTCTGGTTTTAGTTCCACCCTTAGCATCAACCTTTTACTAAAATTCCATGTTTTCAAAATATGTTTGCTCTAATGATTTTCCAAATTTGAGAGTGGTAAGAAGAATCAAGCTGTACCTTAACTCCAACTCCCTTCACATCTCATCTCACACCATCACTCAATATATGTGGTGCTAAACTCTCTCTCTCTCTCTCTCTCATTGTTCTCCCACTTTCTCAGCATCTAACTTCAGCCCATTCCATGGGCTGGCACACTGTCCCGGTGATGAATCCAAAATTTCAGAATGCGTAGGTGAAAAGATTTCCAGTCATTAATCTTTCTTTATCTTGTCTTATGCTGTGATTTCTCAAAACCAAAGACTAGCTTGGAGCCCATTCAGATGTGCTCCCCACTACCAGCCGCCAATCTCAGGGGTTGTTTTGTGTGGGAAGGAAAAGAAAAATATTCCCAATCTCTTTAGTAATAAAAAAATTATCTTTCTCTGTTAACAAGTAATTAATTTTTCTCTATCACTTGTATCCAAAGGAACCCAAATTAATGTTGGATATAAAATTTTTGATGACTGTCACAGAAATTAAAATGAACAAATCTGTCTGTCTAATCTTTATTTTTGTAGGTATATTTTTCTTCTGATTCAAACCAGATATTTTTCCTAGCTCTTTGTCCAGAAGAATCATAAATGTTATTTTCGTGACCACCTGGATTTCCTCATCAACAATATATGTTTTTCCATTTGGCATCTTTAGGGATACATTAATAGCCTCTTTCTTATCAGCAGAAAGTGGGGAAGGATGGGTTGTCTTGGTTTTGCTCAATCTTACTGAATTCCATCCAGTCAAATTTGAGTTCAATTCTCACTGGAACTGTTCGGGACTTCTTCTTTCAATCCACTTTCCTGCAAATTTCAACAATTATTATTCAGTTGTCCTCTTTATTTTTTTTTTCTTAATGCCCTGATGTCCCAGTGTCACATCACTCCTTTACACCTTTGTCACTTCTAATTGACACCCAAGCTCCACATTCCCTTTTGGTGAAGCTAAAAGTTTTTATGCAAGAAAAAAAAAAAGTCACTAAACATGCAGTAAGAATAAGAAAAAAAAAAAGTCTTGCTTTTTCTGTTATGATGTACCTGGATATCTCTGTCAATTTCATTTATTACATATATATATATATATATATATATATATATATATATATTTTCTTTAAACTTTAATTGGGACTCACACGACCCCCTTACAACTTAGCTCATTAGTTGTTTTTTTATTTGTTTTTTTGTTTTGTTTTGTTCCATAGTTTATCCTTCCTATTCAGGCTTTCTTTTGGAGTGACCTTTAATTTCTCTTCAGTAGGTGCTGATTCCATTTTCAATTAGTTTATTGAATCTCTCCCGACCAAATTTGATCTACTTTGGTAAAGAACACAATATAGTGTCTCTCTCTCACCTTCATGCACGCCTACTGGTACACTTTGTTTGATTACCAGCTTCCTACACTTTCTCAGCACCAAGAGGACTGCTATTATCACTGCTGTAGCTTTTAATGTTCCTAACGTAACCTGACCAGTTTATCTCAGAATTATCTTCACAAACTGAATTTGTCTCTCCTAATGTTTTTAATTTATCTTTCAACTCTGCTCAAAATTAATTTGCTCCATAGAAATGACTGGCATTTTCTTAAATGCTACCTCAGGGAATTTCTTTCATTGTTCTGCCTAATTGCTCTAACAAGGTTATTAAGGACTGACTAGTCTGATGTACCTTATTAGTAATTGTCATTAATTGAATATATTGCTGAACAAAATTATTAAATTCTTGGATTTCAGTTGTCATAGTCTCAGACACATTGGCGACCTCTTCTTTCAATCCTTTCATATTTTACTAATTAAGTAAGATTATGTTTCCTTATTCTCTTAGTCTTCCCTTGACTATTTTCCTTTTAATACTCATCAGATTTTCTAAGTTAAGGTAAATTACAATTGTGAAAACACCTGAGAATTTAGTCTCCACACCAACTGCCAGCATCACACATACATGGAGGTCCTTGCACACATATGAAAGCACCCACGGCCGCACTGAAATCTTGTCCTCCTTGTGTACTTATCATCACTTTTTGGAGGTGTTTCTACTTGTTTTACAACCAAATCGGGGGTAAAACATACTGCCCCTCCTCAGTCTTAACTTTATTGGTAATCCTTGCTCAGCTTCTGATACTTTTTTTCCTCTCAACTGCTTTTGGAGTTGAGAGAGGTGTATTTCATCCTCCTCTTTCCAATCACTTGATTCTTCTTCATAACTTCTGGATCAAGGCTATGGATATTGTTTTCCACGTTCCATCACTCTGGCTCCTCACCTGAGGACCTCCCTGTCCTTTCAGCATTTTTAATAACTAACTGGTTACTCATCATCCATCCTGGTCTAATTTAGCATCTCCGATGTGTACCTTATAAAATACAGGACCCCCCACCACCACTTAATTCAACTTCTTTTTGTCCGTTATCTATTCTTTCATTTCGCTTCTTCTGTGCTCACCTAATTCTCCTTCAAGCCTGCAAAAGTATTTCATGTTGCTGCTCTAATATTATCTTGGTACTCCCCCATATACCCATATACTTCCTCCAAGGCTTCAGTAAGTTGTCTACTGGCAAGATCACATCACATCCAAACAAAATATATGGTTTTCATTTATAGAAAATCGCCCCGCAGCCAAGGTCTGTGTCAAATATAAATCTCAATTGTCCTTATCAATCTCCACCAATTTTGCTAATATGTCCCCAAATGTTCTATGAAATCTCTCCACCTTCGCATTGTTCTGTGAGTGAAGAGGGGGAGTGGTCATGTGTTTTGTATTCATGCTTGACAGGGTTTCTCTCATTATCTTATTTACATTCTCAGGCACATTGTTGGTCACCAACTGCACTGGGGCTCCATATCAAGGAAATATCTCTGTCAGTATCAAATCAGACATTGTTTGAGCTTTCTTATGTATTGCATATGCCTTGGGTCAATTTGTTAGCCAATCTATAAAGCTCACTATATACAGGTTATTTCTGGAAGTTTCTCCATATGGACCTGAAATATCCATACTTATCTTTTCAAAAAGGTAATTAGGAATGTTGGTTTCTATCAGTGGGTTCACGTTATGCCTCCTACTTTGGGCTTGGCGTACGACACACCTGTTTATATAAGCTGGCATTTCATTATATAATCTTGGCCAATAGTAATTCCTACCTATCAGCTTATGTTTTATCCATCCCCATGTGACCCATCTTCTTGTGGCACTGTTCTAATATCTCCACTCTTAACACCCTAGGGACAAATAATCTAGGTCTCATTTCCTCATTTCTACCTGAGAGATAATATAACACCCCCTCACATGAAATTTACCTAGAGGTGTCACCTGACTTGACCTTGACTCTGATGGCAGCGATCTCACTGTCCTTCTGGCTTTCTCTTATTACATCTCTCCAGTGGGGGTCGCTGATGAACCCTGAAGTCTCTTCTGCCTCATCTCCTAATACCCAACAGTGTTGTAACCTATGAGAATTTATCACTTTTATGATTCATCTTCTAGCTGCTTTAGAATTCTTGACAATAAATCCACAAAGGTATCATCTTTTCCTGCCAAATAGTCAATCTACCCACTTAATTTGGATGCCCACTTCCGATTCTTTTGGTTAGTATATTCATCTTCTAGCAAGTATCGGATTGGTTTGCGGTCAGTTTTAATTGTAAACAAAGCTCCATTTAGGTAGTCATCTAATTTCTGCAAAGCATACATAATAGCTTATGTCACCTTCTTGATCACCAGCCAACTCTGTTACATCTCAGACACAAGGTGAAAGCATTGTGCTTTAAATTTTTTTAATGCAACATTCTGTATTTTGGTTGACTTCAGTCGACTTTGCTTTATACTCTGGATCATGTTGAAGATATACAGTCATTGGTTATGTAATTTATTATCCATTTTAATTTAAAACCAACTCACTGCATACATTTCAATTATAAATTTTATAAGGTCTTTACTGATCACCAGAATGAAATTCCAGTGCACCAATTTTTAACCTAAACTTAATCTTTAAAATTTGGAAAAATATATTTGTGTCATTATTTATCATGTCAGACCCCAACTTTGAAATTGGGTACAATACTATGGTTCCAAAATTGACCTGCCTAAATATACATACGAGGTGTGTCAGAGAAGAAACCGGATAGAAGTCACAAAATATTTGTGTCAAATGTCAAACTACACGTTTGCCCCTTTGAAATTATCCCCCTCAAGTCTAATGCACTTTCCAATCCTTCACTACCATGCCTCCATGCACTCTTGGAAGAATTTTCCTGGAATTCTCTACAGCTCCATTGTCATGGCCCTCTTGAAGGCTCTCCTGTCCAGAAAATGGGTCCCCTTGATGAGCAACACCATGCCGGAGCAACCTCCCTATTCACCCAACTAGCTTCATGTGATTTTTCAAACATGGGAGACATCAAGAGTTTCTGGGGATATGCATGAAAAGATTATTAATAATCAAACTGAACAAATGAAGTCAGACAGAAGGAATGACATGAAGTGGAAAACTGAATGACTGAAACGAAAATCAGGTGACTAGCCAAGTGGTAGGAAAATCAAGTTAGATAATCAAGTTAGATAAAAGGTCATCAGGTGATTCAGTTGTGGTGTAAACCAGGTGATTCATGCTAGGCTGACTTGTATGTTTGTTAACCCTGTAGATCAATGGCTCCTAAATGGTGCAGTGCACCTCATAGGTGCAGTAGAAGAGGATAGCAGGTGAGGCGGAATGATTGAAAGACAATCAAAGATTTAGAAACAGTTTTAAAAAATTCATATGCCAAAAATAAATAGGATTTCAAAATTTAAAATATTATGGATTACATGTAATTGCATGCATGAGTCCCAGTATAAATAGTCATAAATAATTATTGATTAATTTTTTCATTGTGATATTTTTGCATTATATCAAGTATTAAGAATATAGTAACTAGGGCTCTGCAAATTGGAGGAGAGAGTTATCAATGATAATATTCTGACTTCAAATCTGTGGTTATCTCCCTTTAACCCCCCTCTCTCTCTTGCGCTCTCTTCCCCCTCTCTCTCTCTCGCTCTCTTTCCCCTCTCTCTCGCTCTCTTTCCCCTCTCTCTCGCTCTCTCTTCCCCTCGCTCTCTCTTCCCCTCGCTCTCTCTTCCCCTCGCTCTCTCTTCCCCTCGCTCTCTCTTCCCCTCGCTCTCTCTTCCCCTCGCTCTCTCTTCCCCTCGCTCTCTCTTCCCCTCGCTCTCTCTTCCCCTCTCTTCCCCTCACTCTCTCTTCCCCTCTCTTCCCCTCGCTCTCTCTTCCCCTCGCTCTCTCTTCCCCTCGCTCTCTCTTCCCCTCGCTCTCTCTTCCCCTCGCTCTCTCTTCCCCTCGCTCTCTCTTCCCCTCGCTCTCTCTTCCCCTCGCTCTCTCTTCCCCCTCGCTCTCTCTTCCCCTCGCTCTCTCTTCCCCTCGCTCTCTCTTCCCCTCGCTCTCTCTTCCCCTCGCTCTCTCTTCCCCTCTCTCTTCCCCTCGCTCTCTCTTCCCCTCGCTCTTCCCCCTCATCTCTCCTCTCCCCCTCATCTCTCCTCTCCCCCTCTCTCTTTAAATGGAATTTTTACCACATAAAATTTGGTGAGGTGTGAGCAAATTTTCATCCCGAAAATGCGGCCCAATGAAGAAAAGTTTGAACCACTGCTGTAGACTTTTCAGCGGAATGTAATAAGTTGACTTTTTAAGTATGGTCGCAGGGATACCTTCAAGTATGGATACTTTGTGAGGATCCAGTTTAAAAATTAATGTTTACATTAATGTGGGTGTCCCCAATAGCTCTACTCTTGGATCTACTTTGTTTGTAATTCTTATCAATGACCTTCCTGATGTTCTCGAATCAGTATCTATGCTGATGATACAGCTATTTACTCTTGTCTTAGTGGTAAGTTTGATTTGTTCAATACGGTCACATTGGCAGCTGATCTCAAAAATTACCTTCAATCTGTTGTTAACTGGGGCAAGGAATGGCTTGCTAATTTTAATACAAAATGAAACTGCTCTTTTAATCATCTTAGAGAATATTTTTGCCTTCCACCATCATGGCTGATGCTAAAGGAGAGAGGGGCTCATTGCTCTTTTTGGGCTACAGTTTTCTACTGACATGAAGTGGAATAATTATATCAAATCAATTGCTAGATGCCTGCTGCTAGGAAAGTTATTTCACTGAGATGTTCTGGACAACTTTTCCTCACTGGAATCTAATGCCTTTATAAGTTTACCATTTGTTCATACATTGAATATTGCTGCTTTATATCTAGAGATTCTTGACAAAATCCAAAGAAGAATCTGCAATGTAATTGGTCCTGACCTGGCATCTTTGCTTTAATCACTTTCCCAATGCCCTTATGTAGCTTCCCTGTACCTTTTCTATAAATTGTCATGGTAATTGTTGTGATAAAATTTCCTCTTTGGCACTTTGATTTTGTGAATTTAAGTGTACTAGATTGACAGTTAGTTCTCGTTCTTTTACAATTGAAATTGGTAAATGTCAATATAAGTTCTATGCTAACATTTTCTTCTCTTGCACTTCTTATGGATGCTTCTTGCTTTCCATTCAATTTTGGTCTTCAAAAGTTTAAATGCAATGTCACTTGTCATCTTTCATCTCTTTAATACTTTTTCTTTTATTGTCCTCTCTCTCTCTCTCTCTCCTTAAGAATGACTTTTTGTAGATTCTTTCATTCTCAGTAACCTCTTGCATCTTAGTGGCTTTATCACCTTGATGGGGTAAAATTATTAAAAAAAAATCTTGTAAGAATTTCTCCACAAAAACAATGTTATCTTTAAAAAGTCGTTTTTTCTTTGATTTTTTTTTGGGGGGGGGGCACTCTGATTACTTCATGTAGGGCGTCATTTGATCCTAAAGATGAAATGATATTGGTTTTGTTTTATCATTGTGGTAATGGTTGGTTAGTGCTACCACTAATTAGCACACGTCTAGGAGTAGACGTTATGTATTGGCTCGCTACATAAGGCAGTGGCAATAGCCGTGTGCTGTTAGTGTTGTCAGTGGTGCGAGAATTGACTTGTGTCACTGGCAGGCAGAGAATTTTTTGCTCCTCTATCGAGTATTGCTCAAACCTCAGGGTAGGCTATCTCTAGGCACTACCACTCCTTCGGTAGTGAGGCTGGGTTTATTGCTCGGCGCCTAGAGCATCACCAAAATGCAGGGGGCACAAGAATTTTTCTACGGTACTGCCGATAAACCCACTACTTTAAAGTTAAACTTATGTTGCGACGTGGACGCGCGGCTAAATACCTAGAAACAATACTGACTGCACACAACTGCAGTTCCTTCGTGGAATCATAACAATTTTATAACTTTCATTATCTGCTGTCAAAATGCTTAATTTACTTTTTTTTTGGTGTTTTTAATCTCTGTTGAAAAATGTACCTTGGTGGGTTAACATGCGATTTATTTAGCGATGCAAAGAGAAATCATCGTCATGGTTTGGCTTCGTAAAACGAAGATCAAGTCTCTTGGGGAGTCTGTACACGTCGCTAGCAGACACGTTTGTGACTGAGAAGTCCAATGCTGGACAGGCATACACGGTCGCAGCAGTTGCAGTCCGGCCTGGGCTCGATGACATAGCTTTGCTTTGCAGTACTTCCTCTCCTGCATCTTGTTCCTGAGAGCGTCCTTGCAAGTATTTTCAAAGGAGACAGCATGATTGGTGGTAAACAAAGGGAAATAATTGACATTAAAGATATAAGAGTATCCTCCCTTACACTAAGTTTCGTAATAAAGTATTTTATTTATTTTCAGACAATTTTTTTTTTTTTTTTTTTTTTTTTGAATAAAATGTTTCGGTTTATATAGATTCTTCGATCATTGTTAGATAAGTTGTATGCATTTTTTTTTTAAAATTCACTTAATAAATAAAAAACATGTACTATTTGTTATCTCTCATGACACGGCTGTTCAAAATTCTCTACAGTTTGTCTTTTGTTTTCAACAGTTATTTGTGCTTTTACGATACCTTTTTTTTTGTTTTTGCAGTACATTTGGTTCCATCTATTTATTAAATACACACACACACACACACAATAAATTACAACATAAAATGACTTTTCCCGATGACACTTGTATTTTTAGCATAAGAATATCTAGACAAGGTATTATTAAGGGAGACAACTCATACTCAGCATTCACAAACATATATTCCTGTCGGATGAAACATGAAATTTCTCAGACATTCAGGGCGGAAAGTGTTGTTAATAATACGCTTTATTTTAAACAGAGCATTTACTTAAATATTTGCATCTATAAAAATAACGTATAAAAAATAAATATATTAAAATAATTGTCATATATGAAGAAATATAGTTTTAAGGTGTTGTATATTTATGGGATGGTGCTCAATATTAGAGATATAGAGCATATGTAAATATAAAGGTGAACATTGAAGTCAACACTCAGAGGCGACAGACTGTTTCATGCTGGACGTAATCATCAGAACACATTGTGTAGCAATACTTCCTATATATATATATATATATATATATATATATATATATATATATATATATATATATATATATATAGCTCCATTAGAACCCATTTAAACACACACAAACATTTACCAGACTCCATTAGAAATATACTAGTAGAAAACACAAATATATTAATTGCTTCCACCTGTAAAAAAAGGTTAAAAATAATGGAGGCTTTAATAATAAAAAAGAAAAAGCCTACCCTTAACAATATTAACTACGAACAAAGCCACAACGTGCTAACCGTATTTGGAAATTAAAACACCACTACTACACACTAAGACATATACATAATGCACACACTCAATTAAGCTGAAAAATCAAATCATCCTTGATAATGGCTATAGCTGAAAGCGCTCGGAAAAATAAAACATTTGGACAGTTTTTACACACCCTTTGTCCAGCAAAGAAAGCTCTTGTTCGTACACAAGAAAAATTAAATAAAAAAACTTAACCGTAGTACCTTGTCTGTCGTTTTTAATGAAACTTGCATATATATATATATATATATATATATATATATATATATATATATGTTTAGAACAATAAAAATTATTAAAAAAATTGAAATTATATATATATTAGTAAAGTTAATGATGTAAAATGGCGAATTCACTTCACTAATTAAATTTTAAAGATGCCATAACCTACTAATCACTTGATGAATGTTATGATCCTTGTTTTTTAAAATTATAAACTGTATTAGTTCTTCCTTAAATATGCAAGTACTTTCGACAGGTCCTAATTTACTTTTTGTATGAATGATTCATTGTAATATAAA
This sequence comes from Acanthosepion esculentum, assembly GCA_964036315.1. Lineage (NCBI taxonomy): Eukaryota > Metazoa > Mollusca > Cephalopoda > Sepiida > Sepiidae > Acanthosepion > Acanthosepion esculentum. Next base: position 87,035,383 of record OZ038501.1, read on the forward strand.
TTAAACTGCACCACGGATACGCACACACACACACACACGCATGTATGTGTGCGTGTATTTAGGCAGCATACTTTCATTCAACATTCAAACAGGTTTGGTTAAATAATTTACGTACAATGCAATGTCGTCTCTGGGTTCTGTTCTAGGACCAACATTTAGCAAATCTACATGACTAACTTAGAAAATAATGTACTTAATACTACAAAAGAAATCTCCAAGATGAATTACAAAAATTCTTTTAAAAAAAAAAAACTGTACTTGAGTTCATGTAAGAATATAACAAGGACAAAAAATTCCCATTTCTTGATGTATTGATAGTAATAATTATAATACACTAACTGCCTCTCCATATAAAAAAAACAACTGACAAAAACATGTGCACTCTTAACTATAGAAGTGAATGTCCTAATTATTACAAAATAGCTATTATACGAAACTTAATAAACCATGCAAAATCAAATTCTGCAACAAAAAGAATTTCTATACTGAATTAAAAAAAATTAAACAAACCCTCATCAATAATGACTTTCCTAATTACGTCGTTGATGAACAAAATAGACAAGCTATTGGGAATATAAACATGAATAAAAATGAATACATCATCAAATAACTCTAAACATATTAAATTATTATACCATAATCAAATGCATTCCAACTATAAGCAGGGAAAAAAATTCTAAAAAGATTCATAAACACTAATGTATCCCCTACAGATCCAAGTAAAAAAAAAAGTGAAGTTGGTTGTATACTATATTAAATTTAATACAACCAATCTAGTTGTCAAAAACAATTCTTCTCCATCAACTAGCATCTTACAAATTTTTAGATGTCCTTTGGGAGATTGCATCTGTGATAAAAATGTTAATACGCATATTGGGTTTACAATGACGATGCTGACAAGAAGGCTTATTTTTTTACTTGGATGAGCATAGTTCAATCTTGCAGCATTTAAAGGAACACTCATGTCCACAGTCACAGTTTAGACAGATACTAGTAGGAAATATGTCTATATTACACCAAAATAATATGCAAAAACTTAAAATCCTAGAAGCCCTCTATATAAGAGAATTAAAGCCAAAAAGAAAGTCAACTATGAGTATAGCAATAAAGTTCTTAAGTGTTTGATAATGATGATAATAACAAATAAATAGGGAAATACAAAAAGTTGCCTCCCTTGCATGGAATAAAAAAACTTTGTGAATTTGAACTTGATATAGAATGATAAAAAAAATGTAGTGAAATGAACAGCAAAAATGTTTTGAATTTACAGAAATATGTATACACAACGCATACACAGACAATTTAACCCCCTGAAGATGGTCTCTTATGTGACTGAAAGTACTTGGGGGAAAATAAAACTTATTTGAAAGAAAATTTTGGTATTTTGCTTAATCAATTTTCTGCAGCTACCAAGAAATTAATTTGTGGACTTGAAAGCATTTAGCAAAAATAAACAAATAGACTATGTCTAAATTATTTAACCAAACCTATTTGTGTGTGTAATATATATATATATATATATATATATATATATATATATATATATATATATTAAATAAAAACAGACCACTTTAAGGTTCCATGTAATAAATTATTTCACCACAGCCCTTTTAAAGGGCCGCAGATCATCAGACTTTACTTTCAAAGGTTGAAACGAAAAATGAAAAGAAATTTACACATTTTTGACGGGCAGTACTAAGCATATGTAAATTAACGAAGTGAGAGGGGAGAGAGACATGATTGAGTTAGATGTAACATTTCTATTCTTTCAAATTTAAATTATTTGAGGAAATCCAGATATTGACACATTAAATCGGTTAACTTAATGGAAGTTATATATTGATATGGAAGGAGGAGAGGAGAAAAAGGCATAAAGAGAAAGAAGTTATGAGAGAAAGTGTCATTAACTTTCTTTGGAATGAAAGGCCAGAAATAGGCGCTGTTGTTTTGCTTTACTTTGAGAGTTCATAAATATTATAATGTTTGATATAAGTTTGAATGTTTAAACAGTCTATAAGGAATTTAATTATATGTTTGTTAAAGTTTATTTTAATAACTTTATTACAAAAATTTGGGGGATTTAATATGAAATAGTCGATTAGAAAAATATTCATAGAATTTACATTAAAACATTAAAATTTTATTTTCAAATATAAGTTTACTTCTAATTGTAATTGATTAAGGTGATATCTATCAGTTTGAATTTTATTCATGAATTTAATTTGCGACTAATTTTAGATTGGTAATTTCTCTTACTTAAAATTTAGTTTTTTAAGTTAATATGGAGTGATATTCGAATGTAATATTAGAGATCTTGCTCTATCATATATTGTAAACACATCCATGCAAATTTTCTTTTACATGTGCAGTCACTCATACAGGTACACATGTACCGATATACACAGGTAATTTCATGCATTAATACCTACATATATCTTTTTAAATGTTTCCGCATACTTGCACATATATATATATAGGTTGTATACATAGAATTCCCTAAAAAATTTCTTAAAAAAAATATTAGGTGATGACTTTAGTCTTCAATTATCAAAAATCTAAATATTTTATCATCAATAATGATTATTAAAGGGTAATACATTTAAATTCAATTACTAATTTAAAAAAATGTTCCTCCGTATTGTAAAGAATTTTAAACTCACAATTCCAAATGGAGAATATTAAGGGAGAAATATATCAATATATTGATATATAACTTCCGTTAAGTTAACCGATTTAATGTGTCAATATCTGGATTTCCTCAAACAATTTAAATTTGAAAGAATAGAAATGTTACATCTAACTCAATCATATCTCGCTCCCCCCTCACTTCCTCACTTCGCTAATTTACATATACTTAGTACTGCCCGTCAAAAATGTGTAAATTTCTTTTCATTTTTCGTTTCAACCTTTGAAAGTAAAGTCTGATGATCCACGGTCCTTTAAAAGGGCTGTGGTGAAATAATTTATTACATGGAACCATAAAGTGGTCTGTTTTTATTTAAATTACTTGCTCTGATTTACATTGAGCTCTCTGGATTTTATCCTCCTTGGGTCTACCCATACGGATTACTTAGTTTTTCGTAAACTATATATATATATATATATATATATATATATATATATATATATATATATATATATATATATATATATATGAGAGTGTGATCAACATGTATAATAGCTTTATAATACTTACATTAATTCCTGACTGTGACAACCGTTTTTTGTTTTTTTCAGAGAGATTTTAAGTAATATGGGGAAAAAAAATCCTTCATATTCACAATCAAGAAAAAATACAAGTGAAAAAGAAAGTTTCTATATATATGCAAGATAGCCCCTGATGAGTGAACTTAGAGCTGACTGATGTTACCTTCAGCATCTCGGACTCTAGATTTTTGTAGACAAATTCTCTGGGTATCACTCCATCCACTCATCAGGGGATATCGGCAATTGACTGTTCATACTACTCAATTTTTTCTTTTTTATATGCACTTTCCATTGGTGCAATTTTTTTTTCTTTTTTTAATAGTTTGTATGCATTCATGTGCACACACATGTACATCCATCTGCATGTATGTGTAGAATGTTGTGAAATACACACACAAAGACAAAAGGAAAACTTATCTTAGCTGCAGCATTTCATCCTTTGATGAACTTTATTAATGGAATGAAGTATGACAAAGTGGGAAATTTTTTGGCGGGTGGGGGATACATTTTGTCCCGTAGGACTTCAGACTAAATTTGTTTACATTCATGCGACTACACATGTGAATGAAAGAAAGGGGGGGACTCTAAGAATTTAATTTCTTAAAAGATTTTGTGTTTTGGTTATATAATCTAGTCAATTTATCAAAGCAAGGCTTTGTTTTTATTCATATTTTCTTTTTACAGATAATGTATATTTTTAGTTATATCTGAATTATATGTATGTATGTATGTATGTATGTATGTATGTATGTATGTATGTATATATATATATATATATATATATATATATATATATATATATATATATATATATATATATAAAATTCAAATAGATAGATATATATTTATTTATCTATCTCTCTCTCTTCGGGTTTCGATCCTAGCTAGAGGCAACCGGACGTCTAGCCACACTGATGAGCTGTGAAACAGCAAAACAGTCTGTCTGTGGATAACAAAAATATATATATATATATATATATATATATATCTCTCTCTCTCTCTCTCTCTCTCTATATATATATATATATATATATATATATATCTCTCTCTCTCTCTCTCTATATATATATATATATATATATATATATATATATATATATATATATATATATAATTAATACAAATAAAAGGTCTGTCACTTAACAGATTGATGTTACCTTCAGCATCCCGTCTCCTGAGTTTCATCGACTATATGTCTATCTTATTCTGTTTGTTCCTTCCTTAGTTAGCACATATGCATGTACTGTCCTGGCAATACTACATAAATAATCGACTATTCTGTTTTGATGGCATAGAAAGATGGAGAAGACATTAGAGATGATACTTGGTTTCAATGAGAAAAAAATGTATGGAAGATAGAAGTAGTGGTAACACTCTCACGTGTTTAACAGCTGTTTTAGTGAAATGGAAAAGGTTATCTATTTCAAATCTTTTTATTTGTACCCCCTTACTTCTTAAAATAATGACCAGCATTCATATTTATGATTGTTATTGCAATATTTTGTTAAAGTTGTTAAGCTCAAATATTTAACAATGTGATAGAATTTCTACAGATACTTTATCATCATAGAACTCGACATGAGATTATCCAATCAGTAAGAAGATTGAAATAGGAAAAATTTGAAATTTTCACAGGTATTTCTAGCAATATATATATATATATATATATATATATATATATATATATATAAGAAAGTTTTCTTGCTTCTAAGTATTAGTTTAGTATTCAATGAATATTATTCATTCAATCTGTAGTTTAAAAAAAAAAGAATAAAGGGAACATTTGCACATACACATAAATATAGTGTGTGCTTGTGTGATAATATACAAGCAGTAAAAAAATAAATAAAATTTTAATTTCTGTGTTACTGGACATAACACAATGGTACCTTCATTTTTTTTTTCACAATAAATTTCGCCTGCAAAGATATAAACATTTAGTGGTTGTCTCCCTTGTCTTCTGCTATCATTAATGCAATATTCTTTTTGATAGAATTTGTTACAATTAATGAAATTGGACAATCATTATTGAGTCTGATAAGAAAATTATTTATGGCTAAGGATGAGATGTTTCAATGTAATTCTTAAAACTTCTTTTGAGATTTGAGCTTGACCTGGGAGTCAAATTGAAAGGTTCAAAATACAGAAATGAATTTAAAAGTGAAATCTATCCAAAGTTTTGATTTTTTTTTTTTTTTTTTTTTTTTCATTTTACTAGTTTACCCAAGAATTCAAAAAATAAATAAAAATGAAGAGAAATATTTAAATAATTTTGGACTTGTATTTTACTAAACATCAAAAACTTTGTGGCTTTGAATTTTATTCTGTCACATATTCTCTGAATATTATATTAAATAAATAACATTTTATTCACCATTGAATAATTAGGATTTCTCCATCACCAGAAGAATAATTTCTATCTTATTAGAAGAGTTCATTATACAGAGATGGGCAAATGTTTATATTCAATACTGTCTGAATATTAAACTAAATAAATAACATTTGATTCCCTATTGAATAATTAGGATTTCTCCATCACCAGAAGAATAATTTCTATCTTATTAGAAGAGTTCATTATACAGAGATGGGCAAATGTTTATATTCAATACTGTCTGAATATTAAACTAAATAAATAACATTTTATTCACCATTGAATAAGTTGGATTTCTCTGTAACCAGAAATGTAATCTATTCATCATAAGTCAAGTCTACTACAGAAAAATACATTTGTCCCATTGTTATAAACTGACATTATACATGAAATTTTTTTTTCTAATGTCAGCCTTGACGCTTAATGAGTGCTGGGTCATTGTACAAGCAAACAAAACTAATAATAAAAACTGAAAAATGTACAAATTTGAGGCTTGGAAATTATTCTACAATTTATCATGTAGAAAATTGTTATACTCATTGCAATAGTAAAAATTGAGTTGTATTAAAGATGACTTTTACTCTTCTCTTACTACACAATTAATTTACATATAATTGTGTTCTTTTTTTGTCTCTTGTATCGCTGTGGGTAGGTGAGGTCAAGACAATGCACTTTCTGGGTAGGGGCAGCATTTAATAAAATATTACATTAAAAACAAAAACATTTAATATTTATCTCTTAAGAGTAAATGTTAAACATTATAGAAGAAATTTATACATATAGGAATAAAAAATCTGTTATTCAGTCCCGAAAAACAAGAGAAAAATCACTAAAATATTATAAAAGATTAACATGGTCTATAGTTTTTAATAACGTGTTTAAAAGATAATGTTGAAGAAGTGTGTTAGTTGTTGCAGGAAGATGAGGACTCTAAATTGCGTCGTTGGTCACCAGTTTGTAGTGGATGAGGTTAAAAATTGTAATGGCTGTGTTTCAAACATGTTTGAGAACATTCAAAACAAATGAATTTAACATATGGAGTGTTTTTATTTATATATATATATATATATATTTGTCATCCACAGACGGACTGTTTCGCTGTTTCACAGCTCATCAGTGTGGCTAGACGTCCGGTTGCCTCTAGCTAGGATCGAAACCCGACTGAATTTGCGTCAGTCGGAACTTCTCCCACTAAGCTGTTAGTGCACAGTCAGGGATGAAGGTGAATTTTAGCGTGTTTATTTTTAGATTTAGATAAACACACAGTGACTGACAGTGACTCAATTCTGCCGAAGAGTCGTGCAATATTAGCTTAAATATATATATATATATATATATTTTTGTCATCCACATATATATATATTTTCAAAATTGTGTGTGTGTGATTCGATGTTGTTTATGCATTTCCACAGTTTTCATTTGATTTCAATGAAATTTTTTCTTTTGTTTGATAGTTCTTTAGTATCAGTTTTGAGTTCAAATTGTTGGCAATAATGGCTCTCCACTACTTCCTGCCTATTATAACTCTCAGCAACATTTTACTATTTACTATCTGTTCTTGGATATATATCTTTCATAAAAACTTTAAAATAAATACTTTAAATTATAACAATAATATTATTATTATTATTATTATTATACAGTTCCCTTAAAAAAAAAAATTATTCCTTTAAATAATATGTGAAACTAACCAATTGACAGACCTAGTTGGGGAAAAATGTGATCTCCAGCAGGGTTTGAACCTGTGCTCTTCTCTGTAAGTGAAACATGGGTATCCACAAAATAATGTTTGGAGTAGTAGGAAATAATGTTGGATAAAGGACACACACACACACACACACACACACACACACACACACACACACACACACACATATATCAACCTTTTGTCAGTGAAGCCATCTTGCTACAAGATGTTACTGCATTAAAAAATCTTATTTAAATTTAACAGGGCAGCAGGAAGATTAGAATTTAAATATGAAAAATGTCCTCAATGATTTATTACCAAAATAGGATTTTGCTGAATGAGAGTGGTTACATGTCCCTGATTTGTTGTAAAGGTGGGAATATTTTCTTTGTTGATCACTGTTCCATTTGTCATTGTCAATAGAAAATTTATACGTTTGAACAAATAGTCTAGATTTATTATAGATAAAATATTAATAAATAATTTCTTATAAAATATTTAACCTTCCATCTGTACTGTCAGGTGTTTGAACAACCCACAAAAGGCTTTCCGTTTATATTTTGCAAGTAGCAAGTCGAATTTTCTTGATTGGTCAGGTAGCTTTCGGAATACTACAAGTAACCGCAAGGAGTTTCTGGTTTTAGTCATATTTGTGTGAAGTACAAGCATATGACTATAAACCATAATATGACCAGTGTTAATATTAGATTCTGCTGGATATAAAATGAAAGATCAATTTTCTATTGTTATTATGTAATAAACTGATCTCCCAAGCTACTACATATTAATATAATAAAAAATATATATTTTGAAACCTCTGTTAGTGCTATGGGGTATTTGAGTACCTCACAAAATGTTTTTCCTAATATTTAGCAAGTTTCAAGTGAAATTTTCATTAGTCGAATAACATTCTGACTCTCACTGTCAAGTAACTACAAAGACCTTCTCCTTTTCATCATCATATTTTCGCAAATTACAATCACATGACCATAAACTAGTATTAATATATGATTCTACTGGACTTAAAATGGGAGATTCATTTTTTTCTTGTTATTAAGCAATAAAGCGAAAGCCCAGAATTACTGCATATCATTATAATAAAAGCAGTATTAATATAAGATTGTACTGGACATAAACAGGTGGATCGGTTTTCTATTGTTATAAAGCAATAAATTGATCCCTCAGAATTATTACATATCTATGTAATAATTAGAAAATGTTTTTTTAGCCCTATGTTGGTATTGTGGTCTTTTTGAGCATCCCACAATATAACACTACTTGCCAACAGGGTCACATCCTTCGTTATGGTCACCAATTAATGTAAAACCTTTTGGCCGTTGCCTACACCTGGTGGTGTAACCATGTTTAGTGGTCTGGTCCACAGTCTTAGGACAGCATTTCAACCACAGGGCAAATTATACACTGGTCAATGCTGATGCTGTTCCAAGCTGTTTGTTGGTCACTGGCTGCTTCAATCCACACCAATTCTGCTTACATTATGTTCTTGATCTCAGAGCAGTGGAAGATTGAATGTCATCATAATGGCAATGCTGGTTCAAGCTATGGCAGGTGGTATATTAAGGAAGAAAAATATCTTCATGGCAAATAACAATAAAACAAAAGATTCATGGGGTTAATCTTCACTTGGTTTATACAGTCCTTGGTACAACAAAAATTAACCCTTCCCACATCAATCTCTATAGTGACACTGGGCCATAAACTTCTATAGGAACTGGGTTCAAAATTCTTGGAATCAGGAAATCTGGTGGCAGCTGACATGGATTCCAGAGGTACTCAATGTGGGTTCTCAGCCTAAGTCTCTGAGCTCCCAAAGTCACCTGCTTATATGCACTTCATCCCAAAACTGGTGTGGAGCCAAAGGGTTCTGGGGATTCAGTGATTTTCCAGTACTCACATTAATCCCAATAAAGGTTTTCTTTGTTCCCTATTTCTGCTTTCTTAATCACCTTTCCAAATTTGGAGAATTATCCACCTTCCTTGGTAGTAGTCACAGGGATTGCTCCTCCCTTCGCTGCAACCTGCTTCACTTCACATCTCACACCGCCACTCCACAAGGGCAGGGCTAAATTCTGCCTCTTCCTTCTTACTTCTCAGTATTCTAATTCTGCCTACTTCTCAGGGCTGGCATAAAATGTCTTTGTCACAAATCTAATTTTTAAAGTGCATATGTGAAAGGGCATATCTCCATTAATTTTAATTCTCTGGCTCCCTTCCACTTCCCTACTATTACCTCTGTCCAGTGAGAACACAAACTAAACCACTGCTTCTCATTTTAATCTGAGCGATAGATAAAAATTATTTCCCAATTTTTTTGTCATCGAAAATATATTTGTTTCCCTAAATTCTCAACATGCTGATCTCCACCCTTGGGCCATTAGTCATCTTAGTGAAAACATAAACTAAACAACTTGCCTGGTACAACAGGATTGATTTTTCATAATCCTAACCCTCACTGCGGGTTCATTCTGTTTTCATCTCTCAATTCCTTTTTATCAATGAAAATATAATTCCTGTCTGCCTCTCTTCTTGCCAATGTCACATTTTTTTTATTTTCCCAAGAAAGAGATAAAGCTATTTCCCAATTTGCTTTACTTGGACCTGAGACAGTTTTTATTAAGATCTTAGCAGCCTCAACAAGATTTTTTTTTCTTGTTAAATCAAAGAAGACCTTCATAGTATATCTTTAACATATTTACAATGTCGGGGTGTTTGATCAAAACCAAGATGGTGGTAACCATGTGAAATTGCTATCGGCATTTATTTCCCGTAAATGGCAGATTTCATAAAAAGGGCCAGTACAGCCAGACAGCAATTCTGTAACAATACAGCAGTGAAAGTGTTAAATAAAATCTATGATTTGATTATTTCTGGACTTGTCTGAAACCATGGATATTTGGAAAGGGGGGAGGGAATCCACTCTAATTAACACGTTGACTGCCAGATATCAATCACGAAATCTGACTTCAAAGGCCAACTTTATAATAGTTTACTTAGGCAATAAAAACTGTTTAAACATTTTCAATAGATTTTTTTCATGTAAAAAGATTGTGTATGTTAGTTGCCAGTACCATTATTTTCTTTCTTCCTGCCTGAGACACCAGGTATCCATTAAGTGAGTTAATTATAAAACAACAAAAAAATCTTGTCTTAATGGCAAGACTACAAAACTGAGGACACTCGTGGTTGGTGTCATAATAAAAACTGCTAACGAGTTTCCTACACTATTTACAATGTTTGCACTGTTGTCCTCATCTTTGTTGTCATATTCACAACATTTTGGCTGTTGTACACTTCAGACTTCTTCAGTTGATTGGAATTTCAAACCAAACTGTTTATTTTGTCACATCGGGGTAGATTTTTCTAGTTGCATGTGCCGGGCTTCTTCCAGATATCTCTGTTTCAGTGGACCAAATAATGGGTTTGCTTTGAAATTCCAATTACCTGAAGAAGGCCAAAGCATACAACAGCTGAAACATCATGAATATGGCAACAAAGATGAGAACAAGAGTCTGAACATTGTAAATAGTGTAAATAATTACAATACCTCATCTCAGAAACATAGTCAGAAATGATGTGTTTCTGAGATGAGGTATTATGTACATTATTTACACATGGCACAGTGGATAAAGGCATTGGTTAGATCCAGTGACAGGACCCAAAGACCGAGTTCAATACTCGGTTAAGGCAGTGGAGAACTTTTAGAGGGAAATTAACAGTTCGACATTGCAACCACCCGAAGAAGGCCGGAGTGTACAAAAGCCGAAACGTAAAAAATATAGCGACACAGATGAGGACAATAGTCCGAATAATGTAAATAATGTAGTCAGAAATGAGTTCTCATGGTTGGCAGTCAATGTGTTAAGGTTCTGGTAAGTTTTCAATTTGAAAAAGAAACAAAAACAAAAAAGTCAAAAAATAAGGAATTAAATAAAATAAATTCCATTTAATATACAGTGAAAAGTATGTGTGGTTACAATCAATATTATAATAATAATAATTATTATGTATGTATGTCATTTCATTATTTCATTCATATTAAATTTTTTGTTCTGATTGTTCTAATGGAATGCTTTCATTTAAATAATTATGTCCAGTTAAAAAGGGAGGTAAATAAAAAAAAGAAATTGTTTTTGTTTCAATTGAAAAGTCAATTCTCTGCCATTTCAACTGCATCTGTAACAGCTCTCGGGTCGTTTAGTCAGCATTCCTTTCTTTTATTTTTACAAAAAGTTCATTAATGCTATCCAATTACACATGCCCACATTTTTCTGCAACAGTTGGTAGTTTTTTTTTTGTGTTTTTTTTTTTTGTTTTAGTTGGGGGTGGATCTATCCACTAGTAGGCACTCTCAAATATCATTTATTGAAATGATCACACATAAGCAACTAAGCCCTTAACCATTAAGCCATTAATCCCTTCCCTGCAATTATTTTGTGAAAAACATTTCATTTTAGACAAATTTTTTTATTGGCTTTTTTAATATAGTAACTAAGAAACTGAGGTACCTTGAAGTACCCGAGGGGTGGCTAACACCTCTACCAGACGTATGAGTTGACAGTTGGACTAGTTTCAACCTCAGAAAGATGCAAGATCAACATATAAACACATCTGTAGCTGGTTTTTGAACGTTATGTTTTGAATATGTTTATTCGTCCCTGTCTGAAAAAGAAACTTTGCTGTCTACTGAAGAGTTTCCACCTCAACCGAGCGGGTTCTATTTATACTCATGCGGACATCACGTCTGCTCCCTCCTTTGTATTCAGATTGTTTCCCTCTTCTTCCGAACTGCTGCCTGCATACCTTCGGGGTTTTCTTATATGGCGTTTTGTTCATCTTAGGGCTATAGGGATATCTGCTTCTTGCTTCTTCTCCTCGTCTTCGCTTTCTGTCTCATGTTTTTTCTGCCCCCCAAGGTCGTCGTTGAAAGGGAAGTTGTCATCCCTTGGTTGTTGGCAAGTCCTGTCTTCAGGGATTCTTTTCATTTGTGATGTGTGTCGTAAAATAAGTTTGTCACCTCGCGTTATAATTGCAGATTTGCCTCTGCGTTCTTTTACTCTCCATGGTGTTGGGTGGTAAACTGGCATTTGCTTGTTGTGTTTACTTTGTTTAAGTAGTATGACATCTCTGGGTTCTATGTTAGTTTGTTTAGCTTTATTTTTCTGATCTGTGTGATCTTTCAATCTGTCTTTTCCTTTTTTGTCTTTTTGCCGTGCTGTTCTCCAAGCTTGGTTTTCAGGCCTCTTTTGTAATCCTGGTATGTTGATGTTTACTTCCCTACCCATGAGTAGCTTAGCTGGAGTTTCTCCCGTCATGGCATGTGGACTATTTCGGTAATACATTAGGAATTTTCCTAGATGTTTTCTCCAGTCCTTTCCTTCTGTGTTCATCACCCGAATGGCTTTCAACATGGTTGCGAAGAACCGCTCTATCGGTGCTGCATACCCCATTCTTTGCAGAAGTGCTTAAACTCTTAGGATATGACCTGGGGTCCATTATCTGAAACGATAATCGCTGGAATGCCATGTCTATAGAAACACCTTTGGATTGTCGATATAATTGTATCAACCCTGGTGGATTTGGTAACAAATGCCTCAGGCCATCTTGATCCCACATCGATTATTCTGATTATATAATCCCCACTAGGGAAAGGCCCACAGATGTCTACGTGGAGTATTTCCCAGGGATCTTTCATTTCAGCCATTTGCACCGGACGGTGGTTTCCCTTCAGGCTTATGGCAGCCTCTGTGTCTTTGTCTATATTGGGCCACCATACCTTAGTTCTAAGCAGAGCTTTTGTTTTCATTATCCCCATACGTGTCTCATACACCAATTTCAGGATTCGTTTCTGTAGGTTTTGGGGTATGATGATTCTGGCTCCACATATAACTACGCCTCGTTTTGTTGTCAGTTCATTCCTCACGTTTTTAAAGGATACCGTTAACTTATTGGTCCAGTCGTTTTGTCGTATTGCCTTTTTCACTGCTGTGACGGTTGGATCCCTCTGAGATTCCTCCATTATTTCCGATAAGGTGATTGATTTTGGAATGCTGTTAGCTACAACCGTGTTGATAAATCCTTCGGCAATCTCTTCTTTGGGTGAGACTATTTTTTTTATACTCTCTCGGCAACCTATGGAGTATGTCCACTGGGTTTTCTTTACCGTTAATGTGTTTTATTGTATAATCATATTGTTGTAGACGTAAAATCCATCACAAAATTTGCACGGAGGGGTTGCCTTTAGGACTGAAGATAGTTGTTAATGCTTGATGGTCGGTCATTATAAGAAAGTTCTTTCCATAAAGGTAAAAGCGGAATTTTTCGCAAGCCCATACCATTGCTAGGGCTTCTTTTTCTAATTGACAGTACTGGCGTTCACCTTCGGTTAATGTTCTGGATGCATAGCTGATGGGGATGAGTATCTCTTGTTTGTTTTGGCAAAGTATTGCTCCTAGTCCCACGGGACTGGCATCTACTATAACAGATGTTTGCAGTTTTGGATCAAAGTGCATGAGCGATTTGCTCTGAATGACTGCATTCTTCAGCATGAGAAAACAAGATTCTTCTTCCTCTGTCCACCGCCATTCCATGTTTGCTCGCGTTATCTTTTTTAATGGTTCGCTGAGTGTTGCTAGTCATGGAATAAACTTTGTGAGGTAATTGATTAGACCTAAGAAACTACGTATATCCTGGACGTTTTCAGGGTTTTTGAAATTTCTGATTGCTTTTATTTTCAAGTCAGTCAGTCTAATCTCTGTATTGGATAGAATCCGATTTCTTCACTATGGAATATACTTTTGTGCTCTGCAATTGTGAGGTTGTTTTCTTTCAATGTGCCTAATACCATATTTAGGGTTCTGTTATGTTCTCATGTGTCTTTGCTTCAGATTAGAATGTTGTCTGCCCCATTGCAGCAGTTAGGAATTTTCTGAAGGATTTGTTGAAGCAATCGTTGCCCTTCATCGGCTGCAGATGTAATGCCCATAACCAGTACCTTATATCGGTAGATTCCGGAGTTGCATGAAAATGTAGTGATGTCTCTAGATTCAGGATCCAGTTCTATTTGGTGGTAATAAGAGTTTAAGTCGATTTTTGAGAAAACATTTGCATTGCTAATTTCACTCAGTAACTGTTCAACTGTTGGTATTTGATAGCGAGTGCGTTTCACTGCTTTATTTGCCACGCGTAAATCGGCACATATTTTAATTTCTCCGTTTGGTTTTGGTACTGCTACTAATGGCGAGACCCATGGAGTGGGTCCTTCCACTCTTTCGATGATAACATTTTCTAGCATTTCATTGATTTTTTTTTTTTCCTCTACTGCTTGTTGGATATGAAATGGTGTCCGTCTTGGCAGTTTTGCAACCGGTATAACGTTGTCGTCTATCCTAATTTTAAGTTGGAAATTTTTCATTCTTCCTAATCCTTCCAACGAGGGTGGGTGTCGACCTAGAATTTCTTTTGTTGATTTCGGGATATTTTTTGTTGTAATCGATTTTCTGCTGGGTGTTGACATCAGTGTCCATTTTTATATTTACATATGCTCTGTATCTGATATTGAGCACTTCAACTTCACTAAAAAAACATGGATAGGCAATAAATATTGGAAGTGATAAGAGAATGAGAAGATAGAGAAAAAGAGTTTCTTCTTCTATGTCCCATGACCCTTTAGGACATAGGTGATCATGGCTCGCCACAATTTCCTTTTTTTGTAGCTTTGAATAAATTTTCTCTTTTTGTTATCTCTCCTAAATTTTGTTCTGTCATCCATTTACTCAAACTCACTAGGTTTGTTTTCCTCTGTCCCAATTGTCTTCAATACATCCTGTGAGTATCAAATTTTCCAAGCCCTCATTCCTCATTACGTGCCTTAGAAATTTCAACTATCTCTTTCTAATGTTAAGTATATAAGTTTTCTTTTTGTTTCCATTTTTTTCTAAAATTCTATTTTTGCTCACATGTTTGGTCCATGGTATTCTCAGCATCCTTCTGTAGAACCACATTTTTGTTGCTTTGTCTCTTCTTCATCTGTGAGGAGATTGTCCAGTATTCACTGCCATATAGGAGTATTGATGTCACATAAGAGTTCAGTGCTCTTTATTTCTAATGAAATGTTTGTTTTTTAATACCTTGCTTAGCTTTTGTAAGGCAGCTTTCACTATCCCAATGCAGCTTCAAATTTCAGTGCTGAACTTTGTCCTCTGTTAAAACACTTCCCAGATTATTGGTTCCAATCCTGTGTTGGAATGGCTTCAAAAAATTACCCCTCCCCAAATTTATAGACAAAATGCACAGATGCATGCTGGGATTTCTTCCTATCCAATAAGATAGGTCACTCCTCAGTCCCATCTGACTCAGTCCTGGTCTGTCTTGTCTTGAAGCCAGAACACTGTGATTACTTGTTTGGACCCCTTTTGTGCATTCACATCATTCATAATTTGTGAAGTTTTTGCCTTATCACTGTTGTTTTGCATTACATATATTGTTTGCTAAATATTATTTTTGCTTTGTTCATTCTTTTCTCTTGTTATTGTTTATTGCAAACTTTGTCAATTCTCTTTGTAGGCGTTTCTACCAATTACATTTAAACATGGCCAATTGCTCTAAATTGTTGTACTTGCTTGATTTTGGTATCTCCATTTTGTAATTTACATGCTGGGCCGTCCCTTTTGCTGACAACCATACATTCTGTCTTCTTGAAATTGAAGTTTAGTCCTTCTTGCTTTCAACCACTACCTTCTGTCTGATTTATTGGTTTAGTTTTGTTTTACGGCATATCAACCTGGATGGGTTATTTAATGCTGATAAGATTTTTAGGATAGGTTCATATGAATAGAGTATGTATTCTTTGTAAGAAGTCAGTTTGTAGATCCAGTTACATTGATGCATTTTTGTAGAGAGTCAGTAATTTAGGCTGATCCTTTGCTCAACAAGAAAATGGATGCCCTATCATTGAGCTTGGAATACAACTGCATTTCCACAAGGGAATTATGACAAACTTCAAAAGGGCCACTTTCCAGGTGATGACTTGCAGAATTTGGCATAAATTGAACCTACTTTGTCTAGTCTTCTGACTCAATCGTAAAACCAAACCATCTCTGTCTAGCTTTCTAGTTTGATTGTATGATGAAACCTCTTCCGTCTAGCTTTCTGACTGGATTGTAAAACTAGACCTCTTCCGTCTAGCTTTCTGACTGGATTGTAAAACTAGACCTCTTCCGTCTAGCTTTCTGACTGGATTGTAAAACTGGACCTCTTCCGTCTAGCTTTCTGACTGGACTGTAAAACTGGACCTCTTCCGTCTAGCTTTCTGACTGGACTGTAAAACTGGACCTCTTCCGTCTAGCTTTCTGACTGGACTGTAAAACTGGACCTCTTCCGTCTAGCTTTCTGACTGGACTGTAAAACTGGACCTCTTCCGTCTAGCTTTCTGACTGGACTGTAAAACTGGACCTCTTCCGTCTAGCTTTCTGACTGGACTGTAAAACTGGACCTCTTCCGTCTAGCTTTCTGACTGGACTGTAAAACTGGACCTCTTCCGTCTAGCTTTCTGACTGGACTGTAAAACTGGACCTCTTCCGTCTAGCTTTCTGACTGGACTGTAAAACTGGACCTCTTCCGTCTAGCTTTCTGACTGGACTGTAAAACTGGACCTCTTCCGTCTAGCTTTCTGACTGGACTGTAAAACTGGACCTCTTCCGTCTAGCTTTCTGACTGGACTGTAAAACTGGACCTCTTCCGTCTAGCTTTCTGACTGGACTGTAAAACTGGACCTCTTCCGTCTAGCTTTCTGACTGGACTGTAAAACTGGACCTCTTCCGGCTAGCTTTCTGACTGGACTGTAAAACTGGACCTCTTCCGGCTAGCTTTCTGACTGGACTGTAAAACTGGACCTCTTCCGGCTAGCTTTCTGACTGGACTGTAAAACTGGACCTCTTCCGGCTAGCTTTCTGACTGGACTGTAAAACTGGACCTCTTCCGGCTAGCTTTCTGACTCAATTGTAAAACTGGACCTCTTCGGTCTAGCTTTCTGACTCAATTGTAAAACTGGACCTCTTCCGTCTACTTATCTATTTATTGTAATTGTTTGTCTTGTGACACTTACATTCAGCATTAAATAACCCAACACTGACATTAAATGAACCATCCCACCCCAAGAAAATGGTTGAAAAGCAACTGTCTTGGAGAAAATATGGAATTGTCTGTGTTATGAGATTCAGCTTATGTGTTGGTCTGATCAACAATGATACTTCTCTAAATTATGGAAGGTGAAATTCACAATACTAATGATGAGGTTATGCTTTCTGAATTACCAGAGGTGAAGATCACAATAATAATGCTGACAGCACTGACCCTAATTTTTTGTTTAATTAGTGCCATGCGTGATACATGCTTAGACAATCATGTATCTTTTGATACATGACTGACAAGGCAGATTTTTCCCCCACAGTAGGTTGCCATTTCTTTCTGCAGTAGACCAGTTGCCATTCAAGGCTATAGAACCTGATCTGCCCTGCTATTTACCCATAGCTAGGAGGAAAAGAAGAGGATTCATACCTTTCCCAAGGGTATTAGCACGTAAGTGAATGTAATGGATTCAACTGGAATTTGAACTTGGTTTTGCAATTTCTCAATCTGAGCTGCTATCCATTACTCCACTGTGCTGTGATTTTCAAAGAATTACTGTTTTTGAAACAATTGCATATTTTCTTCCGGCACTGAATTTCAAAAGTCTAAGATTGAAGTTCTAAAGAGTCATTTATTCTGAACCAACTTTTCCTTTTTGAAAATGTCATAAAAACACATTGATGTGTATCATGAAGGTCGCTTGCAGTGTAACCAGATGGTGAAAGTTTAACAAGCCTTTTGTATTTTTACATTTTCTGATGCTTTGTTTTAAGGTTCACATTGATTAAAAGTTGAATAACTTCAGAATGAACAAAACTTTCACAGCTGACAACTCGATAATCATAATTTGGCATTGAGAACCATAATTTTCACAGGTGTCCTGCCTATTTCAATCACCTTTCATGTGTCTAAGTTACAAATTTGCATTTGCATCTTACTTTGCTTCAAATTTATCTCTAGGTATATATCTACACTATTATATACTAGTCAAATATATATCTAAATGTAACTGTATGTACGCCTGTGTCAGATGAGTTACATGAAATGCTGAATGACCTGAATAGAGAAAGTCTCAAATATGTTTTAAAACTGAACAAAAATAAAATGAAAGTAATGTTGAATAGTAAGGCTTAAAAAAAACAAACAAACATAGAAATAAAGGAGGAAATACGACAGGGTGCCCATTAAAAAAAGGCAGCAAATTTATTCTTCAAGAAAATACACCAGTTCCAATTGGTCCATCTCAGTGGCCCTCTAAAAGCCCAGATCTAAATGTTATGGATGACTGTATCTGGAGTCTACTCTTAACTCACTTGCAAAACCGTTGTCGTGACATCATCAATATTGATTCATTGAAGTGGAACTTAACTGAATCTTGGAATGAAGTTCCTCTTGACACTATCCACAAAGTTACTGCTTCCTGGTTACCACGCTTACCATTTTGTGTTGAACATGCAGGCAAACATTTCAAATATCTATGATGATTGTTCAGTTTGCGCATGAATCATGATAGCTAAATAAATTTTTTTCTGGATTTACCACTTTTTCTGGCAGCCTGTAGAAGTCATCCAGGAATATATCTATATAAAATGACAGATGTTTACACTAAAGAATGACCATTGGTACTGCGCTTAAATTCATAATTTGCCATCACATTTCAATTCCAGATCATAGTTTCTGTTTTCAAAAGGTCGGAGTTCTGCTTCTTGGAAGACTTAAAATGATTAGACCTTGCTGCCAATCTACACGGTGCCCTGTAAAAATGCTGCAAATTTATTCTTTGAGAAAATAGACCAACTTTAATTGGTCCATCTCAGTGGCCCTCTAAAAGCCCAGATCTAAATGTTATGGATGACTGTATCTGGAGTCTACTCTTAACTCACTTGCAAAACCGTTGTCGTGACATCATCAATATTGATTCATTGAAGTGGAACTTAACCGAAGCTTGGAATGAAATTCCTCTTGACACGATTTGCAAAACGACTGCCTCCTGGTGGCTATGCATCCAACTTTATGTTGAACATTCAGGCAATCTATGATGATTGTTCACTTTGTGCATGAACCATGATAGCTAAATAAATTTATTTCTGAATTTACCACTTTTTTTACTTGACACCCTGTAGAAATCCAGGACTATATCTACACAAAAGAATGACCATGAAAATTAAATATCTGACAATAGTCTTAATAGTTGGGTTTTTTTCTCATATTCTCTCTTGCTCAGTAACTCATTGCATTTTAGTGGGTTTATTGCCATGCTGGGGGTAAAATGATTAAAAAAATTGACTGAAAAGCATTTAATAAAAAAGTTGATCACTAATTGGTCCACTATTAAAAAAAAAAAAAAAAAAAAAAAAAGAAACAAAGTAGAATTTATTTTTTTAATGCAATGTTTTAAAAATTTGCATTTATCGTTATCCACAGACTGTTTCGCTGTTTCACAGCTCATCTGTGTGGCTAGACATCCAATTGCTTCAAGCCAGGATCGAAAACCAACTGATTTGGCATCAGTTAGATTTTTCTCCAAGCCATCGACACACGGTTGAAAGAAAGGCGAATTTTTACATACTTACTCTATGAATGACTGACAATGCTCAATTCAGTACTTTCCTCAAGCCACAATATTTGTCAGTATAAAAAAAAAATATTGATCTATCATTTTAGAATGGGGCCCTGTTCATAATATGAATACAGTGTCAAATCAATCCCTGAATTTTTCAGGAGTTATTTGTACTTAGTTTTTATTTACAAATGTTAAGTTTGAAACTCTGTTTGTGTCATTGATAACTAAGTACTATTGCATTATTTACATTATTCGGACTATTGTCCTCATCTTTGTCACCATATTTATTACAACCTTTCGGCTGTTGTACGCTCTGAACCCTTTATTTTGCTCACTGGGGTAGACTGTTCTAGTTACACGTGCCATGTTTAATGGATGTCAGTTATTAGTTATTTTCTGTTGATTTCCCTCTGAAAGTTCTCCACTGCCTTAGCCGGGTATTGAACTCCCACTCTTTGGGTCCTGTCACTGGATCTAATTGAACAAAATAAAGGTTCTGTTCAACATTCCAACCACCTGAAGAAAGCCGGAGCGTACAACAGCCAAAACGTTGTGATAAATATGGCGACAAAGATGAGGACAATAGTCCGAATAATGTACATAATACTTCATCTCGGAAATATAGACAGATATTCAAGTACTATTGATGTTTCTTTTTTCTTAATTCATAATAGTCATATAGTTATCAACAACATGACCATAGTTTCAAATTTGACACTCTTTTTTTTTTTTTTTTTTTTTTTATCATTTCACCCCAAGCAAGGTGATAAAACCACTAAGATGCAAGGAGTTACTATGAGTGAGAAATTGAGAAGACTTTAGGATTGGGTTTCTGGCTCCTCTTGTAAATAAAAACAAAATACAGATGACTATGAAGTCAGGGATTGATTTGACACTTTATTTATTTTGTGAACAGTACCCACACTTCTAAAATGATAAAAATAACTATTTTTCTATTCTGACTAATGTCATCGCTTGAGGAAAGTCTAATAAATGCTAATCTACAAAAATTATTCCTTCTACCCCGATAGATTTTGCTGTGTTTTCTACAAGGTGACCAGTCAATTTCAGTAGAGCCAAAATACT